>KZ112936.1:829696-1071462 GCA_002120325.1 Daldinia sp. EC12 | reverse complement strand
ATTTATAAATTAAAATTTAAAAATATAATAAATATTATAAAAAAAACAATTTAATTATATTATTTATTTATTAAATTAACAATTATAAAAAATTAAATTATTATTATAATAATATATAAAAATAATTAAAAAATTTTAATATTTATAAAAAATTTATAATTTTATATATATATTAAATATATTAAAATTAACATATATTTTATATATAAAAAATAATAAAATAATAAAATAAATTTTATTTATATTTTTATAATGTAATAAGTAATAAATGGTTTAATTAAATTATTATTTGAAGATATATTTAAATAATTTAAAAAAGTAATAAATTTTTAGTTATAAAATGAATAAGAAATTATAATTAATAAATATTTTATAGTTATTAAAAATAAAAAATTATATTAAATATAAAATATATAATTATAAAATATTATTTATAAAACCATTTTTTTAAATTAAATTTAAAATAAAATTAATTTTTAAATATAATTGAAAATATTTTTATATTTATTATTAAAAATCTTAATATTAAATATTTTTAAAATATAATAAATTTAAAAAATTTAAAAAATAATAATAAAATATAATTTAATTTAATATTTATAAAATAATTAATAAATATTTTATAAATTAATATTATTTAATAAAAAAATTTTTTAATATTTAAAATAATTTTATAAAAATAATGATAGGGGTTAATATATTTTTAAATTTTAATACGTATAAATTAAAAATATTATAATTTTAAATTTTTAAATTAAATTATTTAAAAATTATAAAAATATATTTTTTATTATATATAAATTATTTTAAAAAAATTAAATTTATAATAAATAAATTAATAATTTATTTTAAAATTTTTAAAAATAAAATATTAAAATATTTATAATATTTATTAAATTATTAAAACAATTTTTTATATATTTATTAATAAATTATATTTTTTTATAATAAAATAAATTAAATAAATTAAATAAAATATATATTAAATTTATTAATATGAAATTTATTTAATAATTTTAAAAAATTAAAATTGAAAAATGGTAAAAAAATTTAAATAAAATTATTTAACGTATTTAATAATTAATTAATAAATAATAAATAAAAAAATAAATATTAATATATTTTTATGGTAATAATTATTAATTTAATTATAAAATATAAAAAATGTATTTTAATATAAAATTGTAATTTTATAAAAAACGCGTTTATAATAACGAAATGGAAAAATATATTATAAAAAAAATAATAAACATTTGTAAAATATTTATAAAATAAAAAATAAATGAATAAAATTGAAATATAATATAATATGGATATGTTAAATAATAAAAAAAAATTTTATTTAATTTTATCATTTAAAAAAGTTAAAAAATAAATAAGTTTTAAAAATTTATTTTATAAAAAATTAAATAATTTTTATTTTTATTATTATGTACGATTTAAACTTTAAAAAAATAAAAAAGTTAATTATATATTTAAAAATTATAAAATATTTTATATGTTTATATATATGGGTATAGTTCGAATGGGAATGTTGGAATATATGTGGTTAAGAAATATATACTTTATACTTATGGACCTTTATATAAAATACTTGCTTACTTATTATATAAATAAATAATAAGATAATATAATATATATATATATCTCATAACTTGCGTCTAATTTCAACAAACTCCGTTGCCTAAAAGTATTGCCTATCATGGTAAGTTGATGCCAGCGTAATACATGCTTGTAAGACTATCACCGTTGGCTTTGTGGGGTGATAAGAACCAGCGATATTAAAAAAGGGGTGTACCATCGTTGGTTAGCACCACACTTCTGCTATATAATTACACTTTGTTCTAGGTAGTTATAGATCATTAGTTTTTTGTCCGGTTTTTTATACTACTGCCTTGTCGTATCGTATTAGTGAGTTCAGAAATTCGCAGCTCAGTCCACTCCTCACGCTAATTCTCATATTAGCGCAACTGCGAGGAAAATTGAGAAATATAACACACTGCAACTCACGATGCCATTCATCGGCATTACCAGCAACAGGTTGGCGCAGTGGCGGAGTGGTCTAACGCGCAAGACTGTTAGTCTTTCCCCTTCGTGTAGTCCAACCAGCAATATGCTAACATCCACCAGAGAAATCTTGTTCCTTCGGGAGCGTCTGTTCGAATCAGGCCTGCGTCGTTCTACGATTATTATTTTTTTTATGTAATTCTAAAGCCGCATATAGGTACGTAGGTAGTTATATTCATAGATATTCAACCAATTTATTCAAAAGTCATATAAGACACTCCTATGCTGAGTATATTCACCCACTACGGAACCTGATTTACCTACTCTCCCGGGCATGAATAGTAAGCATGATAAGGGTTTGGACACGTAGGTTGACATAGCTTTAATTGTAATGGGCTTATTGATATAATATTGCCATATTGAGTTTTATTTTATATCAAGGTAATTCCGAAACTAAAAGTCATTGTATTCGCACCCTTTAAGTAAAATCTGATCTATTCACAAGTGTCGGCTAAGGCAATGACTGGAAAACTATATTGAGTTTACATAACCTAGTGTACCTAACTAAGTACCTACCTAAGGGAATAATAACCCTTTAGGCCCTTTAGTTGGAATAACCTGGTAGTGATAAGAGGTAGATAGTACGACTATACGACGGCAATTTGTTTTGAAAGATTGCTTATTTGAAGCTCATTCCTACCGATTTCATGTCAATTTTCTACTATTTGGAATAATTCAAGTTATTCTTGATACGATATTCGATGTTTGAACCATTAGCCACTGCTTTGGTAATAATAGTTGATCGAAAATAAATCCATTGTCTTGTTTGTATAGTTCAGCAGATCAAAGAAGACGTCTCTCAACGTAAGTAGGCTCCTGGGCCAAAAGACCAAGGCGAAAACATTATAAAGAACTCGGGATTATTTTTCTTTCTAATGTACTTTTTATATTATTCTCCCACACTAGACAATATTATAGTATATTATCATCGTTTTCTATACAATCGATCACCGTGTTTTTTTAGTGGACAGCACTTTTAATGACCACTTAAAGCTTCTAAATATGGACACCATGGATAGTGAAGAGAGAGCCTATAGGAGCCTTTATGTAGCCACTCAGCGTCTACATCTAGAGCACATTATATCGCTTTGCGCAACGGGGCGTAATTGGACAGCCGAGGAAGTTTTTCAACAATTTAAGAAGGATATGGGCGTCGAGCCGTCTAGATTTGTAGTACGACTTGCACTCATGTACATATACCATTAAGACGAATGAAATAGATCGAGAAAATCAGAGGGAAACGAATAATCTAAGAAACTAGAATATACGAAAAGGGTAGGTTAGCTTAAGTACCTGTTATTCATACGAATAGCTCGGCCACAATAAAGGATACAGACTAGTCAACAAAGAATCCCTGTTAATAATGACTTACGTATCCATAACTAGGTAAGGATTGCAGCAAAACACATAGGTGCCTATTCAAAGTGATGCTGTTCAGACATTACCTCACGGAGTCCGGCCCCGCCGGCGGCTCCCCGAGGATCCCACATATGCCCTTGGCAGGAAACTGTCGAATTTACTAAATTTTATAACGACAACTTAAAACTATAAAAAGACCAAAATGTGCTTAAGGTAATTACATATTGAACAACAACTCATAGACTAGTATTTTCTCCTTAATGTTAAATATCTTCAAAGTATTTGCAGACTCTACTCCCAGCACCCTGACGACCCTCGAAACAATCATCCTCCCCAAAATGAATCAAATTACGGCAGATGTAGTAATCATTGGTGCAGGTCTCAGTGGCCTCCAGGCAGCAGTGGATATACAGGCAGCTGGTTTTACATGCTTAGTCTTGGAGGCCCTCGATAGGGTGGGTGGCAAGACACTAAGTGTCAAGGCGAGCTCGAAACAAGGAGGAGTTATTGATTCCGGAGCTATGTGGGTGAACGACAGTAATCAGAGTGAGATCTGGAAACTGTTTGAGAAGTACAATCTTGGCACGGTTGTCCAAAGAGCGACCGGGACCAGCTTTCGACAAGCTGAAGACGGCAGTACGATTGCGCACCCTTATCATAAGGAAGTTTCTGTGAGTTAGACACCTTGCCGATGTTAAATCCTTAAGAGTGAAATAGCACCGCTAATGTTACAAATCCCCACAAAGGATGGAAATGAGGAACGCGCGCATGAGATGGGTCGTATATACAAAGCACTCCAGGAAGTTGTTGAGGCGTCGGATCTTGAGCACCCTGAGACGAGCGCCTGTGCACAAAGACTTGATACTATAACGTTCGACGAGTTTCTCCGGGAAGCTGGCCCTAATATTGGAGTAGCAATTGCCTCTGTAGCTTCTGCCGCTCTACTCGGTGTTGAAGCTCACGAGGTTAGCGCTCTATTCATGGTTAATTACATCAAGAGTGGATTCGGTATAAGGGTAATAACGTCAGATGAGAAAGACGGAGCACAGTATATTCGTGCTCGACGCGGTAAGAAAATAAACAACCTTTCACCTGACTCGAGGGGTAAATGTTGTCATTGGGGCTGACATATATAATAGGTATGCAAGCCATATCGGAAGGCCTCGCTAGCGAATTGACTCCGGGCTCTCTTCACTTGAGTACAGTAGTGAAGTCTATTCAGCAAGTGGAGGATGGATTTTATGAGCTGCATTCCACTACGAACACAGTTTTCAAGGCCAAGCATGTGGTAGTGTCAATTCCGACCAGCTTATACCATACCATCCAATTCACTCCACCACTGCCTGAAAAAAAGCAGAAACTTGGCGAGAGCACCACTCTTGGCCACTTCAGCAAGGTTTCATTGGTCTTCGAAAATCCGTGGTGGCTTACGGCAGATTTGTCAGGCGTGATGACCTCTTACAAAGGGCCTATATCTTTCACTCGAGATACCAGCGCGCCAGAGGATGACCAATGGTCCATAACCTGCTTTCTTGTAGGGGACATGGGGCGCATCTGGAGTAAGTCATCATCAGAAGAGCGCCGAGCCGCAGTCCTGGAGCAGTTTAATTCTGTCTTCTCGACGGCAACGACTGTTCCGAAGCCTATTGCCATTCATGAGAAGATCTGGTCTGAGGATCCCTACTTTCTTGGTGCTCCATCCCCTATAATGGGCCCAGGGGTGCTCACTTCACTGGGCTCGGATGAGCTGCGGGCGTCAGTCGGAAATATCCACTTTATCGGCACGGAGACTTCTATAGTGTGGAAGGGCTACATGGATGGTGCGGTCCGCTCGGGACAGAGAGGAGCGGAAGAGGTTATTAGAAGTCTACGAGTATAGGTAAATCTCGGTTATGCCTTCACGCATGAAATGATAAGTCAGATTTCACACTGGCGCTTAAGAACAACCAACAATATATGCGGGGAGGGTGAGCGCAACTATCAAACTCTAAATTGCTACAAACGGGTACATAGATGATGATTTCATATTATAAGTTACTTTTACAACATTCGTTTACTCAAGTTGTGATGAAATCCTCATCTGGTAAACGCAGAATTTCAGCACATATCGATTCATTGAATGCGTCGAGGTCGTCGTAAATACTTAGGTATGTATGTTACAAAGTGCATTTTGGTTGAAGACTTGCTTCCCCTCTTTAAACCTTTGAATTCGAGACATCAGAAACCCCGACCTTATCAAGAGCTGCCAACGCATCATTTTCTGTTTGGTCCAGTCCTGGCTGTAGTCCTGGCTGTAAGTAAACGGGCCAATAGTTTATATGTTATGATAGACATGGCTTGCTGCAGGCTGTGTATGACCTGACCTCTTTTAGGCCTTACAACCCAACTTTCGTATTCTGCACATAGAAAGCCTGGCTGTTGGTCTTTGTTTTCATGTTTCTACTTTCTCCTAAAAGCACTCGACTAATAAGTACCGGTCACCAGAACCATCTCTAGGCAACCTATAGTTTCTTAATAAATATCCTAGAGATATATATCAGAAGCCCCCCCTTGTCTCCATTCCGCAATCATCCCAACAGCGGCACAATTCACCTCTACTACTACGTTCTTGTATCCTCTCAATTGTGTCGAGATCACGCATATCCACTGATAGCATACTATGGCGAGCGATAAACAGGAACTATCTATCTTAGACACCGTGGAGGACAATACAACGAGTGTTTGGGGTTGGATGCAACAGAATCCGCTCAAGGCTGTCGCTTACGGAACCGCTGGCGTGGCAATCGCGGCGCCAGCCGTTATCGCCGGCCCGGCATTAGCTGCGTTTGGATTTGGAGCAAGCGGTATTATAGGAGGTAAGCTTCTATATCAGAGGTTTATGTTTAGTTCTATCTAATAATCAACCTGGTCACTAAACCCTCTTTATTTGAAACAGGTTCGATAGCAGCTGGCGCCCAGTCTGCGATTGGAAATGTAGCCGCAGGAGGCTTATTCGCTACACTTCAGGTTAGTGCTTCCATATCTCCTTACCTGATCTATCAAGGCACCTTAAGAGCCGCGGGTAAATACCGAAGACGACCATTCGTAGAGATGGCTAAGAGTTATCCAACGCCTAGAGCGCTGGCATGGCTGGCTACGGAGCCGCCACTGTCAACGGTATTATTCAAGCGGGAGGCATCTTCGCTGCAGCCACTACCGCCTGGTCGTCTAAGAGCCCCGACCGACGGAAGCTTAGTCCTCTAGAATACATGCGCGGTTTTTTCAACGACGATTACAGCGATTGCTCGCAATTCCGGGGGATGTTGAAGAGTGATATTATAGAAGTTGAAGAAGATGCCTGGGATGACATTGAGCTGGAGACATTGATGGATGTGATGAAGGCAACGCCTGAGCTGATCAGCCGCCTTAAGGAAACCAAGGGGTCGATGATAAACTACTAAGTGGAATATTCACAAGACTGCTGCATGAATGGTTATTGAGTCTGTTCGGTTTCGGTACTTATACTTGTAGGGCTAAGAAGGACAGTGCATAGGTACCTAGGTAGGTACCTAAGGCGGAGGGTTCATAATATCTTGGTAGATTGACTTTCACTGTGGTATGGGATCCTTCAAACTCTTTTTATCAGAATGCCAATACAACCCACTGAGTGTGCCAATTCGAATAATTAAGTGATGGAATCTCAAACAGCCTCAAGCTTCACGTAGCATTGTCGAGGAGCTCTAAGTAACTGCTCAACGACCTGGAAACTGTTGAATTCCGCAGGGACAGGTAGAAACTTGAAGCTCATAATAGTCAAGACAACCACGATGCGTAGCTCCAACATTGCCAGCCGTTTCCCTTCGCGTGTTTGGTCGAGTTAGCCCTCCCCTAATATACCTAGGTAGGCATAGGATCTTAATAAGGACTTACCGTAGCAACCTCTAATTCCGCCTCCAAAAGCGTTATGAATGAGTGTATTCGAGTCAAAAGTCTCATTTCCGTCCTGGTCGATCTTGAGCCATCGTTCGGGAATATATTTGTCGAGGTCTTGAGCCGCAGGTGTCTGAGTCCAATCGACACCGCCACTTTTTTCTAGCGCGGCCTGGCTTGATAGACTACGTCTCTCCTCGGGTATAGGTTCTGGACGCCACGAAAGCGTTGCTGGGCTGGCTACCCTTGTACCGGCGGGTATTTTATGGTCGAAGATCTCGGTGTCCATGGTTGCAACGCGCATGATGCGGCTAATAGTACCTCCGCAGCGAAGACTCTCCTCGATCGCGGCGTTGAGATATGGTACGTCCTTGGTTAAAATCTCTGTTATACTCGGTAGTGAGCCACCAGGAAAAGCAGTCCGTAAGGCTTCTCGAAGCTTCGTCTGCGCTTCTTGGTTGTTGGTCATGATTTTGACGAACCATTGTACTGTAACAAATTAGCAAACGTATCTGTGTCTGTTTTCGCATGCAGTGTTTTGAACGATACTGATCAATTTTATCATAATTATAAATTTTCCGAACGGGAAAGAAATGGAGGAAATGAAGATCTAACTAAGACCTTTATAACATACACGTTAGGCTTGTGGTATCGTGGCCCTATATTCCTGTTAGCTTAGTAGCCACCAATTTCGTTGAAGCGCACCAGACTTACAGCATATATAAAAATCAAGACCTCATCCCTTATTTTTACATCTTTAGCCAGATCCGGGATTGGCCCTCCAGCTCTCTCAGCAGCTTGTATGCTTTTCCTAAGGATAAGGTCCATAGCACAGGTATCGTATTTTTCATTATCTGTGCTGTTGTTGATTTCTTTGAAGCGCGCGACAGCATCGTGAAGAGTGCGGTCAAGTTCTTGATCTTTGATCTTTATATAGTTGCGATATTTAGAGCTTCTTTGAACTCGCCACCGAGAAAATGCCGGCCAGAACCCAGTTCGTGATTGAGCAAGCTCGTTGACGTATTGTACAGTGCTATACACATACATACCTCTTGTCTCAACTTGCTTTCCGGTTTCAAGCCTCTCGATCTCGGAATTAATTAGGTCCAGCCGTTGCCCAAATGCAGCGACCCACAGCGCATCAAGAGTCGCAAAGGAGAAGTCGTTCCGAATGTCAATCGGGCGACCACCTGAGCCTGCGCACTTCATTTCCCACAACTTGATCAAATCCTTAGCAGTGCCATAAATATTCTTTGAGACCACGCGATTGAGAAAGGCGGGATGCATGGCCTCTTGCCATATCTTTCTCTGTACTCGCCATTCGGGTGTCGTTGAGTTCGCAATAGTAGAATTCGGGATTAATACTTGGAAGACTCCATCGAATACGTCTCGGTCGAATTCCTTTGTTCTCCTCATAATCAGGTCGGCCGTCTCACGTGGATCATAAACCATGACCTGAGGCTTCGAGAATGGGTTCGGGAAGTACTGAATGATCGGTGACTTAAGTTGAAACGATCGGCGGCGAATAAAGGGGTAGAACCATTCCGTCAACTCATTATACATGGCTGAAATAATCTCGTAGTCACCCATAATCCTCTGGGCCGCATCTTTGTCGTATGGTATGCCGGGCAGAGGGCAAGGATAGAGAAGCCTTCTAATGAATATTGGAATGAGAGTGGCGGTAAATACGCCGCTTATAATGAGCAAAAAGGTCATCCTGTTTTAATTGTATTGAAATTGTAGTTTGCTATCAAGACGACTGATATGACTTGATATTATGCGTTATAGGTTTCTGATATCGTGACTAAATAAACCTTCCGTAAAACTACTTGCTATATCACGGTGTATTAGAGAGACTGGAGGCATGCATGCTCCCTATCTCAAGTAGTACGGCATAGAAATGACCCTGGAAAATTACAAACGATAACTACCTAGGTACTATCGGGGTAAAATGTCTCTTTCCCTCTGGCGGCATCAAATCGGGTGTGCAGAAACGCGCCTTTGACGACATAGCTGGAGCTAAACTTCAAACCCCGTCGGAAAGCCGCATGAGACGCATTGGGCACAATCAGCGTGACCATCTTATAGGTGCCACGACTTCTTATTAGACTTGTTAATGTGTAACCTGAATATTATGACAAGATGGATCCAAAAGGTATGGAAATAACTTTCTGGTTCCGCGAGCAACTCTAATCCAATTACTAGAACGTGTTGATATGTATTAGAGGAATCCTTCGTCCCAAATGTCTCCTCTATAGTACTAAGAGAGAAACATTTGTATATACCTATTTCGTAGTTGCCATAAGCGTCACCCGATAGGTCCACAAGAATCAAGGCTACCGCAACCTCGGGCCAGACGAGGATAACACAGAACTTGCACGGCTCGCATAAGGACTCTCATGCATCGCCGGCGTTGAAAATACGTTTAACGAAGGTACCTCTATGCCGTATTCTTCTTAGGGCCATTAATCAGACACGCCAGTAGCTAAGCGAAGCAGGAAGTTTACTAGTATAAATCCAGATCCATGGGAAGAACCAGGGGGTAGAATCTTGGCTCCGATAGGATTGCGGAGAGGTCAGGGGCTTTCTCCAAGTTGTCTCCAAATTCGGGAGAGAATTGCTTCCCCCACAAAGTTAGCCCCTGTTCTATATCCAATAATTCCGGCCCCCTGCCAGCTCTGTTCGCGGGGAAGCTTCCCCCATAAAATTACTTTCCGAGGATAGAATTAGTGAATTAAGAATGTATTCGCGAAGTTCGGGGACAGTTACCCCGGCCGTTTCGTTTGCTTAAGAAATATTCCTTTTAAATATCGTGACCATTCTTAGATGCCTGTTAATATGGCTGTGTTACAATCAGCTTGCCTTCTGTTTGGTCGGGAGCCATGGCCGTTTTACTTCTTGGTCTTGTATTACTTGCAGATCCGGCCTTTGGAAAGATCGATAGGCATGTATAGCCCAAATCATCCTCTAATTTTTTCTGGTCTAGTTTCTAACAATCTCTCATGTAGGCAGGGGATTGTGAGCAAGTACAATGTCAAGAGAGAGCGATTAATCGATAATAATACCACCCCTTTACAAGTGGGAAATGGTAATTTCGCATTTAATGTTGACAACACGGGGATGCAGGTAACAAAACCCTCTTATTAATTGCGAGGGACTTGTCGCTGACTTCAATATCAAGACTATCCTGCCTTTTAATACACTCTCTAGTTGGGCATGGCATAATGACACTCTGCCAGCTGGCAAGTACGTTACTCATGCATTTCAGTTTGCAAAACTGTGTTACTAAAGGAGATATAGGGAAAGCCTCGGCGACTATCATGGCGTGACGATGATGACACATGGGAGAAATGTCTCTTATGATATCCCAGATCCGGATCTCCCAGAAGTTTCGCAGTGGCTTATTTCTAATCCCAACCGAATCAACCTCGGCCGTATCGGTCTCAGATATCAAGGTGCTACTTTGCCAGCTACTATGATAACGAACGAAGTTCAAGAGCTCGATCTATGGAATGGAATCATAACGTCTACATTTGATGTTTCCGAAGAGAGCGTCAAAGTAATCACTCAAGGAGACTTCGAATCGGACGCGGTAACTTTCCACGTTGAATCGCAGCTTCTGGCATCAGGTGATCTGGAGATCGAGCTTGACTTTCCCTATCCGCCAATACATACTACGAAGTATAAGTACGAGGTTTTTGCTGGTGTCTATGACTTTCCTCTGAACCATACCACTTCAATTGTTAAAAACTGCAAAGTAAACGAGGCACATATTCATCATGAGTTACAAGAGGCGAGCTATTTCGTTAACTTACGATGGCCCTTCAATAATCCACTCAGCTTGAATAGAGTTGAACCTCCAGGATCAAATAAAGCCACCGCCCACCGCTATACTCTATCAGCAGCAACCAAGTCTCGCCATCGATCCAATACTATAGACTTCACGGCGCATTTCTCTCCAGATAAACGTACGGCTGCACTTCCGTCAAGTATCCAAAAGAGAAATCCTAAGCAATGGCAACAGTACTGGAAGGAGGGAGGCTTCGTAGATTTAACGTCTTCTTCGAACTCTAAAGCGGATGAACTTCAGCGACGTATCATCTTATCGCAATACCACGTACGAGTGAACAGCGCAGCAACGGGTCAATCGCCACAAGAAAGTGGATTGATGAATAACGGATGGTACGGTATGTGAAGTCATATCAAATCTAAAATATCTATCTCGGGACTAAACTAAATCTCTTTAGGAAAATTCCATATGGAAATGGTCGTGTGGCACAATGCTCACTGGTCAACGTGGGGTCGACAAAAGTATTTTGATAATATATTCCCTGAATTATACGAGACTCTATTGCCTTCATCGATAGCAAGGGCAAAGTCGATGGGGTGGGAAGGAGCCAGGTAATTAAAGGGCAGAAAACCGGGAGATAATTTGATTGAAAGCTAACAAAGTGCTGACCAGGTGGCCTAAGATGACCGAGATTAATACCGGAGTTAGCTCTCCAGGTGGTATTAATGGTCTACTCTTATGGCAACAGGTACGCCAAAGATATCACCGTGATAACATCTGTTACTAATACACTCCTCATTTAGCCCCATTCAATGTACTTGGCAGAGCTAGCATACCAAGCTTCCCCTAGACGAGCAACCTTGAAACGATGGGATTCTATCATAACTGCCGCTGCTGATTACATGGCATCGTATGCATGGAAGAACGAGAGTTCGGGACGATATGACCTTGGACCGCCCAGTTACGGAGTAACAGAAAATACGCCTCCAGCCGAAACGCTGAATCTAGCCTATGAAGTAAGTGGCATGCACCTGTCAGTTCTCGCAGTCGCATAACTAATGTTCACTATTTAGATCGCGTATTGGAGATATGGGTTAGATGTTGCGCGCGAATGGAAAAGAAGATTAGGCCAGCGTATTCCTGAAAAATGGACGGCGGTCGCGGAAAACCTAGCCTACCCACCTCAAGTTGATGGCCTCTACGCTGTCTACGAGGGCCTAAACAGCTCCTGGTGGGAGAATCCCAAGCTCAACGGGGACCCTAGAAGCCTTATCATGCTTCAGGGTATTCTTCCCGATACGCCAGCAGTCGACCCCGACGTGGCGCTGAGGACGGCAGATAAGATCTGGGAAGTCTGGACCGATGATAAGATCCGCGGTTGGGGCCGACCTGTGCTGGCGATAAACTCGGCCAGGATCGGGAATCCAGAGCGTGCTATCTATCACATGACGGCGTACGACTATTGGATATTCGACGACGCAGGATTTGCTGTGCGCGGAGGCGACGGTAAGCTTCATCTAAAGTAGATGAGATATTGTCACATCATTCTAACAGTATTACAGGTGGTACCCCTCCTCCATTTATGCCTGGTAATGCAGGATTCCTTTACGCAGGTAAGTAATTCCAGATACTATTGTTGGAGTTGCAACTAAACGATAACGCAGTTGCGTATATGGTTGCCGGTTGGCATGGATCCACAGAGGATGCTCCGGGATTTCCCAAGGACGGGACGTGGACTGTCAAGCATGAAGGTCTACTAAAAGCGTTGTAAATGCATATTACCTAGTAAAATTTAGATGCAGCAATATTGGTTTAGTCAAAACCGAGATCCGTATATAAACATACTAAGATGCCAAATACATTCATTATATTACGTATGAAGTAGTTGTTGTTCGAGAGATCTCGAACCCCCCCGATCGATGTTTCTCCCCGCTTCCCCCTTAAGCCCCCAAAGCCCCCACCTCGGGACCATCCGAGACTTATGACGTAGACATTCTGAACTACGCACTTGAGCGTGTGACCTTTATCTCAAGATGGAATCGTAGGAAAGCTTTAGTTTCGTTTTAAATTATTTCTAACTCGCAGGCGGTTACTGGAAAGACACATCCTAACGCCTAGTGAGCGATTCTTCTCGCGAAATGGCGGGAATTTGGTATCGCACGTTTCGAGATTTCTTTTCCATCCGGCGTCTCTGGCTGTTTCCCCTCCTCGCCGGTTCGTGTTGGTTTTTGACGCTTACCATTTTACTGGTGAGATGGCTGTCTATCGGGCGTCCCCAATACCCCGGGCAGGTAAACCCGTACGTCCCGTTTATCAGCGACATTGCGGCCCATCAGTTCAAGCCCGTGTTCATCGTCGGGTGCGCGGCGACCGGGATCAGCTTTCTTGGCACGATGTTCGCGGTGCATCACGTACGGTATTCGCCTAAGTTCTACGGGCTGACAGACGATGCTCCATGGCGGCAGGCTATGAGCTTTATTGCGCAGATTGCTGGCATTGCTGCTGCCGTTAGTCTAATAAATCTCAGTATCTTTGATACAGATGATGCACATGTAAGACATCGACATCTCCTTATGGGAACATTTGGAGGTCTTTTCGTGAGCGCGATTGCTACTACCGCTGTATGGTGGGATCAAATTTGGGGTCCCATGGTGTTTGTTGGCCTCAGGAAATGGTATGTGCCTTTACTGAATACATGTAGCTATGAGAAGATTGTGGCGTTGACATAATTATACCTAGGTGCATGTTCAACACCACTTTAGTGGCCTGTCAATTCGGCTGCGGGCTAGCATTCGTGATTTTCTTGTACGACGGCTATTTTAAGTCTTCGGGCATACTTGAATGGTGCCTAACATATCTTGGTTCGCTATGGCTACTCTCATTTGTGGGATATATGATGTGAGTGAATACTTTATATGTCGAAGTTACTTGCTCATTGGTTCTAACGAGAGACATAGGTTTAGAGAAGGCGATCGCTCTGTAATTGAGAACGACCTTGAACAGCAACCACTATTAACATAGGATCTTATACAGTACGAAATGATATAATTAGATATTAGCGTTTTTAACATGAGACTGACTCCAATATGATTCTCGTAGCCTCCGTATCTCATTTGGTGTATCTATTCGGTGATTGTTTGGTAATAAATCTACTTAGATGTTCTAGTTGGAAGGTTATTAGTTTCTGGCGCATAGGTTACTAATCGATTTACCCTGAATGGTCAGTCTTGGTATAACCGGTATTATGCTGTGAGCTTCGTGAGACCTAACGATGCGGCCACCAAAATTTAGATGTTTCGGACCTGGTCTTGAAGGAGGTAGCTACCTAGGTACCTGGGTATCTAGGCTGTTAATCCTAGAGAAATCTATAATCTCTATAAGGGAGCTTAATCCAAGGTCAAATCGATATTTGGTAGAGATATAATTACACGAAGGGATTAGATATGCATTTATATCATTTACCTAGATAAGATTAGGTAGCTGTTACACCCTTCTTCGACAGAGCTAAGAAGTGCGGCGGCATTGATGGTGTACCTTACGTACCCTTAGTATGGTCTATCTCACAGATATTCTCCACTTTTACTAACAATAAGCTCCGTTACAAGCGCACTTCTAGACCGTGCGCTACTCGGAAAACTTCCACAAATTGTCTCCAGCAACTAGCGCTAACGTACCTAAAATTCCATACATATCACGTCAAGCGGGCCGATAGACGAAACGAAAAAAAAAAATGGCTTCATCATCTAAATCATATTCGCTTCAAATAGCTGAATTATTTCACAACACCACTGGCAAGGACCAACTTAGTCGCATATGCGTCGCAGGCTTCTTCCTAGAATCATGGTGGCATATGGTTGCTGAGAAGAAATTCATGAAAACGCCACCTCATGTCACGAGGCAAGCCGTACTTAGAGCAGGTGTCCTTTGGACGGCGGTTTATTTTGGTACCAGCGCAATATTGAAATGGGCCGAGCGGAAAGTCGAGAGGTCTAAGGAGATTCGGACATAAAATTGAGTGGGCATCAGAAGGAAGTTCCCCCCTCGTATAGATGTTATAGACCGACTATTTTACGTCGTCATTTGATGCCTTTTGTCGTCATGCATGAACCATGGTTGTAGGGGACGTCAATATGCCAACACATCTGGGTACCATATCGCATTTTTGAGAATACATTAGGGGGGCCTGGGAGTGCCTTGACGTTTGTTTCGAGTTCAGGGAACGGCTTTTGTTTATGCGCAATTTATATCTATAAATTCGATTTCCGGAGGAGAATAAAGTGACAACGGCACCAACACCTTGGTGAAGAAATCTACTCAATCAAATGAAGAACATAACAACCTATTAAATGACGTGAAGACACATCGTATAGGCGGAGGGGATCATTATCAGAGATGACGAGATACTGCTAGATAAATTGATCACCATAAAAACACTGGTTCTCGTAGGAATCGTTGTTAAACATCCACAGGCTATCATAATGCCAAGCTAGGTGAAGATATCATCAAGTTGTGTGGAATTGCGGCATCAAACATTGGAGAACCACCAGTAATGAGAGGATGATGCGATCAGCCCAACTAATCACGTCAATTCCAATGCCCTTCACTGGATCCACAAATCTCAATCCGTCCCAGTTTGGCCAGACAGCCTTACGCAATGGAAACCATCGTTGTACAATCACGACAGTCCAATGCTGCCCCCAACTCTCGCATGTTATAATTATATATTGTATATATATCGACATTCGGGGCCCCTAATGGGTTCCCAGGTGGTCGAGTCCCCCGTCTGTCTGGTACCCTTTACATTATCTAGCTTTGGTATTGACTCTCACCCTATAGATGTCGGAAACTATGAAATGCTAATCTAAGAAGCCGTGCATTGGGGCAGTCATGGTTGAGCGTCGAATCTGTAACGACCATTCCGAATTGTATAACGAGAGTAGCCCGCAGACATTCAGTTTGGGTCGAAAAAAGCCTACTTGAAGCGCCCAGCCTCTAGCCTGCCAACTAGCCCCTAAACTGAATCAGCAAGAACCCCCAAAGACGACTACAGCAAATGTCAAGCCACCAATCCTTTCCTCAATTTCCTCGACTGCCTACAGAGATCAGACGCCTAATTTGGCTTCATGCTCTGCCTCGAGGTCGAATCCAGCTATTTGCTAAGAATGTGCCTTGGGAGAACTGGCGTCTGCTACCGCCCGTGGTTGCCCACGTCTGCCGGGAATCGCGAGAAGTCGCCTTGAACTACTCGGTTGTGAGAGGTTTCCCTACCGCAGAAGATGTTGACACGACTACTTGGTTCATTGGATCTCGTGACATACTCGAGCTTCACAGCGGTTATCCTTACCCATTGTCGAACCCAGAGCCTTTCTTCTCCGCGGCTGAGAGATTAGCGATTAATGCAGGAGATTTTGAGGGTGAAATTAAAGTTGTGATTAAGGACCTTATCGAAGGCCAACGGTTTCACAATGTGAAGGTGGTATATCTCATTGTTGAGCAGATTGAGACTGCGTATTGGCCTAGGTTTCGGCCGGATATGACGGAACAAGATAAGGGCAAAGGGACAGTCCTTGACTTGTGCAGTGACGAAGACCAGAGAAAAATAGATGGTTATAAAGCATGGGCTCGCTTCCAAGAGATGTCACCAGTGTTTCCTCAACGGCAGGATGTGGAACTCATCCTTAGGTCGAGTTTGGATAAGATCATACTAGAAGAAATATGTCGCTACCACGAGCGTCTGTTACAGTCTGGATATAGCGACGAAGACGCATCAGGGTCGTTCCCAACAACTACTCCCATCACCCCCGATCATCCTTGGATTCTCCAACAGTGGAGACGCCTACCGGAGTTCCGCCCAGCAATTTTGATTTTAGGATGGAGGTGAAGGATATCTCTGGGTGGATAGAATAGAGAAACGGATATAGGGGATAGGAGAGCGACTTGTCTCCGCTATTTACGGCCTGATATATTCCATATAAAACAGTATTTCCCTCAGAAATAGGGATTCATATCATTTCCAGCACCTACAACTAATAAAAGGTGGAATGAGTTTGGATTTTTCATGAGCATGTTTTTGGAATAAACCTCCGGGGATGTACCCAGTAATAGACAGGGGGTTACTGTGGCTTTGAATGTGGCTTTTAGTGTGCGTACGATCACTTTGATTACCTAATTGCTGTACTTGAACCACTGGAGTCCGTGAAATAATAGGCGATGTTTTACCGGTGCCGAGGTGCCATCTGTTCACCTCAAGCTACCTTACCTTGAAGCTGGCAACTTCATAACATACAACGTGTCTAGAAAGAAGGATTGTATTGATTCCTTAATTTTTTATAATGGCGTCATCCCAGCGATTTTCAGGATATCCACTTGCTAAAGAAGGCCCAAATACAGCGTATGTTCCAACACAGGATAAGAACCCTCCACTAAGAGGATGGTCTCTGGTCATAGCGGCGAAACTGTAAGTGGTGTACTACTATCCATTCCTTACATACGAACATCAATCGCTCATATGAGAAAATAGCGTCAATTATTTTCAATCAGTGGCCAAGGCTACCTGGGAAAACGCCAAATTTGGTTGTGTCAAAGATATACCAGGACTGGATAAGTACGACTGGCGTCTTCAAGTATGCCGTCATCCCATATTCCAATTTCCAAATATCAAGTAATTGATAACCTAAACAGCCTATTGTAACTCCGCTTATAGCCGATGGCGTCGTTCAGAGCAAGGCCGAGATCACGCCTGATCTATATGAACGACACCCAGATGATCTAGCCGGCCGTTTCTACTCTGCTGCTGATTATCATGAGCTCTTCAAATCTGGGAAATTGACTCCGCTCCAAGTAGCAAAAGCCATACTCCCGCTTATTACTAGAGGCCAGAACCCTCCCGCCAAATATGAATCAGCCTGGTCTGTTACAAAAGAAAATCTTGTGCTCGAAGCAGCCAAGAAGTCGACAGAACGCTATGCTGCTGGTGAGCCTTTAAGTGTTCTTGACGGAGTGCCAATAGGAGTTAAGGATGATACGGATGTCGAAGGATATATATCCCATATGGGTCGGCCTTTCGATGCATCCGATCCCTTCTTCAAACCGGCAACTAGGACTATTTGGCCGGTTGCACAATTAGTGGCTGCTGGCGCTATCGTTATCGGTAAGCAAGTGATGCATGAGCTCGGCTCGGATGTCAGCGGGTGTAATCCAAGATGGGGAACTCCCATCAATTGGAACAACAAATCCTACTACCCAGGAGGTTCGTCGTCTGGGGGAGGGTCGGCCATTTCCTCCGGATTAGTCCCCATTTCGATCGGCACCGATGCGGGAGGAAGTATTCGCGTCCCCGCCTCATTCAATGGCGCATACGGATTGAAGCCTACTTTACACCGTACTCACACAATGAAGTCTGCTATTTGTGTCATCGGTCCCCTGACCGCAACAGCAAAGGATTTAGCTATCGCATACCGCCTTAGTGAGTAACCCCGTTCATTCGCTGATGAGTGCATCCTACTACGTCCGCTGATTAATCCGGAACTACCAAACCAAGAATCAAATCCCCAAAGATTATCAAGCCTGCATACTAACATTTCTTATATCAGTGACGGCACCTAACCCGGAGGATCCGATACAAAGCGCTTTCGCGTTATCAATTCCTCCAAGCCCATCGGCGAAGAAAACAATTGGCATTTATCGTGATTGGTTTGATCAGGCTTCTCCTAATGTACTTGATGCTACAAGGAAAGCGATCGCGTACTTTAAAGATAAACTGGATTACGAGGTTGTTGATATCACCATCCCATATATACAAGAAGGCCAGTATGCCCACAGCGCATGGGCGCTCACCGAGGGTATTGACCACCACACCTCACACGCTCCGGATCGAACCCGTCCGCTTGCGGGTCTGAATAACTGCAACCAACTGCTGATGGCAGTAGGCTCGTGCACGTCAGGAACTGACCTGATTAAGTATGGGCAATTGAGGGGCTTGCTCATGGAGCATCTTGCTTTCTTATGGAAAAAGTATCCGGACATGCTAATTGTGACGCCGACCGTCCCTGAAGCTGGTTGGCCCATCCACCCAGGCGACCAGGCGTACGGCTTCAGTGACGGCAACGTAACAATCCGCAACATGATGTACATCTGGCTGGCGAACTCAACGGGCTGTCCTGCGGTTACGGCGCCCGTTGGATACGTCGAGGCCGAGCAAGGTGAGGGCAAGCTGCCGGTCGGCCTCATGGCTATGGGAGAATGGGGCGCGGAAGAGCAGTTGCTGGCTTGGGCTAAGGAGGCTGAGGCGTATGTGAATGAGGCTTACGAAGGAGGTCGTTATAGACCGCAGGAATGGGCGGATGTTGTTAAGATTACTGGAACTGTAGAATAATGTGCTTAGACCTAAGTCGCTTAGGGAGAACTACGATGATGGCGGGTCTCCCTGGTTTTTTAAGCCAAACTCCTCAATTCAGGGGTTCTGTTCTCGACATATATATTCCTAAAGGAACGATTATGTTTAGATTTAGATCTATTCCAGACTCAGACAAGGAAACCTCATGGGTCGCTCTTCGGGATTTGCCTCACCGCTTACGTCTTGTTCTGATGATGTAGACTAACGAATCTTCACCACTGAAATAGGACGTTGAGTTATACGCTGCTATTAAGGGTGTTTCATTAGGGTATTCTCACCATTACTTCTAATCTGCTTCGGACCTGTTTCTTCAACCAAGTCATTGGCCCTTAGTCTCAATGCACTCTCCTTCAAAGTTGCTAATGTGCAAGGACAGATCCACACTCCAGCTGCCTATAGGCCTTTCGCTACGCAGTCCTTGAAGTATAAGCATATTTTACAACTATTCCGTAAAGTATGTGTACGGAAACCCATCGCGCATTATCGGTCCGGCCATTATCCTGATGACGAATGCGTGATATCCTTAAAAATGCATCCCAACCCGTCAGCCGTTACGCTTATGCAATGCGGCTGCGGAATGTGACGGGCCGTATAGCGCATCAGGCTTGCGGATGCTATGTATCTTCCTTAATCGGGATGAATGTTCGCTGGGCCCTAAGCTGCATGTGCTCTTTGATGTTGACGTCCCGAAGAAGAAGGTGTTAACCAGATTTTTTATCGCCTCTCTACACTAAGGGAGACGAGATACTATCGTAAGGGTTAAATAGCTATAGGTAAAATAGTTTTACTTTTCTATTTTTCGATACTTAATGATTTTAATTCCATTTGAAATGTTCGAGTTCTTGCGATCAGAGTATTTCTTTCCATATACCTACAGGAGTTATAGGGGCATGCATCTGCTAATTCAGCAAAGACTTTCTATGAATACCTGGTAGCTATGATATAAGCTCTCAAGCTTGCTATTCTGATGTGATAACTAAGGATTGAAAGTATCTTACATGTTCACTTACTCATTCAACTGTTGTGTCATCTGAACTATATTGAGTTGATAGTATTCCCCGAATCAGGAGAGGTCCACTATCAGAACTACCAAGCATTGCGGCGTCACAATGCGTAACAAATACTACCGTGTCAGTCCTTACGAGTTTTAAAAAGTGAACCTTGAGAGCATAGAATTAGGCGACATAGTAGACCACTTCTGCTCCGTCAAGTTATTAGTATAGGTTATTAATGCCTTATTACTGGAGAAAGAAAATGATTCCGGGATTGCATCGAGATATGTCGTTGTAGTAGATAGTATATAAGGTTTTAGAAGATTTCTCTATGATTGGCTCAAAGATGAATTTATAGGACAGTGTCATCCGTTTGTCGTGCAATTACCAAGTATCTTATTTCATTGCTCATGTATATGTCTTCGCGCGAATGATATACTACCCAGGATATGCCGATCCCAAGGTTCTAGCCCAACTAGATCTTACACCAAGGGGCTAATCCTTTCGATGATCACTCGTAAAAACCTGGTCACTTACCCCCGTAGTTGATTACCTTTTTCTTCTCCGGCATGAACGCGACAACGTTTAAGCAAGCCAAACCTCTGGCTGTAGTAAGCGATTTGTGTACTGGATATCATAAGAGTGATTGTAGATTAGTCCGAAACTTGAAATTATTGCCGTCATAAATCTATTCTATCGCTGAAGCTATAAATATAAGTACAGATAACTAAGGCAACTTTCAAACATATTCTTATAACTACTCCTTTCAGACCTGGGCTTAAGAGTTTACCTAGTTCACGACGTGGGGTTCAGTTTCGTGATCGTCAAGTTCTCGGTAGATAGTATAATGCTACTTCTCGCTTAAGTTCGATTCGTGTTGATTTCCGTTCGCTCCGTCGGCACTAGGTAGATGTGGTACCCCCACGCAAAATCTAGAGGGGAATCTAGCATGGTTTATCTCGGTAACATACCCGACAAGGGTGGTAACGGTGACGAGCGCCGGCCTCTTGGCATCTAGAACCGGCGCCAGTGCCGAATTGTCACATCGATTAAATGAATGGCATACCAGAAGCTCTTAGGCGGCAAAGCTTATTTTCTTTCTTTTCTTTTTGTTTTCGCGGCTGTTTAGGAATTTATCTCAAAGCCTCAAATGTTGAGTTTATTTCGACTCCTCCGATGCGTCAACTAGAACTGATCAGCTCGACATGGTAGTCCAACTACGCCATGAGGTAGTTGGTACTGCTATCGGAGTCCTTATATACTCCTTCCTGTGTCTAGCGGCTAGTTCTGCCATGATTTGGTTGGTATGGACGCATCACGAGAGGGATAGCTGTATGTTGCGGTTCACCCTACGTTACTTATCCAAGACGAACTGCAATTGATTAACTGTTCTATGTAGACGTTGCATTACTTTCTTACATTACGCTCTTAGGTACAGCTGCTAGCATTATTCAACAGTTTCACACGTTTATCTGGTGGAGAGATGTCAAAGTTGAACAATATGCATATGCCGTTACACATCTTGGCAGCCCTGAAGTTGCTATCGCGGGACCATCCGTTGGTCTAGACCTTGTCCTCTTCTATATACGTAAGTTTCAAGCACTAGGAACAACTACTAAGACGTCGCTAACCGTTTGGCAAGAATACTATACATATAATGTAGAAGCAATGTTGACCCTTTTTTGGGCTATTGAACTTACTCGGACCGTCTTCAAATTTGCGAATTTGATGACCTTCAGACGTATCAAACATAGAACGAGTCAACTAGCAAAAGCCCTCGCACTAGTTCTACCTGGAATACTACTATGTCTTTTGCGTTTAAACGTTGTTCAGAGTTCTCATATAGGGTTTTTAATACTCGCCAACTTCAATAGTATGCGTTCTTATCGTCCATTTTACGAAAGTAATAGCTAAGAAATAATAAACAGTAATGATTAGCCTCAGTATTGGCAGTATCCTATTAATAGCGATCCTTGTTAAGTACATTTACACTCGACGCCAGCTTATTTCGTGGAACGCGCGTTATCTGTTTTCAAGACGATCGCAGGAAGTAGGCGGGGAAATTCTTAATGTTCTAGACCGCGGAGATGGCCGTCAGAGTATATACGATCGGTGGCTGGTATTGCGCTTTTCAATCGCGTTCGTCGTCTTGGGAGTCTTTCAGTTGATCACAATTCTCCTAGAGATATCACAGTTATCGAACCATACGATGGAAAAACTAGGGGAATCTGCTAATCTGTCGAAGGGGAGAGCCACGAATGATTTTCTACTCTTTCTGCCCGGCGTGTCGACGAGCTTGCTTGTAAGTGAACCCCACGGCCAGACGTAATTATTTAATCACCACAATCACCCCTTATATGTCTACCTCAGGGGCGAATTTTAATATTTAATTATTCCATTACCTATCTTTCATATTTAGGTAGATAGCTATGTCCTGACTTGACATCCCAGGTATTCATAGTCTTTGGTACTACGCGGACATTTCGAAAGAAGATATGCGAGAAGTTTATTCCAAAGATGTTCAGGAGGAAACCCATCGAGATGCCCGTCGCACACATTGCTACGCCTAGGGAAGATTTTCATGCTGACGAAGAAGATGGGATGGGCTTCTACAACCCCCGAAAGCAAGGCCCATCTAACCCAAGGTTGAAGATCAGAAGCGAGGAAGCGACGACTACCGCCGAATCAAGCGAGCCCTCGGTGTTTGCTAATTCGGCTGATACCTGTTGTGGATTGAGATGAATGCTATTCCTCGATGCCCAAATGAAACTTTCAAAAGCGTATTTGAATCTACCACTACAGTTCCTATAGTATTTACCGTGTTCCTAAGGAATGTATCAAAGGATGGCTACACAGGAATTAGGATTATGAATAGGGGCTGATGGCACTGACGGGTAGGAAATGATACCCACTTGGTTAATGCTATTGTTTTACATGAGTAATTTTTGATACCTATCACCTATAATTATCATATTGTTTTTTTATGATAACGGTCCTATTTACTGTGAATCCTAAGAGGTCAATTACCCATGGATGCATGGCTGATTGCCCCCCCCCCTTAACTGCGAAGTGGATTTCGACCTATTCAAGGCTGAATTGCTTAGTTTCCTAAGATCTATATCGATTAAAATTCTAGCATGGAATTTCTTTTCGAATAATTAGGTAGGATTCGGGTTGATCCACTAGCTCTGAGAAAAAGCTAGAAGTAAACGAGCGACTATTTGAAATTATAGAAAGAAATCTCCAGTCAAAATTATCAAACCATCGGGTACCTCCTAAGGTAGGTAGCCTTAGTTACCTAGAAGTAGAAGAATCAATTGTAGTCGTTTCTATCCAGCGACGATTGTTTGCAAACTTTCCACCGGGGGACTGTCCTGTATGTGGCCAAATTCCATCGACCTTAGCAATATGCACCACTTGATCCACCCCTCTTTCCTTACACCATATTGTTGGCTGCATCTACTTCTTAACACTGCTCTTATCGTCGCTCTGCTTTGCGACCGACGAGCCCGTGTCTTTGACGTGGATAGCATCGTCACTGACTTAAGGAAGATTATTAGCTTGTAGGTACCTAGATATATTCCGTTGGAAGGATGAATTTACCTGACAAGCCTTGAAAGGAAGCCTCCAATGTTGTAAGAGCAGTCTTACCAAGGAACTTCTTATACTCAGGCATGATAATATCCTCTAGCCAATTTTCATTGTCCTTGAGGTCATCCCACTCCCAACTACCCACAATTTCGTCTTTTGTTACTTCCCAGAGGCACATGTAATGGCCCCTAGCATAGTCCTTAGATCCTGGGTAATGATCTTTAATTCGGTAGTGTTTTATTTCTGCCTCAACGTCAATGATAGGCAATCCTTTCTTGAGTCGTGTATGAGGGTCAATAACAATCACTGTCTTTTCTGTAGTGTAACTTCTTCTTGCTGCAAGATTTTCGATTTCGTCTTGGCGAGTGGTAAAAGATATGAATGGAGTGGGAGTCCAGTCTCCATAGTCAAGATGAGTAGTAAGAAATTTCACCCTAGATTCACGGTCATGAAGGCGCTGGCGGGGTGCTCTCGCTTTCATGGAACCATCTATTAACTCGCTTCCCACTTTCTCATCCCAAAATCGAAGAAGTGGTCCTTTGGGACCCTGTACGCGCCAGGGATGCGAGATCTCTTCAGTTGAATGATACCCTAGCTCATCATAAAAAAGAAGATCGAGAGCTTCCTTTTGATCGAGATTAGAATTTTGGGAAGCCATAATGAAGTGGTAATGGAAGGGACCGAAATTTTTCCTTTTACTGACAACTGAGCCGAATTGTCAAGGTTGAAACCTTGACAGACTGTCATATATAACGTGGATCTTATCGTTTACATATACCCATAATTATAGGGGTGCTCATGATTTCTGTTTCCTCATCATAGGTCTAGAACTGAAGGTCTTCGTCTTAGGACCTCATTCTAACCTGTGAGAGTTGTGTAACTGAAACCAAGCCTGATCACTCGTATGAAAAGTGTCCAATGGTGGTAGATTCTCACTCCGCGTGATCATAACAGCAGCGAATTACGCTTCAAAATATACGCCTCTTTACATTAAAGCGGGTTAAGCCGAACTAGAAATAATACCTGTCAGTTTCAGTTATCATTGCGATTCTTGCCGTCTCTTTGATAGAAACATCTAGAAGAACGGAATGGTGTGTATGGTGATCTACTTACCCCCGCGTTCCTTCTATGATCTGACTTCCACATTCCCGCGTACATCAACTCAGACTCCCAGATTAACCATAGGTAATCATGCCTGAGCCACTACGCAGTATCCTGCTATACACCTAAGCTACGTACCTAGGTTAGGTAGATATAGACTAAATCATAGATCCGCTTGCCTAGGTAGGTAGGTACTCTTATGTTTAGGTACTTAGTCAACATCAAATTAAAATAGTTCGGCTTCGCAATTTGTAATATGTTGTTCCAGAATGACATATAACGATAACTACGAAGACTATGACCAGTACCTAAAAGAAAAATTACAGGCCAATGTTTAATTTAAGAGGATGGGCAATACGAAATACCCCCAAGTATCAGGAACCTAGTGGTAACACAATCCCCAACACCGAGAAGGAATTTCATGAAATCTCCAAAGTATCTTGTTTCGTTCGTTCCCTGATACGCTCGTAACTGTACATTCTGCGAGGCTCCGGCGCGCTTTAGATTTTTTTTTCCCAGATGTCCTCAACACGTCCCAATAAGAGAAATCACTAAAATAAGTGGAAAGCATTACTGGTTCTAATTCCGCCAAACAATCAGAAGTTCTAACCCGCCGCCTTCCAACGTAGTAAGACCGGAATCATTCATAGGCACTCCTTCTCAGCCGAGCCACCGCTGTTTTATTCGTCTCTTATGTAACATAATAGCGTGGTAAACTTCAGGAATGCTAGTCTCGACTTAGTGCGATATTTACATATCATAATATATCCGCAAAGGATACTTGCTTTGACACCTCGTAACGATACCGCCCCTTTAGGTTAGGTTAGGTACTTCCTCCTACCCACGGTCGGCTTGATTCATGGCGCTGATTGGCTACTGATCTTGCTTAATCTTATCAGATCCGCTGATTAGATCCCTAAGACTCCCCACATCTCCGACTTTCTCCCCTCGACCTGCATTGAAAAAAAAGTTTTAAGAGAATACGGCTTCCATTAACTCCACTTAGTCTCAGGCACTTGACCATAAACGCGTTAAATTGTCGGTAATCTGCCATGTTGCAGTCGTCATCTGGGCCAACCAGGCACAGGTAGAGTATGATGATCATCCCGAAATCGCTCATGTAAACATTGTTGTTGAATTCAGGTTCTTGAAATTTTAGGTTATGTACCTCATTCTAAGAATTGACTCCTCGAGCCGGTACATCCCATAGACGCGATAAATTAGAGTCTTGTAGCATCATAATCTTTCTATCATCTAAATATTTCTCTTCAAAGACTACGGGACAGGGCTATTAGACCAAAATATTTACTTTCTGGGTAAGAAAATATAGAGAAGAAAAAAGCCGATACGGCTTGTATCCTGGTCTAGCGTATGATGGTATACCGAGACTTACGTTTGATCAATACTACCCTTGTAGGTAGTATGGGTCCTGTTGAGCTACCCACCTTCAAAAGCAAGCTGGGAAACCGTCATGAAATATGAGTATATAAGGTAGGCACATAGCCATTCATAGGTATCTACATTCAAGTGTCTGGAGGTATCTGCATGATCCTGCGCAGATTATTTTCGAGTGGCGACGTAGTCAAAGATGTCTCTTCCCTCCCTTGCTACCTCGTTTTTGATCTACTCTCTTCAAGCATTCCCGGTCTCAGCGCAGAATTACACGTGGCCATGGCAGACTTATAAATCTAGTTCAGCGGAGCCGTAAGTGTATCTCGGCTTTATACACCTCTCAATGCACCACCTTAATCTTGGTTTAATGCTTTATGGAGTACCTACCCCTTGGGTTTGAAAGGACACTGATAACCCATTTGAAAAATTACGGCTACTAACTATTCGTAACGCAGTCCGTCATTGAACATCACGAAATCCGGCCCTACGTCCCCTGGATATCTCTTCTTTGATCAGAATGGAGAGTACGCGCACAACTACAGCCTCTTCATCATGTCCGATGACAACGAGCTTATCTGGCAGAGCGGATACGGCGACTACAGTGCTTTCAGAACCCAAACATTCGAGGGCAAGCCGGTATTAACTTTCTTCAACGGGGTCTCTCTGGCGGAACCATACGGATGGGGCCACGGCATTATTCAAATTCTCGATGATTCTTACACGAGTATCTACAACGTTTCCTTAACGGTAGATGATGGAAACTTCCTGACCTTACCGGAGCTGGATGCCAGTCAGCTTTCATCCTATATCGATATGCACGAATCTCAGATAACAGCTCAGAACACCCTCCTAGTCACATTGTACAATGTTACCAAGTACGATCTGAGCTCTGTCGGCGGGCCACAGGACGGGTGGGTAACCGACAGTCTGTTCTACGAACTAGATATCAAGACGAACGAGATACTATTCAAGTGGAGCGCCCTAGATCACATTGACCAGATCCCTCTTTCGAATGTCCAGCAGTTCTATCCTGTTGCTGACTTCGGAAAGAACCAGTCGGTTCCGTATGGTTACTTTCACATCAATTCGGTAGACAAATTTGAAGACGGGTCGTATTTGATTTCCTCGAGATACTACTGCTCAATTTTCAAGATTTCAAAGAACGGCACAGTTGAATGGACTTTACAGGTATTTCTTGCCCACTTTCTCCCACACGTCCCAAAAGCCCCCGTATTTAGACGCAGAGACAACTAACATTCGGTATGCAGGGCCAAACCGGCGGTGATTTCACGCTTGACGATCAACTTTCTTTTTGCTATCAGCACGACGCTCGTGTTCGAAAAGAAATCGGAAGTACCGTTCAGATTAGTCTTTTCGATAACGCAAACTCAGAAGTCATATCTGGTGTAAACCAGACCAAAGGCGTGCTTCTGACCCTGAATACGGAGAATGGGAAAGCAACGCTTGACCAAGCCTATGTAGACCCCCAAGACGCGATATATGCCTTTTCGCAAGGAAATACGCAACTATTGGACAACGGGAATGTGATCATGGGATACGGTTCAACACCTAAGATAAGAGAGTTCAGCCCAGATGGTGCCGCATTGATGACTGCTCAGTTTGGCCCCGGAGACGGTCATATCTTCTCTTATCGTGCCTATCGCCTCCCGTGGGTAGGTCGCCCTAAGTCGCCCCCGAGCGTCGTTGCTTGCAAGTGTGAAGGCAGCAACAGCACTACAGTATATATGAGCTGGCTTGGCGCTACAGAACACAAGTCTTGGGATATCTTTGCAGGGGATAGCAATTCCAGCCTCACGCTAGCATCCCACGTGGAGAGGACTGGGTTCGAAACAGTAGCAACCATACCAAGCCAAGTTTCCTTGATTCGCGTTGAGGCGCGAGGTGTCGGTATCACCGGCGGAGTGTCTAACGTGGTATCCCCTCAAAGCAGCTGTTAATTTTGAATGACGAAGTACTACCCGCCAGGACAGCTTTTGGAAGTAAGAATAAGCACATGTCGGGAACCTTTAGACTTATCACTCACTGCTGAAAAGGGGTTATGATGATGACCCCGCCTGGCTTGGGAGGAGTATCTATTCGGATGAGAATAAAATAACAGACGGAACTAATATGACAATTTAAAATAGGATATTCTTACTGTTAGATAAAAAAAAGCTTATTTATTACCAATTTTCATTATGAATTTGTGGTTTAGGTATGCGCTACAAAAAGAAAGAATAATGAGCTGTCACATTGCAGGAGGCACGTGGCGCACCGCATTTTAGGTTGGTCAATCATTGACAAGTTACTATTAGTTAGAACCTACATTAACAAGGTAAGGGAGGTATATATCATATTTGCCCTTTATAATACATATCTAAAATGATTTCCTTTACAATGGAGAGATTCGCGACATTCGTATTGGGGACATTTCACCATCGTTATATGATGTTACCTGAGGCTGACAACTCGACTGATGAGCCGCAATCGCCCGGCGATGCAAGCAGTAACAATCACGGCATTGACTCTTCAAAACATAGAACATGGTTTCATCGCGACCATTATGCCGGCGCGCTGCTCTTCAATCTGGGCGCTTTTGTGCTACCGGCTCTATACAGCACGCTATCTAAGTTATGGGTTGCGGAAATCGACTCGTCGCTTGTCGTCACGACTGATGTGTACACATACATCGGCGTGGTAGTTGAGGTGCTGAACGAGGGTCTGCCCCGCGCCTCCTGGGTTATCATAGCGGACAAAGACTCGCGCTCTCTAACGCAGCGTCTCGGTCTCGCTTACACGCTCATCTTATTCCAGTCTATCCTCGGACTGATTATGAGCATTGCGTTCATAGCTGGCGCCGCCACTTTTGCTCAGGGGTTCGTCCCTATCGAGGTTCGTGCCGCGAGCCTGACTTACATCCGAATCAGCGCTTTTTCAGCCGTAAGCTCGGCGATTGAAACCGCTGTAGCGGCGGCTACTAGAGCGCTTGACAAGCCTGATATACCACTGGTTATCAGCACGACCAAATTTGCGATAAATATCGTTCTCGATATGCTGGTCATTTCACGATTCCACGTCGGTAACTTTCAACCGACGATTAACATGCAAGCTGGCGTCCAGCTGGCGTGTGGTATGACGGCTGCATTCGTCGGCCTTGCTTACTTCCTATGGACAACGAACTTGCAGCATCGAAACCATCAGCTTGTACTCTCTGGGGCTGACCAGGTAGAAATTCCTCAGCCGCGGATCGAAGCTTATGCCAGAATCCAGCTAAGCTTCCGTGCTTTGACTGTACTACTGCGGCCTGGGATCCTGACCCTTGCTGAGTCGGCCATACGTAACGCCTTGTATCTCTGGCTAGTCAGCACCATTGTAGCACTAGGCTCGACATATGCGTCCGCCTGGACCATATTCACCACTATACGATGGGGGCTAGTTATGGTTCCCGTTCAATCTTTAGAGGCGACAAGTCTCGCATTCATCGGTCACCATTGGGGATCCTGGCGCCGTTCTATCGGTAAGACGACGCGCAGGCCTGGCCGAGTTGCTTTGAAAACTATCATGCGAATTACAAGACCGGCGCTTATTTCCCTTGCCATCTCTCTGTTGGTTGAAGTTCCACTAGCTATCTTCTTGTCAATATGGGGTGCTAGATCGTTCGCCCGGTATCTTGGTCAGCCTGATGAGGTTGCAGACATTACAGCATATATGTGGCGGACTATCGATTGGTGCTACATATTCTACGCTGCGTCGACCCAACTCGCCACAGTTCTTCTTGCTACCCGACCTAAATGGTACCTATATCAGAGCTTGGCCAGCAATCTCTTCTATGTTTTACCATGGGCCATAGTGTGCCAGGTAAAGAATCTGGATGTGAATAATGCTTGGGCTTACCATAGGCTAGTTTTTGGTGGGAGCTTAGTGTTCAGTTTCATCGATATTATGGTCGTAGATGCGTTGTGGATGTGGACGCTGATGACGGGAAAGGCGAGACTGGAGGCTTTTAGAGAGAATTGATATGACAAAAACTCGTACAACTACATCTGAACAGTGTAACAACTACAAACGCATCAAGAGTCAAATGCGTCATATTAGTGTGCAGTGTAGTGATGCGCCTCAATGCAACCCTCAAGCCAGACAGAGAATAAACCTCAATTTGTAAAACCGATTAAGGTTATTACTGTATGCAATCATTGTAGCATCGGCTTTCTACCCGCATGGATGTTCACTACTTAGTATTTTGCAGCATGCACCTCTTCGGCGGTGGCCAATGGCCGTATCAACGGAACACATTTACGGCAATTGCTATGTCTTACCTACCACTTTTGTTAATTAACCCGTTCTAAGATGTAGTCTGGCCACACGAGTGTGTACTATATCTGAGTCGTCAAGTCACATAATGGGTAAGTGAGAAATGTCAAGTGGCAATAATTTGTGAAGAATATCCCAACAATGGTGATGTTTCTTGTAAAGCGGTATCTACCTCTCAATTCGCATCGAGATCCACGCCCTTAGCACGGGATGGAAATCTGTAACAAGGGCGCATGACTACCTACTTACCCAAGTAGATAACACAAAGTGAGGCAGCCATTAAATTCACCGAAAAGATTGGTGGTGACAGGTTTCTTGTCTAGAAAGCCAAGGCTTTGACAAGGGTCAGTGCGGTATTAAAAAAAAAAAAAAAAGAAAAGGGGGGGGGGGGGGGGGGGGGGGACTCTAGAAGCGTAAAGTCACTAGTAGCAAAAGATAATGTATACCAACAGGTAAAGATTGAATTGGTGGGTGGTTCGTCACATGGTGGGATCTAAGTCTAATCTAAGCTTTTGATACCTGAAATATTCGGTATCCCTATCCAACCTGAGAAGCAGCATTTCGCGAATCGTAGGAATCTAGATATTTACAGTGTCGTCATTTGTAGTCCAACCATATCGTGCAGAGCGTAAAAGGAGAAATAGAGAGAAGAGCGAGCAGGAAAGAGAGAGAATGAATGAATGTCGTAAAATGGGAGAAAGAAAAAAAGTTACAAGAGTCAGGCTCTGCTCTCCATTCCAAGAAAAAAAAAGTTCCAAGTGTAGCCTTCCGTCGATGATACTGCTCCTCGGGCTAGGATCCCACTATGGACTCCAGCTTTAATGCGTTCGCCAACTCCGTATTCCTCTGCCTTACCCCTACCGGCCCCGGCAAAGCTTGCCAGCTTTGCAAGTATTGCCTAGCGATGTACAAGTGTATCGATGCCGTTGAGTTATAGCCGTTGCTTAGGAGTCGAAGATAGCACCGTACGCGGGGATACCACGAGTAGTCATGCCATATACGACCTTCTCCGTTACCTTGGGGTTGGAGATAATGAAAACGGCCTCCGCATTGGACTCGTGGACGAGTTGGTATACTTCTCGAACAATGTCGGGATATCCCCTCTCGTGGGTGTTCCAGATAATGGCGTTGGGGTCAGCTCGCTTGACCTCTGCCACGACTTGAGGACCGTACGTCGCATGAGGCTCTCGGGTACTCCAGAATACACGGCGGGGTGTGATATCGGCGAAGAGGAGCGATAAACAAGGTCCAATTCCAGATCCAGTAGCGACCACGACAATTTGCTTAAACAGCTTCGATGTGTAGAGGAGACCGTGAAGAGGCGCGCCACGAACCCAGAGCTTTCGCTCGTTGGGCTTGTTGATTTGTTTCTTGGTCCAGTCTCCTGCGTTACTGACGACGACACTGAAGCCGTTGATCTTTCCGGACTCTGGGTCAATATCAGGAATAGTGGCAAAAGCGTGCCACTCAGTCAAGGGCTTGTCGCTGATCTTCAGGCCGTAGAAAGGTGCCATGCCCCTGTACTTGAAGTGCAGACGTGTAGCGTGGTTGCTCAACTTCTCCGGGTATACGGTACGGTGACGCAGACGAGACCAGGAGGCAAGTGTGCAGGAAGTTGAAATGCAAATGAACCAGAAGTTAGGCGAGTTTATAAGGACGTAGCCGAGAGAGGCGTCCCATTGCCTGGCAGTGACTCTGGCAGAGAAGATGTTGTGGATCCAGAAAGTCGTCAAGGCTGTCCAACCAGCGAAACGGTGGAAAGCTTCGAAGTAGTCGTGGAACTTTCGTCGCAGGTCCGGGTGGGCTGATGTCAAGATAATGACAAACATTGAGACTAAGACCCAGCTAGTGATCATGTTGACAAGTTGATCGGTCACCGGCTCATCGATCCAATCTTTGGTCGCTAATATCGTGTAGAGGATATACCATACCACAGCAGCAGTACCCGCGCCACTATGGCAGCCGCCGTAGTGGAAGACCTTTGCAAGGCGCTTTCGGATGTCAAGAGGCCAGGAGTGAGGGACGCATGTGAAGATTTCATACCAAAGATTGACGAATTCCTCCTGGCGGAAGAGAATGCTGACCATAAGGTTTGCCGATGCAGCACTACCTATATCTCGAGAGTTAGGCTTGCCTCTTGCTGTCGCTAGTAAGGCGATGAAGACAGCCAAGTTAGCCGTAAAGATGACTCCAAATATTTTTCTGTATGAGGAGGCATATTTGTCTAGTATGTAATATTAGTCCCGTGTGTCATGTGGACAGTGCAAGATGTTGATACTTACAGCGGACTTGTTGACTCAACTCAGATCCGAGTTGATCGGGGAGAACCGCACGCTCCGTTACTCTCTCGACTTGCTTCTCGTCGCCGCCTTTGTCAGAGTGAATGGACGGGGTGGTCGTCCCCGTCGAGGGTCCCACCGATGATAGAGGTTCAGCGATCGTAATCGGTGTCACATCCCCCGAGCGGAAGGCATCCGCCTGTCCCTTTTCAGAGTTGTTGATCGTCATGTTGAGAGTAGGCGATGTCTTTCTCTGAAGCTTAAGTTGTTGGTTTTGCGGATTGGTTGGCACGAGGAATCCCACAATCTAATAGCAAGGACAGGGCGACAGCAAGGGATATAAGTACTCAGTGAATATGATCGATATCCGGCCCCCGAGTAAGAGCAGCTGGATGATAGCCTGCCAAGACTCGGTTTACTCATTCGTGAATACATCGAACGATGCTGATTCTTTGATATCGCAAGATCTTCGATAACCGAGTCTTACGTGGCAGGACCTCCGGTCCATGCGAAGGCGGCGTGCATCCCCATAGTTCCAGTGACGATGGAGTCAACCGAGTTAGCAAACTGTGATATCTTGCTTGCTTGACGAACTACTAGATGTGGAAGTTCCCCATGCAGATCTTAGTCTGTGTTGCCTCAAATCTGACGCGGGAATCCACAGTCGAAACAGCATATGGGTGTTGGTACCATGTATGGAAAAGGATTCAAGAGTGGCTTGCGGTTACTGTTGTTGTGGGGTTAGAGATCTCTAGATTCAGGAACCTCAACCATGGTACAGGATACATGCGCATTGCCTGCACGCCAAATCGGCATATTGTTAAGATCCGGGTGTAAATCTGTGTGGTGGTTTACTAGGACAACCAACACGCCCAGCCCTATTAGGGGTGCGTCACCTGACTTTCAGGAAAGATCCAGTCACTAAAGCCCATGGAATCACTACAACTTACTACAATGATAGCTAGAATCTCGAATTCGTATCGTGAATGCCTAACAGAAGTCCGTTGCGTCTACTGTGTGATTTAACCATGGTGGAATAAGTGCCTGAGTTGGGATAAAGATAACATGTGAAAAGTTAGTTCAAAATGAGCCACAATGCCGAAATATAGAATGTAAGCTTCTAAAGATATTGACATGATAATCCTTGGCTTCATCTTATGGATAGACCGATACGTTTAATTTATCCCGTTTAGTTCTTACCGCGTTTTCAGGTGAGGACGTTAATAGCATGCGGCTGCTGCTATGCCCATAGGCCGCGTCCAGATTTGCCCAAATTCTGAATGCGTAAGGGACTTATCAGGTAACATCAGGGTTTTCTATGCTAACAGCTACTCAGGTCATGCAATTCAGAGGCTGAGGGACAGCTTTGGCAGGTAGCATTTAAGTGTTACGAGCCCCGTTCTTATTGGGCTATGGCAAAAGGGGCACCCATGTCTGCATCAACTAGGTACTAACAAATGTACCCTCTATATGGAAATTTACTTACTACAGATTGCCATCATTAACACTGGACCCTTCAGCCGCTAGACTCGGCGTGCATTATATTATCCGTACCTAGAACTGGGCGTAGATAGCTTATTCATTGTTGAGTGGTAGGTAAACGTTCAAACAACCCCCTCCCCCCCTTTTTTTTTTTTCATATAGGACCATAAACGGCAATGCGAAGCAACGCGATGCTACGGGAAACAACTGGTTCTCCATTTGAATCATAGGAAATTGTAGTTGTTACGCGATGGAAATAATGATATGGGGTAGCGAGGTAGAAGATTAGTAGACGTTAGGAAGCGAAAGTCTTGGCAATCGCCTCCGATGCTACCACTTGAAAGCTGGCTAGTAAGTCAACCACTTGACTACATCCACACATTTCCTGGTATAATACAAAAAGAGTAAAATTATTTGCATTTCTGCTATTCGTCGGTCGTTTAGTGCTGGTAACATCCCGAAGATACCAGGACATCCTTATCAATTCGAGGTAGGCTGACCATTAGAGCACATTATAACTTCTCGAATAATTCTAGCTCATACGTCTCGGTCGGCTAGTGTTAAGAATAACGCAATCGGGCTAATCCTTCGGGATGATTATGATTTTCTTGGGAACCCCGGCCCTTGTTTGTACTCTATGAACTCATATTAGGTTACGTATGTTTTAATTTTTCTATAACAACAATACCTAAAATACCTAAAATATGGACTCGGCTTCATCGCTTCGTCCTTAAATCCGTAACTCTACTAGGATCTTACTGTTTAATGGAATTCCAAAACTCTGGAATCCTTTATGTACCTACCTACATAGTATGTTACCGGAAAGACAACCGATTAAATTCGGATCTTGAACATCACCCGATACGGGAACATCATCGGTACCAAGGTCTTTTTAAGTCCGTGCGTGATTGGTCCGCCCGGGTATGTAGCTCAGGCCCAAGGGGGGGAAGAGACCTCGTCCCATGCGATGCGTGAACTTTGCAGCTTGCAACCCAATCAACCTTATCTGGATGAACAAGGATATCCTCTCTTTTTCTTTCCCATTATGTATCCGCTTAATGATATCATGTCACTCGCTGAAAAAAAGGTCCAGACCTTTAGACCCTTGATGTTTCAATTTTGACCCTCCTTACGTCCGTCTCATACATTCACATGCCGAAAGAAAACTACCAAAGATCCGATATCCTCTGACAGTTGGACGAATTATCATGACTATAATTTACTACGGTTCGTGGGTCTCGCGCTCGCGTTTGTATTACACTGCTTACACTTAAAGGCCTAGTGTCGCCACTAACAACCACGGCATAGTAAGCCTTCTACTATAGGCTTACAAGCTCATATCTTTCAAGTTATCATCCCCGATTAAGATTAAGCTTCAATCTTGTCCCAACCAAATGTGGAAGTTGAGCTCGACGGAAAGATTCTCTCAAGGTACCTAGATAATCCACTTTCGGGAATCTAGCTGCCTTGAGGCCTGGTGCGAATTCGACAATTTCGCTGCGATGACGCGAACCAAACGTGCAAATTTCCTTCATCGCGATTGAAAGGCGTATCATCACGTCTAGATACGCCACTCAATCAGATTCATCCCATTTTCGCGATCAAGAAGTTTCCTAGGGCTCCAAGTGAACTTCTCGGTAGTACGGGTCACCTTGCCACGTCGAATGCGGCCTGCCGTCTTTGGTCTGGTCCGCTATTACTGTCGTATTATCTCGACTTATCGAGGTTAAGTGGTTCAATCCTATCAAAGAGACAATCTACAGGGACTAACACGATGTCGGGTATTGCGGAGTAAAACCGTAATCACTCAGTTATGTCGTCGGCGTGAATTTATTCCCAATATAGTGTATAGAAATGGACGTCCATGTTGACCCTATTTTGTTTGATTTTCTATAATAATATAATTCCAGAACCCAACGATTCTATGTACCTATAAGAAGTTTTAAAACACATATAAAAACTCTAAGAGGTAGGCAATGAAAGGCATATGTGAGACAAACTCTGATTCGTTTATATCATCAGTCTGATTAGGAAGTTTTTATATACCTACTTAGAGTTAGGTATACTCCAGGGTATAATCAAAATAATGGGTTCATTTGAAGGCTTTGCCGGCTTCCCAAGATATCTTGTCGAGATAACATAAATTCTCTTGCAGTACTATATTGTATAAAGCTATAGTACCTAATATTGGTAAATCTTTTATCCTTTACTAAGTTTCTACCGGAAGAAAGGCGCTTCATCTTCCGTTCAACTACACGTAGTTTCAGCTTTCGCCAATTGAAAGCTCGAAGGTAATTATATTCAATCTCGCTCTAGATTAAAGGTCCTTTACCATATCTCTCATATATAGTTTCACTGCTATTGGAAGCCTTTTAGTGTAACAAGCGTAGAGGTGGCACTATGCAGTATGATATTGCAATAATTTACCTCATGCCCGGAAGGGCGCAGTCTTTCATGTATTGGATTTCCATACGCTCGTCTTCTGAAGGGAAAATTCATTCTCCCTGTTCTTGAACATAACTAGAATTCCATATTTGAAACGTTTGATAGCCCTGTAGATTTTGCCTTGCAACTACAATTTTATTCCTGGCTCGCCTATTGCTACGTAGTAGGCAGAGTTTTCTCGGACGATACGGAACCAACCAATATCTATGGGTACCTATGGATATTAAAGTTGAACAAAGGGAGAAGCAAAGCTGGATTCACTGGCATATTTTATGCATCCCTTGTACCAGCTCAGTGACACGTCAGAGAGTATAATTGAGGCAGTTTTAACCAAATTAACTATTCGGTTGTTGATGCCCAAGAAACGCGGCGCCGTGTAGTCCGTCAATTTCTTAAAATAAAGAGACATGATCAGATATGCAATTAGAACTCACTTCCAAACAGCGAGTTACACCATCTCACAGAAAAGATCCAACTTAACCTTCGTAAGTCCGAATCATTTAGCCTTACAGGAAGAACTTCAAATTTACAATGTGAGCAGTGACTATTATTCATACGAATAAGTTACTCTTTGCATAGAGACATTTCTAAAGCATTTTGAATTCTTATCTGAACGCTATATACTATAAGTACCATTTTCATAACCACCCTATTTATTCGCACTCTCAATATCGCCCTTACGCCATGCCACCATTCGCACGAAGCACCTGACCCGAAACCCAGGACGAGTGGGATAAAAAGACGATAACTTCGGCGATCTCCTCCGGCGTGCCAATGCGGCCCTGGGGGCTGAAATTCGCAATGGTCTTAAGCAGCTCTTCACTCTTGCCACGGAAAAACAGCTCAGTTCCGGTAGGGCCGGGCGCTACTGCGTTAACGAGGATACCCTTGCGTCCAAGATCCTTGCTAATCACGCGCGTCATCTGCTCGATGGCTCCTTTCGTGCTGTTGTAAAGCAAATAGCCAGGCATGACCGTAGAAGCCGTGGTTAATGTGGTAGATAGAAAGATGATGTGCGAACCACTCGACATGTGCGGCGCGGCGGCCTGTAAGGTGAGCAGTCAGCAATTGGCGTTCACACCTAGGTCACAGGCAGTTTGCGGGTGATTAGTCTGTTAGTGAGAGGATTCTAAATGCTTACCTGGGCGAGGAAATAGGGTCCCTTGACATTGATGGCAAAGGTACGATCAAAGTCAGCTTCCGTCGTATGTTCTAGGTCTTTCATAGGCAAAACACCGGCATTCGCCACAAGTATATCGATCTTGGAGTAGGCGTCGATTGCTTGTTTGACTAGTGATTGCACACCCTCTACGGAACCGACATCTGCTCTAATCAGACGCGCCTCGCCTGCGTCTAATTTCTGCACCTCAGCCAATGTGTCTTGTGCGGCTTGCTCATCCGAAGAATAGTTGATGACAACTGTGGCGCCAAGACGAGCAAGTGCGATAGCTGAGGCTTTGCCGATGCCCTTAGAAGCACCAGTGATAAGAGCAACCTTGCCATTGAGCGAGGGCGAGGTGTTAGAAGCCATGGCGGATGAGCTGACGTGAGGTTGAGGAGGAATAGCACGTGGTTTATGCTTAAGTGGTGGTGGTGGTAGTCTAAATGGTAGTTGGAACCTAATGAAAAGTAGATGCAGAAAGAGTGATTATGACTTGTCCACCCTGAACTATGAGAAAGACATGTTCTGGCGATGGGCTTTTAAATAACTAAAGACATCCTACGTCTAACCTAGTGAACTATAACAAAATCGTAGTCTAGCGTAGCTGAGCCTCAAAGACGCGATAAATCCGCGACCGCAAAAGCCGGTAGATTTTACAAGTAATTCGAGTTCTTGAATCTGTTAAAGTTTCGGGCGGGACACCGTGTCGGTCGCTAACTCCGGCGCAAACGGTGCCTAAAATTAATGGGATAGATAATCCCGAATTGGGACTTGTTCCGCGCCAATCCCGCCAGAAAGCCTCAATAATAGGCGTCTCACCCGAGTAGCTTAGGATCTTCTTCTCAGGTCTTGTGGGTTAGGTAATACTTTCAGCCTGCTGCTTTTCATGTATTGTAATGTTATTCTATTTCCGAGCATTATTAGTGGGTAGAAATTGGCATCGGAGATATCTCACACCATTATAACAAATCCGACGCCTCAAAATATTAGTCAGTTCCGTGATAGGACGAACCAGATTATTATTAGTAATTTCATTTCCAACTATAACACTCAAAATCCGGACTAAATTGAGTTAATGACTTCCGCAACATGGACCAAAATTACATGCTAAGTGAATACATATCACCATAGTTTTTACCCCCCGAGTTCCTGCAAGACTCCTAGTCAATACCTAAACTTAGAAGTTTCCCTGTTACTAACAAGTTATTTTATAATGTTAGTTTTTCATTTCAAACTGTTGCTTATTAGCCAATACCAGCTCAATAGGTTTCAAGTCTAGACGTAGTCTTTGCTGAACGTATTAAAATGAAGAGTATCTAATAATAAAAGGTCCCTTGTAATGAGGTCTAGACAGATGCTAGTTATCGAGTTGAACTCCTATTACCTCTTCTCTTCATTTCTTATACGCTTGTGATAATGCTTGGCCCATAAATAACCAAAATACGCTACAATATTCCCCCGACATAGTAAGCATAGGTACTCTATAAGGAAAATACCCACTACGATCTCGTCAGCTACGTTTAACAAGTAGTGACTTTGCAGAATTCCTAGTAGCTATACTAGGTTATTATTATCGAGCCCTTTCCTTATACTTCCCATGTAATGGGCAGTGTGGGTCCATGCCACAAGACACGGCGTATATAGATCTCAGAGCGTTCTACCATCACATCTAACTCCGGTAGGGTTAGTGCTATCACGACGCCTTACTCGTATATTCCTTCTATTTATGATCGCCTTTGGGGGTGGGAACGAATCAAGCAAAGACTCCGTCAAAAGACGACGAACATATGCCTATATGATAGAAGATTACTAGGGGAAGATCACTACGGAGTTGACCGTGTATACCCATGGCTTCAGTCTTGCTTACAATAGCTGACAATATCAGGTGACTGACTCATATGCTTCGCGACCTTATGGAATTCCAAGAGAGCGAACGCAATGTGACTCTTGAGCCACTATTTTCTTTCAGCCGAGCCCTGCCGAGCTTTCAGCTCATGGAATGGTACCAAGACAGCCAGGAATATCATTCCATACAACGCAGTAACCAAAGAACTTCAGACCTACAAACCAGGCTGTGTATATAATTGGCTGATCTGATATCAGCTCACTGCACGGCTGACTCCTAACGCTTTGCCTTATTGGCTAACCAGCCGAGCCTTCTAGGCCTAGGCAAAGAGCTTTTCCTAGTGTCATCAGAAACTTCTATCCGAATAGACTGTCAGAACGATGTTTGTGGAGTATTGTGTCATGTGGCTGGTGCTTCTCTGATGCAATAGCAAGGTCAATATAGGAAAATGGATCTGTATAAGCAGGGAACCGCTAATTTGCATAACACCATGTGCTTGGCGTCATTAGCACACCTAGGTGCAAGCCTCCTTATCTAGGTGTCTCATAATGGTACCGGACTAGAGCAACCTGCAGTAGGATTTGGTACATCGATGATGGCGTTCTCTGGTCGCTGTTCACGCGGTCCAAAACAATGAGCCCTCTACGACAAAGAGACAGTATACCGGCAAGGAGCAAAACCATAGCCAAGCTAATATCAGCTGATAACGTAAATATGCCAGGTTAGGCGAGCTTGTGAGTTTTTATACGGTCCGTATGGGAAATGTAAGCATAGCGCTCCTCGTTGCTGAGAGGCACAGCTTCCGAGGCATACATGTGCAGGAGAGACCGAGAGGTTGTGCGGTGGCGGTTATGTGCAGCTCGAAGGTATAAGAGAAAGCTGTTGGCGTCGTTCAAGAAAATGATTTCCATTACATTCAGCCTTCCATTTCAATCATTTGGAACTAATTAGTGAGATCTATCATCACACATTGACCCCCTTCCTATAATTATAATGCGCGCCCTCCAACTTTCGGCTGTAGTAGCTGCTGTATTTTCCGGCCTTTCAGCCAGAGCTGCTCCTACATCCCAACCGGGGGACTCTTCGATCACCGGCGTCTTCGGTACAAGCTTTGGCATCCCTGGTCGAGACTATGACTTCGACTATGTTGTCGTGGGCGGTGGTCAAGCTGGTCTAGCAGTAGCAGCTCGTCTCGCAGAAGACAAATCCTTAACAATAGGCGTGATAGAAGCCGGTGGCTTCTATGAGCTCACGAACGGTAATCTCAGTGAAATCCCCTCAGATGCGGGATGGTTCGTGGGCAAGGACATCAATGACTGGCAACCTGCTATCGACTGGGGCTTCATCACAGAACCACAACAGGCTCTCAATGGTGTCACCGCTCACTACCCTAGAGGCAGAACACTAGGTGGATGTTCTGCCCGCAACTTCATGGCTTACCACCTCGCTACGAAAGGATCTTACGACCAGCTAGCTAACGAAGCTGGCTCGCCCGCTTACTCGTTTGATAAATTCTTCCCATACTTTACCAAAAGTCAAAAGTTCACGCCCCCCGTAGGCGGCACTTATGATCGCTTCACCAACTCAACGCCCCAGTACGATCCCTCTATGCTTGGTACTAAGGGTCCTTTATCAGTCATTTATCCCAAGTACGCACAGCCGTTCAGCACATGGGCACGCAAGGGGTTAGAAGCCATCGGCATCAAGCCACAGCGCGGCTTCGAAAGCGGTAAACTTTCGGGTGGTTACTCCTACGCGCTCGCCTCGATTCGGCGCGAGGAGAACACACGCGAGTCTTCTGAGACAGCTTTCCTACGTCCCCACCTTGGCGGACATAACCCCAACCTCATCACGTTCATCTCAACACTAGCTAAGCGAGTGGTTTTCGACAAAAGGAAACATGCTACCGGCGTGGTAGTCGACACGTTAGGCCTTCAATACACAATCCGCGCCCGCAAGGAAGTCATCATCTCGGCCGGAGCATTCCAGAGCCCGCAGTTGCTGATGGTATCAGGCATCGGACCGAAGGACACGCTAGAGAAGCACGGCATCGAGGTCCTTCAAGATAGTCCGGGAGTTGGGCAGAATATGAGGGATCATGTCCTTATTGGAACTTCGTATAGGGTAAACGTCCGCACTGCCGCCGCCTTTGGAGACCCCGAGCAGGCGGCCCTGTTCGAGAAGCAGTACGGTGAGGGCAACGGACCTATGACAAGCAACGGCGTCGACCTTCTTGGTACATAAACACTCATTCCGATGATTGAAATTTCGATTACTGATAATTAAGTAGGTTGGGAGCGTCTCCCCCGGAACCTCCTTAGTAACGCGACCGCTTCGGTCCTAGACTCGGCGTTCGCGTCAGACTGGCCTGAAGTCGAGTACCTCCCCGACGGTGCCTTCTTCGGCAATGTAAGCAACCTGCAATTAGTCACGCCTAACGACGGATTCCAATACGCCACGGTGATTGCGGGCTTAGTAGCCACTTTATCAAGGGGTAATGTAACGATCCGGTCCAACGACACAGCCGACCTGCCCATCATCAACCCCAACTGGCTCAGCCACCCGGCCGACAAAGAAGTCGCCATCGCCGCCTTCAAGCGTACGCGCGAGGTGTGGACGGCGCCCGCCATGCGCCCCGTGCTGATCGGCGAGGAGTATTACCCGGGTAAGAACGTGACGACCGACGAGGAGATCTGGCGGTACATCCAGGAGAACTTCTCGACGATCTTCCACGCTGCGTGCACTTGTAAGATGGGTCCCGCCAGCGACAAGATGGCCGTGCTCGACGCCAATGCTAGGGTCCGTGGTGTGACGGGTCTCCGTGTTGTGGATGCTTCAAGTTTGCCGATCTTGCCTCCGGGTCATCCCATGTCTACTATTTGTAAGTGTCCCTTCTATCGTCAAGGAAGTTGACGGAAAGCTATTTGTGCAATGGTACTGACTCGCAATAATTAGATGCCCTGGCTGAGAAGATCGTGGACGATATTCGTCATGGCAACTAAGCATCATATAATGTGCTTACGGATTAATTTAGAGATAGACATGGACTTAGATTTATTGAAATGGGCGCAAGCCCCGGGCACTGGGTTTCATAGGTTATGCGTAAGAAATCGGAGACAAGTTCAAAATTGGGCTCCTATAACAGGTAGACTCGGTTCCGGTTTCAGTCTATTACAGCTTCGGCCTACTCACACTTTATAATTCCTATTTAGCTTCATTAATTATAATTACATATTACCACTTGGAGTAGAAACTTCTAGACCGAATTATAAAGAAGTCGAGTTACGGAATATGATCTGAGATTTGGAGAGCGTCTCCCTGAATAGCTCCCCAGAGGCCATAAGAGCTTAAGATGTTGATAGTCAGCGTGATTGGCCAATATACGGACCAGGAATGGGAAATAGTTGTAAACAGGTATTTAAAGACAGCTGATCTTGTCGCTTCTCGGGTTATAGTTCAGAGCGTGTAATAATAAGTAATATTTATACCTATGCTTATGTGCAAGCAGCTTCAACATTACGACCTCCTTAATAATGATCAAATCCTCTACTCCATCCCATCCATCTCTAAACGCCATAACAATATACCATACAGTTCAAATCGTAGCCCCTACCACTGAGAAGCTCTGCTCTAAAACGTAGCCCCAACTCACAAGCCATACCCCCTTTTCGCCCGCTCACGACTTTTTCAAATCCTCACTCCCCGGCATCCAATCCTTTCCCCAATTCCCTCCCTCACTACCAGGGCTCTCCTTAACATCCCAATCCCGCTCGAGACGCCACTCATCCTTCCCTTCGATCCCCATAGCCAACAGATCGCACCCTCGATGTCCCCACTTATCAGCAAACACCCGCCGTCCCGCATCCACCAGCGTCTGCAGCCCGGCTTCGAACCCTTCTGGATCGCGGTAGAACGTATCCGCCTGTCCGCCCGTCTGCCTAGTCTGCCAATCGTTCCGCCGCACCCCTTCGTCCGCCCACTTCGCGTCTTGCATGCGCTTCGCTACTTCGACCAGGTGCGCGAACGTCTCCCCTTCCTTGTCCACCCACGGCCACATGTCCTGCTCGCGCTTCATCTGCGCCTCGCGATGCGCCCTTTCCGACTCCGAAGTATCCTCGCCGCCCTCTGCGTATATCGGGTCCCCTTTAAACGTGGCGCGCGCCCCCGGGACCCGGAACAAAGCCATGATGTCGTCGAGCACTGTCGAAACGTCGAATACCAACCCCGCCTCGCTCTGCGGCTGCCAGTACCCTTCCCAGTGCAAGCGGAGGTACATGTCGCAGTCGGAAGCGTAGTACGGGATATGCGTGTCCCAGGCGCCGACGTCGAGGTACGCGTCGCGGTTCACGAGCGCGAGGTGGTCGTATTCGAAGAAGTGCGTGGCCCACGGCGGCATGTCCGGGCCGTTGAGGTACCGCAGGAGGCCCACGCAGCGCTCGTAAATCGTCGCGTAGGGATCATGGTCCCAGTCGTGGTCGCGGTCGTTCTTCTTCACCTCCTCGTCGCTGAGCACCAGCACGTCCATGTGGCTCCACCAGAAGAACGGCCACCCACGCTCCAGCGCCGTGTGCAGGAAGAAGTTCTGCAGCTGCGCGAAGCTGAGGAGGGTAGGCGTCTCGAGGATGTGCACGCCGAGAATCCCGAGGGCTGTGTAGTTGAGGAAGAACGGGTTCTGCAACTCCAGCTCGTTGTGCTGGTTCGCGTGGAATGTGCCCGTGTTCTCGACCACGTAGATATCCTCCGGCGGCCATCCCGCCGCAATATAGCTACTCACACATTGTAGCAACAACGGCCAATTCCGCGTAAACCCAATGAATAGCGGCGTTGCTTCTTCGACGTGTGGATTGGGAGGTAAGTTGTTTTCACGAACTGGCGGCGGAGACTTGGAATGCGTGAGCCAGGGGAAATGATCCCCGATAGGGATGGATGGTATAGGTTCTGGTTTATACTTCTTGACGTATTTCACAACGTCTATCTCCTCCTTCATTGGCTTCTGCACGTTCTTCTCTTGAATTGCTGGCTCTGCATCAGCAGGGCCCTTGTAGGCTTCCGCGCCATTGTTACCTTCTTTACCGCCAATAATGGAAATGCCATCACGGCCGCCCCCTGACCCGGTAGTATAGAAGCTACCCTTTGTTAAAAGTGATATATTGCTGACAGCTATATTTAAGGGCTCGCGAACAATATAGTACACAAGGAAGGCGGCTAACAGGACGGAGACATAGCGAGCAACCAGTGGCAACGCCCTATTTGACACCGTTCGCATCATGGTTAACGTCACTATCTCCTCACCACAGGGACTCCGTTAAGCATATTGGTCGGGATATACTCAGAAGCTGTTCACCCGGGACTCTCTGAATCGTGGTTTGCAGCAGCGCGCCTTGATGCTAATATGCCAAGTGAGACGTAAGTAATATATGAACCTAGCAATCCGTCCGGTAGATGAGGCAGGTTTGTTTCAATTAAAGAAACGCAGGATAAAGCAGGCAATCAAGGGGGGGGGGGAGATACCACATGAATAAACAAGAAAGAGAGAGTGAAGAAGTAGAAGAAGAGGCCAGCAACATCCTGTTACCAGAATGAGTCCTAGCTTTAGCCATGTGTGCTACCCTCATCTCGTGCAAAAATATTCATCCTATCTCGCCGTTATAGTTCGGTAGTACTCTTCAGCGAGGGATCATCGCCCCCAAACCCTGCCAAGCCGGAAGATGTTCAATTCGAAACGGTGATTCGCTAGAGCGAGCCAGGATCGACGAGTTGGGTTCAGCCAACTGCCTCGCAGCCCGTCCGAGACCTTTGATCTTGTATCCCCTCCCCCCCCCCGAGCTATATAACGCGCTCATTGTATTACCTATTAATGTAACACCCCACCCAAGTAGGATACCAACATCGAAACCATATCCTTTTTTTATAAGGACTTACTCATTTCTGCTCAGCGCTGACTTTGGCCTGCGTTGGAATAGGACTAAAGAATTACCAAGCGATTAACTATGGTAAGCTAAGCAATAACAAAATAAGCAATAACAAAAGCTTACTTGAAGGAAGGGATTTTGAAGCGATACCAACAGTGGTGCCGTAGCTCTGGTACAGAAACGTTTCTGTGAAACAATCTTCCCCCATGTCTATAGTAGGTAGTACTGATCTACCGAGTCGAGACCAACTCGACACGTGTATTTTTGTAAGAAACAAGTTGTAGTGTAAAAAAGTAAGACCACATTCAATCGACAGCTGATTGTGCGCTCCGGTGGAAGAGCAAGGGACACGGTCAATTCTCCGACGTTGGTTTTGGACACGGCCCCGACCGATCTTCACCTAGCGGAAGGTCAATGATATGACTGAATAACTTATCGCGAAAGTAGCTCCGAAATAAACGTCGAGTTTTCCGTCTCCAAATTTTGTGATTTAATATTTTCCCTATTTATCCGGTGCGTGTCGGTTTGTTCGGGACTCGTTCGGTGGAACGAGATGTTGATCATTGTTGATTCTCTTAATTGCCTGAATGATACCTCTTTAGGTCTCGTAGATCAATTTGGAGGTGAACTTGTCTGAAGGTACCCAGTAGTTAAGCTAAGTATCTGGAGTCCAGGCGAGTCAACTTGCTGCGATATAGAAAGATACACGAAGGCAATGCTTAACGTTCCAAGTCTTTATGATTAACTAGGTAGCTATAGATGTACATGTAATTAGTTTCGGACATAGGGAAATCAGTGCCCCCATGGTGAATTGTGACGTAGATCGTCCATCGGTGGACACGCCTTGAGTGTCTGTAGAATCAAGGCTTCGTTGCCAGATATGTGTAACTCTACTAACTCTCCCCGGGGTTGAGAGGAGGCAAAATCTTCATGGATAACCGTTATCGAAAAAAAAAAAAATCAAGGTAAGCAATGCCTAAGTAAACATCCCGCCAATAGCGGATAAATGGCATTCGATACAGTAGTTCAGTTCCGGCGCCACTTCGCCTCATCAAGATGATAGTCCAGAACGCCAGGTTTGCTCCTCAAGCTTTTCATTATCCTGCTCCTCAAATTTGGTATCCCTTCACGTACAGTACCTACTGTCCTTGTGTATTTCCAGTATCGCAAACCAGCTTCTTTGGATATGTCTAGTATTATTCCTCACTTACCCCACCCATGAAGAAACCATTCGGTTTACTCGGCTTCTTTCCCAACTTTAACATGCTCAGCCTTTTCTTGACCGAATTAAACCCTATCCCACCATCGTTGGGCCTATCAAGGTCCCTTTCGAAGACATCCACTATCTCCTTGCTCTTGCGCGATCGGTCTATTGCCCAATCGGGTGTGCTTGCGTCAACGACACCGTTAGGGGAAGGCTGAACATACGGATTCGAGCTGAGATTAGTGTCACTCGACTGGGTACGGAATATGCTCTTCCGATTGGAAGGATCCTTTCCTCTGCTTACTTGGCTGTTGGAATCGCTATCGCCTTTACTTTGCTTCAGACTTGACGTGTCGCCATTGGGCTGCTGAAGCTGCTGCTGCGACTCCTTCTTTTTCCCGCCTAAGAAGCTGAGTCTTGTCCCACGCTGCTTCATAGAAATTGGCTGAGCTGCTGCTGCCTCCTCTACTACAGCAGCATTTGCCGCTAACATCCCGGCTTTGGCTTCAGGAGAGGAATTTTCTGCGGTGGGAGATGACCGTTGCCAGGCCGGTGACGGTGCTGCTGAGGTATTATCACGAGGCGGTTGAGCAGGTGCAAAGATCGCAATCTCCGGCGCGAACGTAGACAAGAAATCTAAACTCTGTTAGTTAAAGCAAACAAAACTGAGATTGACGACTTACGCTTGTATGAGTCCTCATATCCCTTTAGGAGGACGGGGTTCGAGCTACGAGCAAAGCTGGCTAAGCATCTCTTGATCATGATCGCGTGATCTACGAGCGCCATCTTGATTGCATTCTCTTGCTGGTCTAATTCTGGTTCTTCATCATCCTCCGACTGCGGGACGGGGAGAAGCTGGCGATAGCAGGCAACGCTACTTTCCGAGTCAGGGTTAACCGAGATACTAATGGCATCTACCATCAATTGGGCAACTTCTTCATCATCCTCTTCGGCTAGTTTCTTCTCCACGGCTGTCATTTCTTGCGTCTTCCGTACGATTCGTTCAAGAGCTGTCTCCTTCGCACTTAGCCGTATTGTATGAATATCCACAATCTCACTTCGCCGTAGTATAGTAGGGAAAGGTTCAGCCGTAGTATAAACCGTCTTTTCGGCGTAATGAGTGTCGACAGGGCCATTAGTGCTTCGCTTAGATGATACGGAGAACATCTGCGCATGAGCCGAAAGAAGGTAATCGCGAATAGGCTGTGGAACTCTGGCGCGTTGAAATACCTGATGAGTCAGATCGCGATGAGGACTGAGGGCAGAGATGACTAAATATTGCCCTTCAACTTCACTGTCGACGTCGCTAGACGTAAGAATCTGGGCAGCTGGATACTGTTCTTGCATACGATCCGTAAAGGCTGATGTCCGCTCAGTGGGCGAACCCTCGTATACAAACGCCTTGTCACGCAGATTTAGGGGAAACCCGAGACCTTTATATATAACCTTGAAGTATTTTGGCACCAGTTTATCGCCCTTTGCCAGCTTTTCGTAAATAGTTGCAATAGCTCTTTCGGTTCTTGCAAGCTTAGCGAAGTCGAAAACATTGTTCTCATATTGGGCCTGAAGTTCCTTATAGGCTGCAAGCGCGCTGCTCCAAGCTTCTCCATCTTCAAAGTGTTTGATCATATCGAAATAAATCCGTTCCTTTCGCTCAAAATGCGACTGCTCCGGGAGATCTGGATCCTGTAAGGCAGGTGTTAACCTTGATGGGTCCCAATCATATAGCTCAGCATGAAGGCGAAGAGCCAGTCCAGCTTCAGTATGATTCTTAGCATCGAATTGTAAAGTCGCTAGTTGATGGACATATCGGATGAATATCTCCTCTTTTTGCATATCTCTGAGGAATTCCATAAGTTGGAGGCGATTGATCAGATGGGAAGCTTCGCTCGTAATATCTCCGCTATGAACAGCAACGAGAAGGTCAAGAAACTCGGCAATCGTCTCGATCAGGCCTCTGAGAGCAGAGTATAGTGGATCACCTCCGACAAGCGACAATGGTTCGAATCGGTCAAGCAGTTCACTAATGAAAAGCTTCTGCAAGATGCTCTCTGTCATCGTCTTGTCCTTGAAGAATCCATCTAAACAGTCTATCATCTCCGTCTGGATAACAGAGAGATCTTCACTCAGCGTCCATTCACTGACGATCATAGTTTGGAGAACTTCAACGGCCATTCTCCTTAATCCTTCATGAACGCTTAGACAGAGTTCAACTATAGGACCAACCAGTGTAGGGACATATTGGACTTGGTAGCCACCCATCTTTGTTAATCCATACCGGGATCTCTCGTCGGGGCTGGTCTCCCAGCCAATAGCTTCCCAGGTACGCCTTAACAAGTCAGCACCGTGTTCCCTAACGTCACCGGCAATCTTCCAAACTGCCCTTCGCTTTTGCTCCGAGAAGGTCTCGAGTGCCAGATGCCCGCTACCGACAAGCTTTAGCAGTGTGGAGAAAAACATCCGCCACAACTCCGTATCGAAATCCTCAGCCTCATCGGGATGAGGTAAGAAGGACTCCAGGAGAATGCTTGCAAGGTACTGTAGGGTTCTCATAGTTGACTTGTGATGGTAGATGTATACACTCAGCCAACTTGACGGGAAGGCTTCTCCCTGCAAGATACTTGTATGCACGTGGAGTGTATTCTTTAAGAGGATGGTGAGGTCTTCTGCAGCCAATTCAAGTTGCATTCCGTTAGGCGAATTCGAAAGGGCAGACAAGATTGCCGATAACTCGATCAAAGCTTCATCAAACTGAACTGCATCTCCGGGTATTTGTTTAGTCGGGAAAGGGTATGCTGTTGGGAAAAGAAGTGAAAATCGGGTTTTTGGCTTTAGCTCGGTAGCTTGGATAGATAAATAAGAGCCGATAATCTTTGGTATGTAGTCAGGAATCTCGGAATTCAGATGGTCGACCTGACTAGCCAAAACCGAGCAACAAAGACGAACTTGTTCCTTCCATTGCTCTGTTACATCGTCTGTCCGACCCCAGTGTGGCGCAATCCATCTCACCGTGTTGGCACAGAGAGCTGATCGTTGTTCCGGGCCAGAAAACAGATCTAATTTTGAGTAGTTGATGATCAAAACTAGCTTGTATAGCACCAGCTTACCCTTGACCAGGGCACACGAATCCATGAAGTCAATAGCTATGTGGAGAATTTCCTCGGTGGTAAGTAGCCCGGTCAGTTCGGGTAACCACGTGTGAAAATGCTGCACAGCTAATGTTTGACTTCCTACCAAAACAGGTGCGGTACTTCGCATCATTGAATCAAGAGCTTTAAATATGCTCTGCAAATGTCGAGTAAAGCCGGCTGTACTGCCGGTAATACCAATACCAGCCTCCTTGACCTTCTGCTGGCCTCTTGCGTGGGTAATAAACTTAAGTATATGTCGTACAACTTTCAGCGTCGCCCTTAACTTTCGAGCGGTCTCCGACTCGGTTGGTTTTGTAAGGAGCCGAGTGAAGGATCTGACAAGGCAGGGCGTAGCAAAGGGATAATTGAACTTGGTTTCGGCATAGTGATCCACTAGAGGACCTAAGTTAAACCGACGATCGTGGACTATGCCCAAAACCCGGACAAGAGCTGTGAAGACGAGGTCTTCGTACTCATCGTTGCCTTGGTACTCAACCAGAATACCAAAGAGAGCATCCAAGACATCGCTTAGCAATTTAACCACTTCGATCTCAGGTACAAACACAAGTTGCTTCAGTAATGATGGGATTTCGTCCCTAGGACCCTCTTTCCATTTCAATAAGCCAAGGACTATTCGATCTTGTGAGAATCTGGTACTACAGAGATAGGTCTCAACTCGGAGAGTTGCAAGTGGGCCGGTAACCTCGCTCGGGTCACTACGAGCGCTCCAGGGAAGAGACAGATACCCGCCCCTACCTGTCGGCCCAGCTTGTGCGGTTTGCGTGTACTCATCTAGCTTATAGAGGAGTAGAGAATGCGGGCCATCAGCCAGAAAGGCCTGTTGGTCCCATAAGGGCATGTACGCGATTGCAAAAGGCGTGTTGGGTAGGTCGGAAACAGTGAACACGACATTTGATGTACTGACATCAGCAGGCAGGAGGGAGAGCCGAAGTGTTTGATCCCAGTGTTCGCCACGTTCGACAGCAAATGAGCGCCAAGTAGTCATTGGCTCTGAATTAGAAGAGGCGTATATACAATCTTCAATTCGCTCTCCTGACTGTCGCCGGACTTCCAAAGAAACTATAAGATTGCCGCCGTGAACATTGCTAGATATAGCCGTCGCACTAGCTCCAAAACGCGAGATCAGGTTCTGACGAGCTAAAAGAGCTTCTGTGACGGTGACGTAGATATCGGACCGAGGTTTTGTCGGGGCGCCGGAGAATCCCATCTTGCTAGTTTTGCTGATTCCAGCGAGTAAAGTAGGGGTTGCTTTGATAAGAGCATCTGCATCAGGGCTGTTGAAAGACTTGAGATGAATTTGCAATCGTTCTGCCCTCCTAGACTTTTCGTAGTGGCCTGATTTGCTTTCCAGAAGGTCACGAACCAGCCCGTCCCATCCTTCAGCGCTGTCATACTTCTCAGTAGTGAACCTCGCAGATGGCGACCAGACTGTAACCACATGCTCTGACTCTTCATCCTGCTTCATGATCGAGTTCAGACTAAGCACGCCCATACCCACCATTCTTTCCGCTAGCATCTGCGTTGGTAATGGCCCATCTATAGATTGACGTCCTGCCCTCGAACCGGCGGTACTTGGAGGCATCGTGCCATCTCTGCTCTCGAGATTGTCTGTTTGAGGCCGATCCTCCGGCTGTTCAGATAAAGCATCGAGTTTTGTTCCTCCTCTGGAGAACGCAGATCTTGTAGTTCCCCACATCAGACTTCTCCTAGACGGTTTACCGCCGCCGGAGGAGGATGGTTTGCTAGTTGAGAACGGCGTATTTGGTTGGCCAAAAGAACCTGACCTCGAAACGGGTTTATTTGATATTACCTGTTGCGGGGAGCGCACTTTGACAATTAGGTATAGTTCTGAGTCGGCCGACGGTCCATCGCCGATATCAGCGGAAGTTAAATCTGTAAATAAGGTACGCATCTGTGGATTTCTAGTCAGATAACCCATTGTACCACCCGATGGTACCTCGATTATGTAGCTTTCCGAGAGCCTCGTCAGGGTTCCTCCGATTGATTTACTAACGAGGTATAAAACCAACGTTGTGGGCTCGTTGGAAGAACCGGCAAAACTCTTGATGTCTACCATTAGGTGGTGTAATGCAGACAATTCAACCTGAGGCTGTGGTGGCTCATCTAATAAACTCATGACCGACTGTAACTTGGTAATCTCCACGACCGAATCGTCGCCAGTCAGGACTCTTCCTCTTTCATTGGGATCCCGCACAATGACCTCCCCTCCACATAATTTATTCCCCCTAACTAGGTCCCAGACCGTTTTTTCCCGCAATGCATTATACTCCCGGGTTGTAAGAAGGTTATGTAGAAATTGTCTCCTCGATAGGTCCAGCGCCTGTATTAGCTGAGATACTTTGTCCAGTTTAGTATACTGCCTTGTAAGCAATAGCTCGTGGAAATTAGTCGAGTGCCATTCGCGTAGACATGACGCGATTTCGTCTACCAAAGGCTCCATAGTAGAGGTAGGCGTCTCGTCCCCCAATCTAAGCATTGGTACCGGCGCGGCTGGCTTGGGTGCACCAGGTTCGCGTATTCTCAGCTCAGAAGCTCGACCGATTACACCACCCAACATGGTACCGTTGGGTCTATGTAGCCTGCTCCCATTTTCTAGGTCTCTGAAGTAGGACTTCCTCATACTCGGGCCCACTCCACTCTTGCCAGAATCACTCCCGATAGGCGGCGCATCATCGTCCCCTTGGTAATTACTGCTATTATCTGAATTTTCGTCTCCATTATCCAACACCTCACGTATCTCAACACATGTTCGTGGGAAAATACCGGAAAACACACGAGCTTCGAGAGGTTGGCCCCTGACGGATGTCAAGCCGGCCAGAAGCGAGGGAGGCGCTAACAGATACCCTCGCAGCCATTGGCCGTCCGCCGTCTCTTCGATAATATATAGATCATCGCCAATCTCTAGAGGAAGTTCGTTCTCGTTCTTGGTCTCGAAGGGATAGGTCGCGACGGCGAAGGCGATACGGGGCAAAGGTTGCCAGGGCATTGAGGCGGTTGGTCGCACCGTTATTGCGGATCGGTCAACCGCATGGGACGGCAGAGAAGGATTTAGGATCCGATCCTAGCTTCTAACGCGGGTACGTACGGACAGCGGCGAGTGGAACTAGGGAAATTCATTCACTTAAAAAAAGACAGTGGGCGACAAAGTGACCAAATGACCAGATAGGAGAGAGCTTTGTCGCAGGTAGAATTAGAAACGAAGGAGTGACGAGAATGGTTGGTTAGTTCGTTTCATGAGACGGCTGGTCTATTGTTATTTTGGATTTTGACTTTTAGACTTGGATCGGTCGTCGACTCGTCGCAAATCGCGATGTGGCTGGTTGTATGGGCTTAGTGCTAGGGAGCCCGAGAGAAGTTCAAGTTAGGAAAGCATTAGAAGATTGTAATAGATCAAAAAGATGATAGAAGAGGACGGGGGGTATCAAAGATCAAACAAATGAAATTGCCGCTGACGAAGGAAAGCAATTGTTCGGATAGTCGAAGCTTGCAGTTAAGACGAAGGCGAGTAGAAGGTTAAAAAAGAGGGTATTCACACAATAGGGTACCGGGATTGATCCCTCGTATAGGCAGTGAAGAACTTTGATATTGAATAAGAAAAAAAACAAAGTTTTGACAAGGGGGGAGAGAAGTTCAATTCGAGTTACGGTAGGTTACAAGCTTCAGCTTTCACCATCTCATCAACATAGTGTAGTATACATTTTGAACGGTACCTTTTCAAAATTGCGATAGAACGGGCCAACAAGTGGTTGCGATTAGGGAAAAAGACAGGGGTTTGACTAAAGAGAAAATAAAAAATTTGGTCCGCTTATCCCCTTGGCTTCCACTCTCTGCACGTACATACTACATAGGTACCAGGTATGTAGTAGGCTAGGAGGCTACTAAGGTACGTACACTATATGAAGAGACAAACAGAAAAAAAAAGAGATATTACTTGCAGGCGCAACTGCAGGAGAATCGAGCCACTGGGGAAAGCAGCACTTAGAGACTTGGGGGAGACTTATCCAATTGGGCAATTGAGCACCTAGATCCTGCCTAGCTAATTCGGTAGAGTGCTACACAAGCTTACTTGTACCCAAGTAGATTAGCTCAGCGCTGACGTTACGCCGTTGTATGACACTAACGATTTATAGCGCTTGTCGCAGTTGAATTTAGATAACGCGACTACTGATTTATGAACTACGATGTTGCCTGAGGTTTTGTTCTGCCCTGTTTCCCCTTTTGAATTTAGAGCGGGTCAATGCCCACATGGCACATTAAACTGACGGCGCCACGGGAGGGGGATCGTCGTTATCAACTCTCCAAACTAATAACAACTTGTTATTACAACTTGTTATTTAAGTTATTAACATCCAGAAAATCACAAGTCCACCCCGATATGTATCGGATAGCTGCGGTACCACTCTTACACGCGAGCTTCATTTACCTAGAACTACAGGTTGAAAAAGCTTGGCAAACCCGAATGGAGAATTATCAAAGGCGTATTCAAATTTCCTTCCCGAATCTTTTTTGTCATTTTATCCTCTTTTCATCTAATACTATTACATAGTACGTACGATACCTCTAAGCCTCTAACATTAACATTATTTACATTATTCCTCGCTATTTACCCCCTTTCCAAAGTCTCTCTACCATTTGCATAATAATGACAACACCACAAAAGCATAACATTTCCGGTTAGACATGACATGTGAAGCAAAGCCGATCTTTAACTTTGGATCGGACACCTTCACAGAACATTTCACCATCCGGCCAATACACCCAAACCAACCCGTTGATAGATTTCGTCTTGGCCATATCATCCCGAGATATCTTAGCTTAAAGTTCGTTTGGTCCGGAATGTTTCAAGGCATTTTCCAGACCGGTAAGAAAAAGTTGAACATGATTCATATATTTCCCTCTTTCTTCCCATCGTGGTCAAATAGCTCAGTCACGTCTATGCTACTAACTCTCCCTACTCCTTTCGTTATACCGGTCACCAAAGAGGTAAAAGGACGAGCGTCTCTATACCCGTATTACCTCGATTCCAGTCATGACATAAAATTATAATCTGCCACGAATCGGTACTCAATCACAATCACCATCCCCATCCCATCGCACAGTTCGATTCGAACTGTCCCCGGGGTAGCACAGCCTACGTAACATTACCTAAATGCAAGCCTCAGCTTCCGTGTTCTAGCACGTCAATCTCATTCCAATTATATAAGGAGAGGAATATTTCAGCGTTGACATCATTACGCTCGCTTTTTCCTGGAAGACATCGTATTGCTTTATTGCCATGTCACCTTGTATTAAACATGATCTTTAGGCACTTAGAAAGTTGGATCAGTTCTGATAGCTTACGTAGAAGCTCTAAGCCATCATGCAAAGGACATCTGATACGCAGAATCACCAACAGCTTCTACTTCTTACAGCACATCCCATTCGCAGATATAGATAAAAAAGCAACGCTCGCTCAGGAACAATTAACTTTAGATATTGCCGATAGGCTTTTCCAGGATTCGTGCATACCGATAGGCGCATAGTTATGGGGAAGGATGATGCTTATACGCAAGATCTAACCACTGCATATTACTCCGTGTTGCCTTGCATTAGTATGCGTCCTTTTCTAGAGCTTGAGGCGCCAGTTGTCGCTCCCGAACACGCCTATTCATCTCCGAGGATAGGCTATCCTTGACATACCATCCCCAGCAATCCCATGCTAAAAAATGCAGCCCGGATAAAGAAACTTGGAGTTTGACATACCTGCAGCTCAAAGTTCTTGTTTCTCAAAACTTACTTTCTTTTTTTTTTTTTCCCTTTTTTTTTCTTTTTCTATTTTTACACCTAGCCCAATGTCTATTCAATCTAAAGCTTAGCAGGTAGATCAGCTCACGATGTCACGACGTCAGATGAATTCCGTTAAGACGAGGCAAATATGAAGAGAACCTGGCGAACACACTTTAGCCCTTTAATTCTGAGGGCAACCAAATCTCTAACAAACAATTCTCTACATAATAATTCGACTTTTGCAAGCAACGTATCAAATACATAAGAGATCGTCATTAAAGAGTGTAGACATGTGCTTAACCAAACCTCACAAGCCAATAGCTATTCCTTTCCTAAACTCTCAGATATCTCTCTCAATTAGTGCCATCCCTTCCGGTACTAGTGGAAGCATAGCCGGAGTCCGAATCTTTGTCAAAAAAGGGGCAGTCGTTAGAATTACCAAAGTCAAATTGGAAATCAGCATCATTGAACAAACCCATTGGCAATGGCATATTGGGGTCAAATAGAGACGAAAAGTCCAAGGCGTCATTGTCCTCGTTATGTGTTGGGGCAGGTTCCCTTGCAGCTGGGGAGCCGGGTGTACGAGCCCTTGGCGTCGCAGCAGGAGTCGCCGATGCCGACCGATCATTGTGTGGGAGATCCTTGAAGAACTCGAACAGCCCATCGCGAATGATATCAGGAAGACCAACGAGCATATCGACCTGCACTTTCTCAAATGACTTTTCGACTTTCTTCTGTACGTACTTAGGCAACTCTTTCTTCAGTCGCGTCTCAACCTTTTTCCATTCAGCGCGCTTAGAGAATCCTAAGGAGTCATTGCCGTCATAATCTATGGATGATCAATACTGTCATACTTCCTAAAACCTCGGATTAACTTACAGGGAGTTGGCATTGCGTTAAGGTTAGCATTTGGGAACAGGATCTTGTAAATTTCCGCCCATCTTTGCTCATCAGTCATGTCAGGACAGTTCTTCCTTCGCACTTTTAACTTCGCCTCGGTGGCCTCATCGATACCCTGTAGCACTGGAACTACGTCCAATATCTTGCAAGGTACGTCGGCTCGAATATGCTTAGCTAGATCCTTGCCGTCCTCGAAGGAATTATAGCATCTAGGACAGACATGTTTTGGTAATCGATGTGCGCGATAAAGATGCTCTCTACCCAGACTGTCAACACGGTAATGCGTTCATCATTATTCCAGGATACCTACTTCAAGCGATGAAGCGAAGTCCACCCCGGTCCCGCGCAGCTTCGGTGCTTTCTATGTGCTTTTGGATCATTTTTGTAAAAGGGGCATGCGAACTTTCTCTCTGACTCTACATCTTTCTTCGCACGCTTACTGCCGCCTCTATCCGGGTCATCCTCATTGCCCCCAGCTGAAGAATTGTCCTGGTCATCCCCTCCCAGTCGACGCTTCGTTCGAGTTGAACGGCTTGACTGGCCTTGCCCAGAACTACCATTTCCGGAGTCGGTTCCCTTAGAACTACCGGCGGAGCCGCCTGAAGCTCCGGAGGCCTCATATGCATCTTATCGATGTTAACATTTCACACAAATTTAACAGATTACTTTCATAGGAAATACTCAAAATACTCAAAATTCAAGTGAACGAAGAAAATTTGTCGCAACATACTAGGTAATGGTTAGCCCCTTTTCAAGGTGACCTAAATATCAAACGAAATTACTATAAAAAAAAAAAAAAAAAACTTCGTACTAACCAGGACATAATGGCGAGCTTCTTATCAAACCAGCGGTTGAACTTAGCCATAACAATATTGACAGCCTCTTGCTTCTTAATGGCCACGTACTGATCAGGCGTCAGTCCTCTCTCACTTCCGTGGTTGAGTCGGGAATGGCTGAGTTCTCGAGCAGCGCGTGCCTGCTTTTTGCCCTCCATAAGACCGGCTACTCTAGAAAGTTGCTGTGGTGATTCCCCAGAATTATACCCTTCGTGATGTATACTGAACTCTTCCCTGTATACACTAAGCTCTCGCAGGCATTTCTCGGAGTCTAGGTCAACAGATCTAGTATCGTCAACTATAAGCGAGTCCCCAGCTAGAATATAGTCGGGGCAAGCTATTCTACTCTGCTAGAGTAACGGTAAGAACGGTTTCAATTTGACTCTCTGTGGGAGCCTTACCGAGTCACCGGCGCTTGTCGGTCCTGGTATCTGCGGCTTTGTAAAGTCACTCCTGGATGACAAGGTCAACTTCTTGACCATGCTTCGCTTGAGGCGATATTCACGACGGGAGTTGATGCGCTCCCACTGGGCCACAAGTTTCGCCTTAGTCGCGTTCCAAGTATGCTCAAAGGAATTAATATAGTTGGATTGGAAGTGGCGGTTTAGTTTTACCCGCCCGACAGCCAAGTTGTGAGTATGAAGAGATTCGTGCAACTGACGGTGGCGATATTGATAACGGTAACAGTGAGGAACAGAGCTCGCTGGGTGAAGGTCGTGAGCAGTCAATAGATCACGGGGTCTTTGAAGCATCTCTCCTAGATATAATATGGAGTCATCACGGAGGTGACGATGTAACAGTCGCTTATAAGTAGCATTTATTTATAGCCCAATAGCCAAATTAAATGAAGCGTAGTGACAGTAGTTTTTCTTCGTGTCCCTAGTATTTAAATAGATCGATTTCCGTTAAAGTAAAAGGTTAGGATTGACGAAGTAGAATCGTTCTCTTTCGTTGTTCTCCCCCAGCCAAAATACCAACATTTATACACGACCGGTTTTGCGCAACGGCGCAAAACGAGGTGGAGATATGCGCAAGCTGACAATCTACCAATCACGCATGCTGACGTGCTCGATGCTGATTGCGTAGAATACCCTCGGGAGCGCAAGCGCTATAGAGCCTGCCGGCATTGTGTGTGTGCGTGTGTGTATGTGCAATACGCGTTCGCGTTATCCGACCCCTGAGGCCCTGAGGCCCCCAACATCGCGAAGTCGTAACCTGTGCATTACCCCAAAAACAACAACGTTGCGCGGAACGTAACTAAGCTGATATACCACCTTTATATATCTTATAGCTCGCAAGCGATGTAGAATACCCGAGCAAAGTCTTAGGCATGACTATCGCGCCTCAGCGCGAGGTATAGCGGCCGTCCATATAATGACAGCGGAGGCCAGACCAGTATAGTGAGTCTTCGTAGATAACCTCAACCTAGAATCATTAGAGCAAACAAGACTTCAAGAAAGTCCTACCTTATAGATATTTTTATCTTCGTCGATCATTCATAGATCCGAAGTTACACTGTTACCTTCGGCGTAGGAAACCTCTTTCTTCGTATCCTGCCAAGCCTTCCCATATAAGACAAGCAGATAAGAGTCGGGGTTCACCATGTCTCAAGCCACAATCTCGTCAAACCCATCATCTTCCAGCAACCAGTAAGTAGCCGGGCTGTCCTAAGTCGCAAGACCCCCTTTTTCGCTGACATGACGGTGCAACAGGAGCCGACGACCATCGTCCGAGATGATGCGGTACTACCTTGCCAGTCGCCCCAGCACCACGACAGATAGGCTCGTCCAAGGAAACGTCGTGTCGGACGGAGACCTCCTAAACGACCTAAAGAAGAAGGAAATACAGCTTGAGGTGCTGGCGAAACTGGCCAAGGGAGAGGGCTCTTCTAAGTCAACTTAGACAAGACGGCAAAGCATTGTTGGATATCTACCTCATACCCCGGAACAAAACTAAAAGAAAGGGGAAAAGAAAGTCTTAGGAGAGAACTTTATAAGAAGAGAGGAAGGGAAATATAATATAAGAGTATACGAGCAGGCGTTAATATAATGTATTTGATTCCCCAGATTTATTCTTAGACTTGCGTCAATGCATTTACCGCATCGCCCCCCTTTTTTCCTCTCCCTCCGCGAATCCCTCCTTCCATCCATCTATGCATGTATTTAAATCCTTTCCCTTCCCAATTCTACGCCTTATTCCATTCGCTGTTGTGAGAAACGGGGCGCTTAGTAGAAGCAATGGGCAGGGAAACGTGTCAAGGAGTTATTCGCATCTACATAATTCTTTCCAGCCAATAGCTCCCGGGCCCCACGATGGGGCCAAGCGCGAACATTGGACGAACCAAACCGTTTGAACGCTTCTCCAGCGATCAATAAGAATCGAGAGATGGTGATCCCATGACATGCGTCCACTAATCGTCGTAGATGTTTGTTTTGACTTCGACGGACTTTATTAATTCGGTGTCGCCGGTACCAATAGTGATGACAGCTTAGGTTACATGCCAGGCACATGCACGACGTCTTTTACTTATTCGCGACCAGGTCTCGTTTGAAACTATGCTATTTTCCCATAAAGTGCACGGAAGAAGCTTGGTAAGAGGTCTGAACCGTTGGGAGCACTAAGGAATACAAGCATGGAGAGCCGCCACTGCATGCCTTAGATCTATGAAAGGACGGAAACGTAGACTTCTTCAGTCTTTATTAACATGCGTCTGGTCTGCTATGAGAACTCTATACTGGACCTGAGGATATGAGGATGCTAGTCTTGCGTGATGATATTATGTGATGGTAGGTGTTTGATGATCTGGCTTAGTATAATAGCTGAAGGCGGCTCGTATAAGTCATATAGCTCGACTACAGGCCATTCTAAATGAAACAGTGTACTAAACGTGCTGTTGGTCCGGACCTGCAGGTTGAAGAAGATGCATGATATAACTATGGAATAGCGATACATCCAGAGTACGGAATGGAACTGCCAGTTTCACTCTTATTGCTCTTTAATCTTATAAATCGATTAATACATCTAAGATGAGTCGTACCTAAACTCCTAACTATGGGCCTGAAGGCTTTAGACATGGCGATATCGTATTACTGACATAGCTGCCTCGAAATTCCTCATTAGTATCAAATCTCTAGAGTGATCTACATTAAAGATCAGAGTCAGAGAATAAAGAATCTACTCAGTCCTCTAGCTCCCCAACGGAATGAGATCTCCGCGAGGGGGCCGCGAATTGAAGCAAAAATACTGATCGGAGACAGGAATGTAGTGGATCTGACATGGCGTATTACTTTGAATATTTGTTCAAATATTGGAGGCATATACCAGAAAAAGTTGGTAGTCTTCATAATTTTAATAATCACTTTGCTGTTCTTTGGATACACGTCCACCGTTTACACCTTCTTGTCCTCTATCTGGTATCGCAACTAAATATCAGTTTTGCCCTACGAACCACCAGGTCCACCAAGTAGAGCAAATCTCCGTACGATTCCTGGACCATATTCTTGATACTATACCAAGTTAGCTTTTAGTGACCCAATATTGTAAGGTAGGAGAAACTTACCTCGGCCTTAGTGTGGCAGTACGATCGGAACTCAGGGGTCTGACCGAGCAAACTACCACCAAACCATGGGCCGTGCCGTTGTCGCTTGTGCGTGATGACCTGCACCTCCAAACCACCACTCTTTGCTCCTCCACTGCGGACCTCGCTAGCTCGAATTCGGGCGTCAACTAAATGCTTTATATCGCGCTGTAGCCTTCGTCCAAAGTCTTTATATAACGTGCTACCACCTGATAATACAATGTTCTTGTATAATCCTCGTCGAACATCGATCGGGCTGGATTGGATGACACCATCAACGACAACGGGGAGAGGCGTGAGAAAGTCGGAAGAGTAAATTTCGGGATTGAAGAATATTTCAGGAGCAAGGAACCGCTCGTACCCTACGTCAACTGTGACTTGGCGACCACCCGGTTGAGAAACGACATGCTTGGCGAACCGACTACGATCTCGATCGAACTTCGAAAATTCCTTGACAATGTCGGGGCATACGTAACAGTATTCTTCCTTGATTTCTTGGGCTGTTTTCAAGGAGCTATCAGGCTCTCCTCGGTCACGTAGGAGGGATTGGACGAAGTAGGTAATGTCTCGACCGGCGATCGGAATGGATTTAATCGAGGACCCAATCACGTAGCCTTCAGCAACGGGAATGACGTGTGTGACACCGTCACCCGAGTCAATGACAGTACCTGTGAGGGAACGATCTGAAACCTTCGCTGATGTCCAAGATGCAGCAAGGGCGAGGACGGCCTGGACAGCAATGTAGAGACCAGCACAATTAAAGGATTCGAAGAAGATTTCGGCCGTGTTCTCTCGGTTTTCGGGAGGATTCAGGGGCTATAACGCGTTAGCGAATATTCTCGGTGGTAAAACTGACGGCGACTTCGTACAGGCTCGGTTAAGAGAAAATAGTGATCTTCAGGTTCGACACGGAGATATTTGAAGATAGAGTTGGACCAGAATCTTTCCATATGGTCCTAATTACAATGCATCAGTATTGAACTCGACGATGGTGGGTCCGGGACTTATACCCAGTTCTCTATCTGACCGTGTCGGATGGGGTAGTGTAAACCGTAGCCTATACCGATGTCAGCAACCCAAATTACATCAAATTCCCTATTGTTCGAATACTAACCGGGCCCATTCGCGGCAGCAATCGCCTCATCGCCAATAAAGAAATCCAGGTCTTCGGTACCCCGTTTCGTCGATAGATGGCCACCAGGACCAGCACCCCCTGTGAGGAAAGATGGCTTGTTTGCTACAGCCGGTCGTCCAGAACCCGTTCCACCGCTACCAGCAGCTCCTCCTTTCGTAGCTATCGCGGTTGGGAAAACGAATGAGGGAGAGTCGTTGCCGGCGAAACCTATCGTCGTAAAGAAGCGGTGGGTTAGAGGATCGTAATTGATAGGGTATATGGCGGTGTATCCAGTCAAAATGAGAAGCCCGCTTACCAAGCTTTGAGAAACCCGTGCCGCTATTTTCAAAATAAAGTTAGCATTTATCTCCTCCGTATTCTGAGGTCTTTAGAAAGCATTAAATAAGCTCTTGATTGCGGGGTTACAAGTACATACTTGTCCATGACAACGGCAGGGGTTTGGTTCGCCATTCTGAAAGGATAGGAGCTACGCAAGCTGCGTAGAGACTGAAATCAAAGCTCAACGCAGGAGAAGGGTAAGAAGCGTTGTTGTTGTGGTGGTGGTGGTGGTGAAAGAACCCGCGGGGCAGCTGTTGAAGTCGGTTGGCGATGATGTAGGCTGGGAAAGTTGAAATTACGTGCCTATCGTGAGGTTAGGTTGCTAGGTATAGTGTGGCTGTGCGTGAGCAAGCTGGAGAGGTGGGGCCTACATACCTGCCTTCATGGGGTACAATGCATCCAGCTATACGTAAATGCGGCTGAGTAGCTGGTATTCTGTGTTACATAATGTGGAGAAACCAGCTGTCTGCCACTCGCATTAAGCCGAACTTTAATTATAATTGTGCTTCGCTACATGTACTCGATATGCAAGTACCTACATAACTCTTAAAGTACATACCAGATGGATGTGAGTTGAATCGATTTAATTTGTGGTTGGTATAGCTTTGAGGGTATCAATGTTTTATTCTTATTCGATACGAATATCATGTTATAGCAAACTAATTTTTTTTTTACCTAACTAACGGTTAGGTAGTTGTCGATTTCATAATATCAATTAAGACCTTACCTAGGTAGCTTTATGAGAACTTAAGAAGGCTTGGGTACTTAGATACCTAGGTACATATGCCAAAGCTCAAGGCAATGGTATAAGTTGAAGAAAGTACGACATTTACATCAGCACTCACTCTCTACCTTTCAAGAGGTAAGTGCATTCTAAATTCCAATATTTTATAATAATGGGGTCGCCCTTAATTGTTCAATTTTATCTTTACTACCATTCAAGGCTCCAGCTTCCACCTTCAAAAGGATTATTTCGATATTGCCAATCATCTCCTTCGCTACCCACGTCTAAGTAATAAATTGTTCAGAAGCATCTACACTACTCCCTAACTCTCACATATCTTTCATCCACTCCTTGCTTTATTCCCTTCAAACCTCCCTACTTATCCTCTCGTACGCTCTATCGACGTTGAATCTCTTTCATTACGACATATATGTGTTTTGTTGCTTCTTAGCACTGGTTATCTGATATCGATTCTTCTGTTTTCACCTCTCAGCCACTTTTATTGTTTGACATAGCACCTCCATACCCAGGTCTTTGACTTCTCCTACTTCCAGTACTGTAGCCCTTCTTATAAGTCTCGCCAACATTATCTCCTGCGAGAGACATCGTTCTGAATAGTCGCGCAGTTTTCTCGGTATCCCGGGCATTTATATCCTCTAACTTTCTAGTTAGGGTCATGAGCCTAGACATCCTGCTACCATCCTATAGCTTCCTAATAACGGATGCTCTTACTAGGATAATAATAGATCGAATTCTCCCGTTTTTTTGTATAAGAAGTTATTCGGCAGAATTATAGTGCTCCGAGAGAATCCAGTGTCTTCCACTATACCCTCGACCTGATTTTGAGCATGGAACATAGTGATTCCCGAGAGAACGCTGTCCCGTCTTGGCATAAGAATGATTCTGAGCAGGACGACGTTATTGACGGACTACCCTGGGCTACCGAGCGTCCAAGACCTCCCTCTCCGTTAGAAGATGGTAACATTGTTTCTATGGATGGGGCGATGGAACGATGGGGAAAACGTAAAAAAGCGCCAGTATCAGCCATATTTATTCATGCCGGGGCCGGATACCACAGCGTTGCCAACGAGAGCTTACACCTGGAAGCCTGCAACGAGTAAGCGCTCCGAAATTCCACTTTACTCAGTACTTGGGCGAATTTATCCTAACACTAAACAGAGCTGCGCGAATAAGCATAAAACTCCTTCGGTCAGGTCATTCGGCTATCGACGCCGTTGAGGCTGCTATCAAATCTCTCGAAGACAAGGAGATCACCAATGCTGGCTATGGCAGTAACTTGGCAATTGATGGGACGGTAGAGTGTGACGCTACTTTGGTCGATCATTTTGGTCGTAGCGGAGCGTGCGGTGCGGTTCCTAGTAAGTTGATTTGCCTTAGCTTGTGATGCAATGTGCACTTGCTTACAAGTCTGTCTCGCAGATGTCAAGAATCCAATCACCTTAGCCAAGATTATTCTCTTGTCTAGTAATAAGCCCCTTTCTTTACGTCGTGTCCCTCCGAACTTGCTCATTGGGGAGGGTGCCAAGGAATTTGCACGGGAATCAGGTATGCTGTTGGTTCCTAACCAATGGCTTGTGTCAAGAAATGCTAGAGACCGCTACATCAGGTGGCAGGAAGACATGAGGCGTGCGGAGGACAAGGCATCTCTATCCCCGTCATCTGGCGCATACGAACAAGCTCCCGACGATAGCAACAACGAAATTCGCCAGAACGCACATCCGGACCATACGACTGCTATATTGACGGGGACATGGAATGAGGGACAGCCAGACTCTCCTTTGAGTGCTTCACCGTGGGATAATGGGCAGACTATGCTAATAAAAACTGGCCTTTCTCAAATTTCATCCAAGGTCCATATCGAGCGTGGTCCACTCAACTTCCCGGGATTGTCTTTAGGCTCAAAAACTGAAGCTGGAGAGATATCATCCCCCATTCCAAAACGACCACGATTTAGTCCCGGCCCAAACAATGAATCTCTGAAGTCGAACCCCAGCACATCTATATCTCACGGTGTAACTGAGGCAGCTATCCATGACGGCGTTAGTTCAGATGTTTCAATGGCGCCTTTCATGCCTAAAGCTAGACGTAGTCCCCCTACTACGGCTGCGCGTTATCCTAGTGATTATCCTGGTTTCAAGACCGTTGATCATCAAAAGAGGGACGATGAGGATGTTGATAAAATCACGGATACAGTGGGTGCGATTGCAATCGACATGTCTGGAAAAATTGCTGCTGGGTCATCTTCAGGTGGTATCGGTATGAAGCACCGAGGACGAATTGGCCCGGCGGCCTTGGTGGGAATCGGGACAGCCGTGGTTCCCATGGACGAAAAGGATCAAGATGGTATAGCCGTCGCCGCTGTGACAAGTGGCACAGGAGAACATATGGCCACCACCATGGCATCGCAAAAATGTGCTGAACGAATTTACCAAGGTACCCGTCGTGGGCCAGGCGGAAAAGATGTAGCCGAGGATGATGAAAACTCCATTCTCCAGGGCTTTATTGCGAATGACTTCCAGGAACATCCAGGGGTCAAATACTCTTCGTCGGCTGGGGCTATTGGTGTCATGGCGGTAAAGAAGGCCCCAATGGGCTACTATTTATATTTCGCGCACAACACTGACTCCTTTGCCGTGGCTTCTATGGGCTCTAATGATATTCAGCCGTCTTGCGTCATGTCACGCGTCAAGGAAGGGAGTTCTGGCTTAAGTCATATTGCCCAAGGTGGTCGCAAAATTCACGTCTAAACTAGCCTCGCCGAAACGTTAGTATTCGCTCTAGAAGACTGGTTGCGTCAAGTCAGGGGCTCTTCACAGGGCCTGTCGGTTTCTATTCACTTCATACTTGCCTTCTCACCTATCCTTAGTCTGAATATACTTCGAACCCCTTACAACTATCCTTATCACCCATACACCTAAGCTCGAGATAGACTATAGTGCATCGGAATCGGCGTTTTCGAGATACCCTTGAATGCTACGTCCATATTAACCGCAAATACTTCTGTCTTAGGCTCGACGGGATTATTGTATTCAAGTCCATAGCAATCCTTGGATTGCAGGTGAGCCAAGACAATAAAAATGATGCGGAAATCCTTAGATTAAGAGAAATTGCATAGATAATAGAGGCAGAAAAAAGAGAATCACGTAGGCAGTATAGACTGTACGGGATCTGAAAATACAAAACACGCCTAAGTTGACTGTCTCATCATCATGTCTATGCTTTTTAATTCGTGATATTTATCCCATGCCTGACGTAACTCCGCGTATGCAAACTCCAAACCATTGTAATACGACTAGACCGTTTCCCATGTAATGATGATTTGGGTATAAGTACAGTAGATAAGCTCATTCGATCATCTCTTGATTATGTAGGAGCAGGCGTTCCCGTCGCACTACCCGTATCCTCCCTAGCACTAGTGCCGTTGGCGCGAATCTTCTTCTTTTTCTTCTTACGAGGAGCGACGGCGGGTTTCGCGCCGTAATTACCGAGGGCCAGCTTGGTGCCGCAAGTCAGACACTCGGCGTTTTCAGGTACGGAGCAGAAGATGCTAAGGCAGATACTACAGACGAAGCCCGTGTCGACGACATTGCGGTGGCAGAAGCAGGCCGCGCGGAAGTCGACCGAGTCCTGGGTGGGCGTGACGAGGGACTTTCTAGCCTCGGCGTCGGCGAGGAAGCCGAACATGAGGTAGGAGAGCAGGCCGCGCGGGTTAGAAGCGGCGGAGAGGAAAGTGCCGCCGGTTATAAAGGCAGCTTGCTGGAGAAAAGTAGGGGTGCCGTAGAGGGAGAGGGTGTCGACGGGGATGCGGGCGTGGGAGGCGGCGAAGACGGCGTTCATGGTCGGGATGTACTGCGCGGGTTCCGAGTCCGAGACGGAGAGGACCAGGATGCGGGAGTGCAAGGTCGAAGCGCCGGCATCGGTGGGCGAGGAGTTGCTGGTGCTGGTCATGGCCGCTGTGGAGGTCGGGTTCGCGGGGTCGGAGGAGGTTTTGGCTGGCTCGAGGGCGTGGCGCATCTTGTTGATGTAGGATAGGGCTAGGGTGAGTGCTCCCGATACGAGGGTCGTGGGGTTGAGGTCTGAAGGGGAGGTGCTGTCGATGAGGGAGCGGAGGGAGGTTAAGATGCAGGTTTCGATTTGGGCGAACAGAGGGAACTTGTTCGCGGAACCACCTAATTCTGCTGCTGCTGCTGAGGTACCGTCCTGTCGCCCGTCGACATCGGTCATCTCGACATCACCGTTCGAGCGCGAAGACGCGGCTCGGAAATCGGGATTGGGGGACTTGGGGTACAGCCAGACGGCGCGGTTAGGGTGTGCGGCGAGTATAGCGACATGATTGTCGTTGCCGAACGCGAGGTGAGCATTGACAAAGACGAGCAGGTTGGCTAAGGCCTTGGAGATGGGAAGGAGGTCGGCGATAGCGGCCCAAGCGCGCGGGTTAGTGTCGACTACGATGGTGAGGAGCGAAGGTATCTGACTAGCGCTCGAGGCGGGTTCGCTATAGTGAGCAGAGGCGTCGATGCGGTTCATCGTGCCCCGTCTTGTTTCGAGTTTTGACCTGTCTGAAGGGGGAGAAAGCTTTTATGGCATGAGAGAAGTAGAAAGGGCGCACGGGCTGCTTCCCTCTTTGCGGAGATAGGCTTTTCTCTTGTCTACCTAGTTAAGCTTTTTGTAGTTTCAGGTTTGACTTTTATGAATATAATGGAAATTCATGACCTCGGGGTTGATGGATGCTGGTCCTCAATGCTTCAATTGAGGTTGGTAATGGAGAAAGTTGGCATTGACAAGATAAGCATTGAATTTCTGAGACTGGAATGAGAAGAGGTTGATAAGAATCCGATAAGAGCTGACAGCAGAATACCCCATGTACGTAGCTTAGGTACGGTAAGTACATGTAGGTATCTTCACCGAGCTCCCCTTGTCCGGCGTGCCAGACCCGCCTAAAGCTGTATAACAGCACGCACCTGCGTTTCAATGCCGTGCCAAGCCGGGGAAGACCTCACCCACTAAACAAAGACTCTAGCTCACATGACTAATAATACGTACCCAAAGTAGGGTACCTCCAGGGCTCAAACATTAGTAGGTAGGCTACCTGGGTACATCCAGAGGCTAACCTAGACGTCATTGTTGAGCAGATCTTACGGAACCCCTGCAGCCACTTTATCAGGCGCAAAACGTCCTGATAACCTTATTGGAGTCTACATGGTACAAACCATAGCGGGGTTATTTCAGCAAACGTTCCCTCAAAGTGGACGAGCGGGAGTGGACAAGTCAAAAAACAACTGAACGAACACATATTGAAGCCTACCTACCTAGACTCTTAGAATTTCTGCCCTGTCTCATCCCCAGAATATCAAAATATTTTTTCAGTGAAATATCAACCTCTCTTTTCTTTTTGTTTTTTTAATACGACGACCTTACTCTTTACGGCCAAGTTGTATAAGTCCATGTGTTGGGGTCTCGGACATTCCAACTAACAGGTAATTATTGTTTCGTATATACCGATTCACCACTTCATAACCTTCTAAAGCAATATAGTTATACATAAAACAGCTGTAAGTCGTTTTACCCCACGTTTTTTTTTTCTCTTTAAAGTCTATGATTGTCTATGCGAACATGCTCCCCGCGGTATGTTGCATACTCCAAACCGGCCAGTCTAGCCAGCTCGCTTCCTCCCCAGCGGTTCTGCGCTTTGCCTCACGCATACCCAATAATACCTTCTTGGTAGGGTTAAATAGATTAAGTTGCAGCAACTGATACCCCCCCATCTATTTAGTTCATGTGAGTAAATTCCACCAAAACGAGCAACACACCCCCCAACCTTGAAATAGCTACCGGTAGCTTCATCATTCTTCTAAGCTGGAATTCAAAGCTAAGCCAAGATCCTTCCAGGTTATTGTCATAGCGAATCATAGCCAAGTTTAGGCCAGTCTGATCACAAACTTACGATAGGTGAGAAGAGGTGTGTGTATTATACCTTTTTTTATTTCTTTGTGTCCTAACCGCTTTCATATCTCGTCACGCCCCCAGCATCAAGCCCATTACTCATGTTTATCACCAAGCCCATGATAAAGCGTCCCTAGCCGTCCAGAACTTTATTTTCTCCGTTTCAAAAATTACAAGGCATTTATTGAATAAAATTCTCCATATTGCCTTGCGCATTTATACTTCCCTCAAGCTTGTATCAAAGCTTTGTATTAGTTTAAAGCCTCACACCAGAGCTCAGTCAACCCTTCAACGTTAACTACCACCCAAGAATACCACCCAAGCACCCAAGTACCTGAGCACAGCCGTTTTACTGTTGACGAGGCATAAGCCCCTCAACAGGCCACCAGTCGTTCCGTCAAAGCTACGCGTGTATAAAGTCCGGCTTAATCCCTCTCATTTCACGTTCTACTCTTTTAAAATCAACTCTTCTAAAATCAACTCCTCTGACATCAACTCCTGACACACTCCCCCAAAAAGCTTTAGTGATACACAATACCATTCATATCAACTCATAAAATACGATGGACGAATCACCTATCAGCCTCACTTCCAACCGTGAGGAGATGGCTAAGTTGAGCAACGTGGAACAGACGCAGCTCATACTGGCCCGACTCATGGAAGGTGGTCAGGAAGATGACGATACCTGTCGCGAACTTGATCGCCTTACTAAAATGCTAAACGACGACACCCAGAACAAAGACAAAGAGCAATCTATCTGCGATGTGATCGATGATGTCTGCGTCGATACTATACTCGGCTATCTTGACATGAGACAGCCGGATTCAGTCCGCAGTCACGCCATCGTGAGCACTTCGGCTTACTTGAAAGCCGCCGGAGAGAAAGGAAACGAGGCTCTACGCAAGTTTTTCTCCGATCGAGTCGAGAGAGGCACCTATGACGACTATATCGTCGCTTTTTGTGTCGCCGCCGCTGTATTCCCTATCGCCCCGGCCGTAACAACTGACATATTCCTCAGCGAAGGCTTTTTGTCAACCCTGGATCCCTTGATGCGACGAAAATGGAAGAGCAGAAAGGTCGAGACGGCATGTCTGGAAATGCTCAATGTCGCCTCCATGAATTCGCAATGCCGTGAGGCCATCCAGAAGTATTGCGCTGACTGGCTAGAAGAGGTCGTCGACCAAGATCCGGATGAAATGGCCAAGGCTATGTATACGACAGACCCTGAGATTCAGGTCTCGGAAGGCTCAATTGCTATGAGGAGACATTCCTCAGCAGTACAAAACCTCGCCGCGGTTATCTTAGCGAAATTGAGGGTAGGCACCTTAAAGCTTCCGCTCCAATCACCACCACCGTACGAATATCTTCGGTGGAGATAATTGGCGCGGCGAGGAATGGAGCTAGGCTGACCTGAAGGTTTCAGGCAGTGCCGTCGTCGGCGCAACAGACGGCGGAAGGATCCGAAGGCAGAATACAACAAGCGAACACCAGTATCGAAGACCTATCTAAGATGTTTAGTACGATGATTTTGAAGGACCCAGAGCAAGGCAAGCGCCATTCGGTGGAGGGTTTAGCTTATGCGACAATCCAACCCGGAATTAAAGAGGAGGTTGCCCAAAACAAAGAGCTCCTCAAGGCTTTGGTGAAGATTTTAAGCGATGCGCCTGCGAAGTCGCCACTTACATATGGGGCGCTAAGTATTTTTGTGAATCTAACTCGTTATCAACCAGTACAGTCCGAGGAAGAGAAGAAGATGACTCAACTAAAGGCCTACGCGGATGCCACCGGAAAACTAGGGGCGCCAAACCCCCTAAACGACGACGACCACGTTTCGGAGCGATGCAAAAAGGTTTTCGAAGCCGGTATCGTACCGGTCCTAGTAACCCACAGTAGGCATGGTTCAGTCGCCTCTCTTAACCTCATTGTGTCGATTATTTCTGCGTTATCAGTTACAACTAGTTTGCGTGGTCAACTTGCCCAACAGGGAGCCGTTAATTTGCTTATCGCCGCCGTTTCCGCTCTACCAGATACCGAGGCACAAGCCAAACGAACAGCAGCACAAGCACTCGCCCGTATACTTATTAGTACAAACCCAGCTCTTGTATTTGGCGGCACCCGCGCTCGTCCACAGAATTCGGCAATCCGGCCTCTCATTTATCTACTTACTCTCGACCCTGCAGCCGAAACTCGAGATCTCTTGCCAACATTCGAAGCCTTGATGGCACTGACTAACTTAGCCTCTACCGACGACGATACGCGAGTAACGATCATCCGGAACGCATGGTCAGAGATCGAGGAGTTGATGCTATCATCTAATAACCTAGTGTCCAAGGCCGCTGTGGAACTAGTGTGCAACTTGGTCCAGTCCGTTGAAGGCATCGCTCAGTACGCGGCGGATACCCCACAAGCCGCTAACCGACTACATATCCTACTCGCGCTTGCGGATGCGGAGGACGAAGGGACACGGAGTGCTGCTGGTGGTGCTTTGGCTTCTCTCACGGCATACGACGCCATCGTGAAGGGGATCGTCAAAAGACCACGCGGAGTCGAGGTTGTTCTAGGCCTATGCGGAGAGAAGAGCGAGGATCTAAGGCACAGAGGTGCGTTTGTCATATACAACATGGTCGCTTGCGAAGGGGAAGCAGGGAAGATGGCGCGCAAGGAGATCCGGGATAGGAACGGGATCGAGATTTTGAAAGAGTGCGCAAAGACCAGTCGAAAATCCGAGGTTGTCGAGGTCACCGTTCAAGCTCTCAAGGCTCTGCTAGAGCAGCAGGATTGAAATTAAATAGTTCGCGGGAAAAGAAAGGGGGGTGGGGGTTAATGGGTTGGCAGTTGTTATGCAGCTGTGGAATACTGTGTATGGATGATTTTTTGAAATTTGTCAGTGGCAGAACACTCAGTTTGGAATTATTGATTTTGTTGTCTAAGTCTACGATAGGGGTTTGCAATAAATATTCAGGTCTTAACTTCCAAGCACCTTTTATAATCTTTGCCGTTCAACTGATGGGTAATCCCCTATTTCATTCCGAGTTGCGTAGACATGGTCCCCTTCTAGATACGTACACATGTAATGAATCGGTGATGCTATTTCATAATATAGCCATTTTCCTCATCATAAATGTGGGTAGTTTAAACCTCACATTTCCATTTTCAAATTCTTTCCTTTCCTTCCTTTCTTACTAACTAACCTACTCATCCACCCGATTCAAAACAGCAACGCCCTCCACATGTCCCGTCTGCGGGAAAAAGTCGAACCCGCGAATGCTCTCGATCGAATACCTCGTACCCTTCGTGCCCTCCCCTTCCAGCCCACGAACGAGGGTTCCTATATCGCGCGCCTGCGTGTGCACGTTACAACTAACGTACACGACGCGGCGGGGCGCGAAGCGCAGCAACTGGCTGAGGAAATCCTGATCGCACCCCTTGCGCGGGGGGTCGATGACGACGGCCGTCTGGTCGCCGGGATACGCCTGGCGGACGGCGGGGGTGAACAAGTCCTTGGCGTCGGCGGCTATGAACTTGGCGCGCGAAGGAGGAAGGTTATTCGCCGCGGCGTTTTCGGACGCGTACTTGATAGAAGCGTCGCTAATGTCGATGCCCACACTACCGCCGCTGAATAGCGACGACAGGGTTATGGTGAAAAGCCCGGAGCCCGAGTACGCATCGATGAGGTATTTAATTTGGGAGGAATAGGGAGAAGAAGGAGGGGGGAGGACGTGTTCCCGGACGTAGTCGGTGAACACGGGGAGGATGGAGTTGTTGTTCTGGAAGAAGGCCCCGGCTTGGTTATAGAAGATGTAAGGGCCGATGTACTCCGCCGTTGTGGCTGTGTTGTTTGTCACGCAGCTCTTTATGTCTGTGTATAACTCCGTTTCCACCTTGATGACGGTGTCCTCGGGTGGTGAGGGCGACCGCGATTTTGACCTGGCTCGTTTCGGTAAAGATGTTTCTTCGCTTTGGTTCTTTGGGATACGCTTTGTGCTTTCCCGTAAAAGAATTGTAGCGCCCCGCGTGTATTTGTTATACTCTACCTCCATGCGTGCGCGCTCATTCTTCATACCGAGACGTACGGCATCGGTAGCAATAGGGCAGTCCTCGATATCTAGAGTTTGGCGCGTGCCCTTGAGCATAAATCCGATGGGAGGACGGCTCGTGAAGGGCTCCCTAGTTTTACGCCAGCCAGCGGGAGCATCAAAGTGTGGCGTTAGCTTAGTCCGGTAGCTGTACTGGAGCGGACTGCCTATGGTATCCTGGATAGCGGGGATGAGTTCGGGGGGCAGCTGGGAGAAGTGACGGAAGGCCTTCTCGACAATGCGCTTCTTATGTTTCAACTGGTCGTCGTAGTCCATCATCTGGAATTGGCAGCCGGAGCACTTCGCAAAGTACTTGCATCCAATGCGGCTGTCGTCGCGGGACGGTGATGGGGTTACGACAGAAATAAAATCGGCCACGGTGTAGCCCTCCCGCGTATGTCGGAATACCTTTACCTTAACGGTATCGCCTGGTATGGAGAAGGGCACGACGTATACGTGCTTAGAGTCTCCATATAAGGCCAAACCGTCTCCTGTTGATGAAAGCTCAACCACTTTAACTTCAATCTCAGATCCCGGCTCTGGTAGATTTTCAGTTTCAGGTCCAATTTCTGTAGCGGCATTCTCTCCTTCTGCCCCGCCACCATTATCTTGGTTAAGGGACTTGACGAGATTCTCTATGTCAATACGCAAGACATCCTCAGTAGAGCCAGATTCCATATCCTTTTCCCTCTTGCGAGATTTCTTCTTTTGGTGATGTTGCGCTCCATCCATTGCCTGTTTCGGCTTTCCTTGGTTCAATGGCCTTTTCCCACGATTGGGTCTTGGGGCCTGCTGCTGCTGCTGCTGCTGCTGCTGCTGCTGGTCACTCATTCTCCCTCGTTTCTTCGATAGAGCCGACCTTTGAAAGTCAGGCTCTAATATCATACGTTTAACCTGGTCCGCGCTAAGAAGTCCGGCGTTGTCCTCTTGAAATTCAGCTCTGCCTGGCCTCCTTGAAAAATTATGCTGAAGACGTAGGCCTCGTCCAGCTTCGGATGAGTGAGTATGTAAGTTGATGAAGGTAAGAGACTGAAGTGAAAACTGCGACGAACCCAAGACGGGATAGGCTGTAAATCTGGTGTTCAGAAAGAATCGCGGCGTCCCCGTTATGCAGAACCGCATTGATTCGATATTTTCTTCAGCCAAATCCCCCTGGTTTATGGTTTACAGAGAGACTGAAAAAAATAACTGAAATTGTCAATTGACAATTTTTTACTGGACAAAACATTGTACCATGTACCAAGTATCGCCACATGGCGCCTGCAGCTTATCGCGATTAGATAGGTACCTAGGTACATTTATACTGCGCTAGCTCCATGTTACTAGGTACATGTATGCACCTAAGGCTGTTTCCAAACATTAACTCGATAAGATTCTTTACAACTTCAACATCATATCCCTTTCAATATCGTAAAGCTGTTCAAGGCCATCGTACTCATCAACAAAAGTTCCAGTGTAAAACTGGTTTATCTAAGGCCTTGAAGTACCGGATCCATCTGTGCTTGTTGCGCTGCCAGATTGGCGTCTTGATTTCCATCGTGATGCCCATCATGTGGGTGGTGGTGTCCGCCATGACTACCGCCGTGAGCCCCTTCATTCCTTCCATGAGCAGTTCCATGGGGCGGGTGGGCTTGGTCGTGTCTTGCCGGCCTCGCGGGCTCTTCTCTGGGATAGCTTTTGTTTGACTATTCAATAGAGACTTTTGTTAGCCTTGGCCTCTTCCTTGGAAATAGTCGAAAGGATATAATGACGCTTAGTACATGATGCTAATACTCACCCCGAAACACATGATGTATAATGATTTACTTTTTCGAAAGATAAGACTTTTTCGACCCTATAATAACCAGTTATTGCCTAGAACAAATGATATATTTATATCTGTCAAGCTTCGGGGCGAAACAGAACATCATATCCTTCCCGATGTCACACAGCAGCGATGACGTACCGATGCCCAATCTTGTGATACCTTAGGTATGTCTCAGTTATCGTTGAGGCGTTTAACGACTTATATGTGCGCCTCCTACGTCGGAACTGCAACCCAAACAGCCGTGAATAACCACGGGGCTCGTCTTACAACCGGCAGCATAACGGCCACTGGATAACGTTGATCGGCATGTCTACGCTTATTAGAGAGTCGTCCCTCACTCAGGTACCTAGGTAGGCAGGGTTCTACATCAAGCACCTCTCTAGCTTTATGAAAAGCCGAGAAGTGGTGGTGGTTGGTGGTAGAATAATGGTTTATAAATGCTTCATACAACTTTACAGAAGATATTATCTCACATAAGGGAAAGAAATATGGATGCGATTAGTTTCAATTGAATCATAGCAAGTTGTACAAGTAATACTCCAACCATGTATTTACGGAGCCCGCATTATCCCAAATCTATTTCTCATCTCATCCTTATCTATCACAGCCCCCGCCTAAGAAAATGTGAGTTTCTCAGTTTTGCATTCATATGTGTCTGAATAAACAGTTTCGCTATAATCATAAACGCATACATTTTGAACATGGTCCAAATACTTATAATAGTCAAGATGATTCTACCACTCATCCTAGAGCAATGCATCATAAGCAAATGCTAGCTGCAATTATTTCCAACGTGGACATATGAGTCTTGGAAAACAGTAGAGTGTTTTAGTACCTGACTTGTGGTTCAAGACTTCTTCTTTTTAGCTATTAGTACGTACTATCACATAACGGCAGAACACCTAGTTAGTTTATAATTGAAGATGACAACTTTTGAAATAAATATATCAATGTAACTAAATATAAATAACCTTACCTTATAGAAGCTTTATAAATTGTAAATGTTTCAAGTCCATTTCCGCCCAGAGTTGCTAGAAGAATCCCATCATCCAACAACTCACTTCCGAATAGTGAAATTAGGAAGCAGACAACCGAGCGCTGTTGACGGTGCGGAACTCGGTGACTTCGGAAGGCTTCCTGGTGAATAATTATAAATCCGGGGGCACGGTAGACAGGGGATAACCCCCTAAATATCCATGACTATAATATGTAGTTCGCGTTAGCCTATTTCATCGTAAGCTGTAGTTTATCACGGATTCTGTTGTTTTGAAATGCGACAAAGACATAATGGACCAACAAAACATAACCAGGCAAAATAATATAACTGAATATAAATCACGGATAAAGAAGTCCAAATAAATAAATATAGAATACTTATTGGACAACTGCCTAACCTGGCCGGGTATAATAGATCACGACATTTATGTAAGTCTGAGCTACAAGCTGCTACGTGGTAGCGCGGTGGGGCCTAAAGTATTACATTACTATCGGTTAGTACTGAGCGTGTTGGGCAGCTTATCTTCGCTTTATAATCCGGGCTTTACATACAACCTTAGTACAAAAAAAAGATAACTACTAACCCGAGATTATCTCATTATCTCAAGATACCCGACGGGTACGCTAACATCGTCGGAGCGTCGTTCTTTAACCTTCTAATCATAATCATCATTATCATCTGTATTTTTCAACATTCTCTTTTCCATTTGTTTGCATTGGCATTGTTATCATTCCCTTACCACATATTAATGAGCTATCATTACTAGATATAGAAAGACAGTTATCATCACAGGGTATCTGTGTATCTCTATGTAAGAGTACACAAGCCCCCGTTATATGATATCCTGGTCAGAGTACCCAGTGTTAGATAGCGAGCACAGACAACTCTTTAGGGACGATTGCAACATACCGAGTCCCGATCACAACATTGGTAAAGACTTTGCGAGATGAGTGAGTAGACATTTTGAGTTGCATTTGCATTATTTCTTACCACTTCAGTAGTAACTAACTTACAACCCAAAGTAACATCTACAAGACTTCCGCAGACGCTTCTGCTGTTACTTCTAGCTGTCGCTCCTTCAGCTGCACTTCCCTCGCAATGGCAGCAAAACGAACAAGTAGTACTGCAACAACATTCCACGTCTGGGAAACGAGGTGCTGTCGCTTCTGAGAGTAAAATATGTAGTCAAATCGGTATTGATCTCCTCGATCAAGGTGTAAGTAATACCAACTGGGTGCAACTTCATTATTAGCTCATATTTCCTCTTTAGGGAAACGCCATAGACGCGTTTATCGGGACTCAGCTATGTGTCGGTGTCATCGGCATGTACCATTCGGGGATCGGCGGCGGTGGGTTCAGTCTCGTCCGGGATAGCAACGGCAGCTACATCGTCATCGATTATCGCGAATCCGCTCCTAGTTCTGCCTTCGAGGATATGTACCAAGGTAACGTGATGGGCAGCGTACACGGCGGGCTTTCCGTCGGTGTACCGGGAGAGCTGCGAGGCCTCGAGTACGCGCACAAGAAATTCGGCTTACTGCCGTGGAAGTCCGTTGTGCAACCAGCAGCCTCCGTAGCGCGCGACGGATTTCCCGTTTCCGAGGATTTGATACGTTACATGGAGTTCGGCCTCGAAATGAGTGGCTGGAATTTCTTGGTCGAAGATCCCTCGTGGGCCCAAGATTTCGCACCAAATGGTGAGTGCTCTCGACTCAGATTTGCTTTTTCATAACCAAAATAGTCTGTGACGACAATGTTGGCTAACTATATTTCTAGGGGTTCTGGTTAAGTTAGGTGATACTATGACAAGGAAGCGCTATGCGAAGTAAGAAGATCACCTCCCTATATATGAAGATAAATGAATAATCTCGCCGTTTACTAACTTTCAACCAAGAACCCTAGAGCAAATAGCTGAACATGGTGCTGACGTATTCTATACCGGACCAATGGGTTCGTGAAACTCCCCTTTCCCCTAGATGAAATTTATTCTGACCTTGTCTTAGCCGAAGCAACGATCAAGTACATTCAAAAGTACAATGGCACTATGACTATGCAGGACATGGCTAGCTACGAAGCTATCATCCGCGAGCCCATTAGCATTTCTTACCGCGGCTTCAAGCTCTTCTCGTCAGGCGTACCTAGCAGCGGCGCCGTCTGTCTTAGCACGCTCAAGACTATGGAGGGCTACGACGCTTCCGATGTAGCTGCGGACCCTAACCTTACCCTCCACCGTTTCGATGAGTCGATGCGCTTCGCCTACGGTGCCCACCAAGCCCTCGGCGACCCAGCCTTCGTCTCCGGCATGTCGCGGCTCGAAGGGGCTATGTTAGACGACGCGCACGCCGAATCGATCCGGCGGCGCATCCGCGACGACACCACGCAGCCCATTGAGAACTATGATCCGCCGCGCATCTACGTGCCCGAAAGCCACGGCACTTCGCACATCTCGACAGCCGACTCCTCCGGCGCCGCCGTCTCGTCTACCACCACTGTGAACCTGCTTTTTGGTAGCCTGCTTATGGTCCCCGAGACGGGCGTCGTGCTCAATGACGAGATGAACGACTTTTCTATCCCCGGCGTGCGCAACGAGTTCGGGTACGCGCCTAGTCCCGCGAACTACATCCGTCCCGGGAAGCGTCCCCTCTCTTCTATCACACCCGTTATCGCCGAGTGGCTTGATAACGACAACTCCTCCAGCTCCTCCAGCATCCCGCTCCTCGCAGCGGTCGTCGGCGCAGCAGGCGGCTCCCGCATCATCAGCTCGACGACCCAAGTTCTATGGCACATGCTCGAGCGCGGACTATCCGTGACCCGCGCCGTTGCCGTGCCCCGCTTCCACGACCAGTTGATGCCGAACCAGGTCGCTTTCGAGTACACATTCGACAACTCGACTGTCGCTAGCATGTTAGAGAAGGGGCACAACGTGACGTGGGTGCGCGAGGGATACAGTGCCGTGCAGGCTATTAGCGTTGATGGGGACGGCGTGTTTAAAGCGGCGGGAGAGACGAGGCAGAAGAATAGCGCTGGGTTGACTTTGTAGATACTACTTTACTTTACCTACCCCCTAGCCTACGCGGGTTATCTTTGTGTGTTGTTGATAGAATTGCTTACTTGTAATGTATATATTTACGCGTCGCATAGCTTAGATAGATTAAACCGGGCATTTCAAACCCATCGATGCGATCGATACCTGCAAATTCCAGGGTCTGAAAAGTTTACGCGAATAAGGATATATTCCATAATAATACAGGTTTAGTTTATACTCAACGTAACTTATGGTATCCTTCCCTATTTCCGTCTCCGCCCCTCAATTCAACGCGACGAAACGAGAAACATAATTCAACGCATCGCAATGGTAAAAAAGGAACAAATAAACAAGGTTGATGCAAACTCCGAGCCCGCCTCCCACCGTTTGATAATCCTGGGGGTATCGGATGTAAGTCTATATCTATCTTGCGAAGTGAGAATGTTTTTGGTGGTGATAGTAGTATCATGTTTCTGAGAGGGTACTTGGTTTAAGGGAGATAGAGAGTTACACTAATGTATAAAAAATGAATGTCCTATTTTTTACAACTTCATGGCGACGAGTTTCTCCAGCTCAGCGAGCCATTTCTTGGCAAACTCTTCCTCCGTAAAACGCTTAGACGACAGGCGCGCTCTACGTCTGACGGAGAGGGGATCCGGGTGCGAGAGTGCCTTCTCGAAACCGTCGGCGAACTCGGATGTTGTCGAAGCGTGAAATCCTAAGTGAGTGTTGTTAGCTGGGGTGTCTAGTGTGAGGAAGGGATACTGTAATTTACATACCTGTGGGTTGGCCGTCAACATCAATGACAATATCTAGCTTCGGGCCACCGCTGTTATGCACGACAGAAATGAGACCTGCCGCGAGGTACTCGACCACGCCAATGCCAAAGTGTTCGTTCCACATGCCATTCACTCCCACAAAGGCCTTGCCAAGCCATTGGAGGATCTCAGACCAGGGGGCGTCGAGCTGGAATATTACCTGATCCTTGATTTGCAGTTCGTTGACCAATAGACGAAGTGTGTACACCCGTCTCGAATCGTCGTCGCCCCTAACACTACCCAGGAGAACCAACTTAGCTTCCTTTGCCGCAGGAGTTCCAGTTTTGACAAATTCAGCAAAAGATTGAAGAATGAGTTGGTGGTTCTTTTCTGGTCGAAACTGAGCGATGTACACCAAGTACTTCTGGCGTCTCTTCTCGCTCTCCTCGGATATCTCGATAGCTCGCTCGATCTCATTAACGGCGCATGGTGGATACACAACAGCAATCGGGCTCTTCTTGCCTCTCTGCTTTCGGCGCGGCCCCCATAGAGACTCGATGTGAGCTTGCGTCCAGGATGAATTCGTCATGACGGCGTCGACGGAAGCGCCCATCCACGAATAAATGGCGGCAAAGATTTTCCAGTAGTGCTTTTTGAGAGCGCCTTTAACACCAACCCCCTTGCCAGCATTGACTCCCTGACTTCCAACCGATTTTTTGGGGTCGAGAGAATCAAGCATATCTGTGGAGATAGTAGGGTAGTGGACGTATGCAGCAGTCGGCATATCTGGGAAGAGGATCTTGCTCAGGCCAAGTACGAAAGCGTAACCCATAGTGTCCACAAAGATATCAGGTACTAGGAGAGAGAATGCGTCCAATCCCATAAATACAGAACCGATTGACTGTCCTAGCAATGTCATATGCGGCCACGTGGAAGACAGAACCCAGTGTCGAGTGGTTAGGTAGATGAAGTGGATCGTAGGTGGGTGTATATCGATACTGAAAGTGTTCTATAGAGAACAATTAGCAATCTTAATCGCAAGTTCACTATAAGAGGAAAGCTACGAACCTTGACCCTAGAGAGCATGTTATCCTTCGTAACCTCGTGGTCGCCCGTGTATACGACAATCTTGGCGTTGGGCCATCTCTTTTGAGTAGCTCGAACGGCAGCCCATAGAACTCGTTCGCCACCTCCTCCAGCATTACAGAATGGATGGAAGAAACCGACTATACCATCCCAATCTCGATCGCCTTTCTCTCCATTTCTGGACGTTCCAGCTGTAGACGCATCAATATTCTCCCAGCCCTCGTCGTCGCTACTGGCATTGCCGCCGTCCTTTCCTTGAGCTTTAGCTTCCCTAAATCTGGCTTCACTTTCGGCGGTAGTGCGGACAAGTATGGAACGACGACCTTCACAGCCCTTTCTTAAACACCAACCGAAGGCGGATCCGGCCGTCAAGGCGAATATGCGGAATAGTAAAGGAAGGATAAAATTCCAGAATATCAAGGCGGCGAAGGGAGTGCAGGCAATGGCAATTGCCGTAAAAGCTAGAGTCTTGGGCTCCATACCGAAGGAGTAGGGTGCGTCTTTAGAAGGGGCAGAAGGGGCAGGACAGCTTGAGCTGGAGGTGAAATCTGACATTTGCCTAAAAGACTGGCGAAAGAAATATTAATATTTAAAAGGTAATGGTGGTTTATAAAGTCTAGGCACACGTGTCAGGAAGAGAATACCGGTCTGGCCTCGTCGGACTGGGCCAGAAGCAGTCCAGTTGACCCATGGATATGACCTAGTAGGTTGTTTGTTTGTGGTGTGTGGTAAGTTGCACTCGTGAATTTATTTACGTTAGGTTAAGTAGGTACTTTTAAAGTTACAATATGTACCTTGATTTTAGTAGTAGTAATTTCAAGGTTATACGTAATGCGGCGTGTGATCAAATCAGCTGTATATTTTCATGTACCTAGCAGGTAGTAAGCACCGAAAGGTGGCCTATCCCACCTTCCTACTGTACCTCCTTTATCGATAGAGCTACTGCTTTTATCTTATCGTTAATCCCAGTCTTTCAGGTCAACCCAGAGGTTGCGATTAGATGTCAAGTACTAAATACAAAGTATAATCTATTAATTCCTCATTCAATAAGAGCATCAAATGGCAGACAGCAAACTAATTACTCCTACATAGCCCAAGAAGGATATCGGGTGAAATATTCAAAATTCATATAATTTCATATTTCATATTTGTTTTAAAAAGTCCAATGGCTTTTTCGTCCATAAATCTATATCATCTTACTTATTACAGGTAGGTATTGTATTCCCTTCATAACTCAACAAAGGTTTAACATGATCTACGATGAACTCGATCCCTGCTATTCGGGTAACTAGGCCAATTGGCCTCCTATCACAGACCAGGACTCAATTAAATCCTACATATTCCAAACGGATTTCACCTTGCTCATTCAAACACCAACCCGGTGTGAGGTCATTTCATGTTGCACCACCAGTTGCCAGCACTATTATACAAACAGCCGAGGATGCTCTACTCGCTCTCCATAGCCTCACACACACACCGTGGTTTCTAACCATTCCTATTGCGGCTGTTGGAATCAGCCTCGCTTTTCGGTTACCTTTCAACGCCTACACACACAGGATCAACCAACAGCGGGCTAGATTCACCCCGGTTCTTATGGGGTGGACTGGACGAATCGCACGGGATCTGAGGCGGGAAGAAGTTCCATCATCGCGTGAGCAGAAGGAGTTATTAGCGAGACATAAGAAGGTTGCATCAAGGATATACCGCACGGTTGGCTTACAAGACTGGAAGCTATATTCTAGCTTTCTTGGTCTACCTTTCTGGCTCATCGGTATCGAGAGTGTTAGAAGGATATGTGGCGGTCCGAGGGGTATTCTCGGGCGTCTGCTTCTGGGCAGGGCCGAAGATGATGCTACGTCTTCAAATACATCAGGCGATACAGAAATCGCTACGTCTTCGTTAGACATTACGACCACAGCTACTGAGCAGGTCCATACGGTGGATCCAAACGTGGTTGCTACTGCGGCCGAGCACACAAAGAATCTGCTAGATCCGAGTATAGCATTCGAAGGCTGCCTGTGGTTTCCTGACCTATCCGTTCCCGACCCATATCACATTCTTCCCTTAGCATTATCATCTTTGCTAGTTTGGAATCTGCTTCCCAAATCCCAAGCAGGGTTGCGACAGCTAGCTGGGCTCAACCCTGGAGATAAGCTATTAGTTGAGACCCCAGCGATAACGAGGCAGCGGAGGTTGCGCAGAATGCTTATCGTCCTAAGTGCTCTCATAGGACCGATGACCGCAGACCTTCCGGCGGCGCTTCACCTCTACTGGTTATCGACTAGCATTGCACACACAGTTACGAGCAAACTATTGTCAAAGTTCATGCCGATTGACACGAAAGTCGTTCCAAGGGCTAAGGGTATCGAGGCTGTCGTTATTCGACCAAAAAGAGTTGAAAAAGAAGTAAAAGCTGCGAATTAGCCGGACATTGGATTTTGAAGTCATGAGTCGGAGATAGGTCTAATGCAAACCACACATCAATTCGTTGGGGAAAAAAGAGCCAATTTATACAATTAGCCGGCGATGTACTTGTAATTACCTACGACGATGTGAATAGCCTTGTGTCTTGGGAGTCCAAGTGTTGATCAACCCCAAAGTAAATAGTTACAGATACTAGAGCCATATTCATAAGGATATGATTACCTGTAATCCATGAATCACAAAGGAGAGAATAGATATCTCCAAGTTACCCCAAGGAATGGCCAGCTCTTATTAGCCATTGCCAACACAACCCTGATACAACTGAGTAATGAGAAGTTTGAATTTGCCCACGCTAACTCCAAAACGCCTCTGGATATCGCTCATACACTATCAAACGGTTAGGAGGACTTTATTCATCCCAAGAATACAGCCAGAAGGACGATAGCCATAATCACGGCTAGGATTAGTAGCAAGCAACATGCTTTGCTTCGAGCGTTCTTTTGATATCTTGCAGCACTCCTCAACTCGTAGTCGGCACCGCGAGTATCGTCACGGATGTTAACCGCATTACTCTCAATCGTCTCCAGCACCTCACCCTGCTCGCTAACAATTTGCGCCACTTGCTGGAATAACACGTTGAGATCGCCAACACCTTCTTCTATCTGGCGGATCTCTTCCTCCCGCTCGGTAATTAGAGCCTCTTGGAAATCAACTTCGTCCTGAGGAGCCAGGTGGACCTGTTCTTGCTGCTGAAGCTGCAATTGCTCGCCGGCGGCGTCGGACTGGGCACCGTGGCCAGATGGATCATGGTCGAGTGCCGCCTTGGCTGCGCTGACGGAGGCTCGTTGTTTCTCGAGGGCAGTACGTTGAAGGTTTTGGAATTCGCTGAGGGCGGCCTTGAACTCGCGCGACAGTTTCTGTTGCGAATACTTTTGGGTGGGCTATAGTAGAAACAAACAATAATTAGACATACGCTACATTGAATAGATAATGCTATAACATATTATATTATCACTCACAGTAGGCTCTTCCCATGTCTGAATCTTTTTGATACCTTCACCAACCTCTTTGAACTCTTCCGTGGACTCTTCAATTACGACGTGAACCCGCTCGCGCAATCGAGGATTATCCCGACGAGTACCAAGGAGACCGATATCCGACTTAAGCTTCGAGATATTCCCTTGCAGGTGAAACAGTTTGTTCATAAGGCCTTGCGATATTCGAGAGAACTCCGGGTCATCCGAGTAGGCGCCATTATTCTGGCGACGACCAGCCCCGCTGCCGGATTCTATTGACGATAACTGATCGAAAGACATGGCTGGACGATCCTGGATTAAAGAGAACGACAAGATGCGATAAAGGAAACCTTGATGAATTAAAAAAAGATTATTAGTCTTTGAAAGATGGGATGTTTAGGTAGGCACCTCTAAATGACATAGATAAGGTAAGAGAAGTAGTTGATGTCAATCAGGATCATCTGCGACGGATTGCGCAGGTACAAGTGCAGGTCACGGCATAAGGCAACCGAATTGGGGATTTGGGGATTCAAGGTTAGAGTTGCACATGCCTTTGCTTACGTCAGTCTACACTAATGGATGCTAGCGCTTGTAAGTCATCCTTGGATATGATGTACTTGTACATACCTAAGAACCGTATGGACATACATGCAGCAGGTACCCGACCCGCAGGGGCAACTCGTGGATACAATCTGTACGTACTGTGGCTGGTATAGAACTAATGCAAATGGGGCAGATGACGCCTGGGTTCTAAAGTAACAACATTCTTTTTTTTTTTTTTATTTACTTTCAGCCGCCTGATAGGTAACGACCTTTCCGCCAGAGCAACACTTGCTCTCAAAGCCAAAAACATTCCTTTCTTCGGAGATAAGATTCACACGAGAATATCTGCATACGCATTGCATCTTTTAATTCTCAAATCCAGACCATGCGTTAATCTGATCGGATATTTATTTTCCTTACAGTTGCGAAGATGCCTCCCGCAATTGCGCGCCGAGCGCCTTACAAAGACTTTCTCCAGCCTGCCCTTCAGAGACGATTTGCTTCAACTACCGGGGTCCTACTAGGGCTGGCCTACGTTGAGAACTTATTCTTAGCCACCTGGGATAATCGTACGTGACATAAATTACTATCTTCTTACTATATCTTCTAGTAGATACCTAACATATTGCTCTCAGTTCTGTGGCCATGGTTCCCATTTGGACCCGCGACTATCCGTACCTTTGCTATATTCGCCTGCATCCTCCCCATCATCATACTACGCATTGCTCACTCCCATATCGGCATTCGGACGTCTAATTCACCCTTCGACACTTTCCGTCGTTATGCGTTTTCTTTCGCGACGATAGAGACGGTTATCACCTTTGCTATCTCCGCTGCGCTATTCAGCCAAATATACTTGATCTCGATCCCAACCAGCGCAAACCTTGGTTGGATCACTTACTACAGCGGGGATCGTGCACGACTGAACGAGCGAGCGCTGTTCTATACCGTGAATATTATCCTCCTAGGAATCGTCCAGGGTGCTGTTCACGTGTCCGCGGATTATGATCGAATGCTTCTAGGGACGGTGAAACCGAAACGTGAAGGGGAAGCGAATACTCAAGGAACAAGCGGTTGGGGGCGGTTAACTGAATGGATACCCGTAATAGTTGTTCGTGCCGGAATGCTCTCGATAACTGTCGCTCTGGCCAACTACGTTATACTCTACCATTTCCTTCGACCCTCCGCCTGGAGCTGGGCCTTGTCCTTTTTCCGACTATTCTACAGTCTGCCGAAGTCTAATATTCCACCTTCCAAAGCACCATGGAGTATCTGGATGCTAGCGCGATCAATGTGGGCGGGGTTCTTACTGTGTCTCATGTGGTATTTTAGCGACATGGTTTTCAGATTGCAGCTTGGACGAGCGCCTCTTAAAAATGGCCAGCCGCTCAGCGCAGAGTCGAAGGACCCCAATGGCAGTCTATTAAATGGACTAAAGAGCAAGAATTCACGTGTATCGGTAAGTTCCCCCTTTGCCCTTCTACTAGAGCATAGCACTGACAATATAGGCATTCGCCATGTGGGAATTGGCCTTAATCACAAGGGACTTCGATATCAGAAGAAGAAGCATATTCGAAGATATCGATCGTAAGGACGGTCCAATGTGGTCACAGATCTATGCCACATGCATGAGCACGATTAAGTCGCTAGAGCAGAGAGTCGATGAATACGGAAAACCACCAGCCCCGCCTCCTACACAGCCAGATACGACACCCCCTCAACCACAGACCCGAGTTGTCCCGCCCCCAAAGACGGATGACGTTTGGGCGCCAGTACCAAGTTCGAGAGGCTTTCGCAGCTCCTTAGGCAAGTTCGTTACTAACGTCGCGACATCTCCGGGGAAGACACCCGCCGAGGTCTACTTGCCTGAGGCGAAAAAGAAAGCGTTGGAGGCTACTGAGCATTTACTCACGAAGGAGCAAAAGGAGGCACTCTCACCGGAGGGTATTACCACTTTTGCACAAACTATAGCATTCCGATTCCTAAACATACCTATGCTCGGCATGCTATTTCAGCAATTGTTCAGTCGCCGATTGACTACTGCTGTGCTTGGCCAACCGTATGGCGAACTCAGCATATACGTAAACGCCGCCTACGCTTTATCCAAGCTAGCAGTATCGAGCTTGGCGGAGGACAAATACGGTAATGTGCAAAGGGATGTGCCGGCTATCATACGGACATTCACAGCGATAATCCGAAAGTTAGAGAAGTTCAGGGATGGGCTACCTATGCACTGGACAGACCTTAGAAAGAACCGGGTGTGCCACGAGGTGGACGAACTATTGGACGCACTGAAGGACGGACTGAGCGAGCTCATCGCGGCATTTGGGCAGTACAGCAGCGATTTGAGACTCACGCGGGCGGATATGAGAATGGCGAGGGAAGCTGCGGAGAAGAAGAATAAGAGCCAAGAAGAAGAAACGGTGGCGGAAGTGCCGGGACGGGCCGCAGCAGCAGTAGCACGCCCGGCGGAGGCTCAACCGCAGATGCAGCAGGTGCGCTAGTGGCAACAGCTGCTGGCGTTGGGTCTCGAGGGTAAATTGCCCGGGTTACATGGGATGTAATAGTAGCAGTACCTAGTAGTTGTTGTGCGTACAACTTTTATGATAAAATTGGGTTATGAAGACGAAAAGGAAATATTATGTTATTAACTTTAATGCTTGCTACCAGTTCGTAGACCAATTCGAAATTAATACTTTAACATAGTCTTGATGTATTAACTAGCTGTAACTGTTGTAGGTGACTATCCTGAGTTTTTCTATTAGCAAATCATTCGCAGGAGCTGTGTGGACGAAACGGGCTGCTGCTCCTCTTTTGTTAGTACAAACCATCGGACCAAGTCACTTAATATAGATTATTCTATAGGACGGGGATAGAATCAGATTGTGAAACTTATGCAACTAAATATTAGGTACATTAGGTACGTACTTGAGCTGAAACGGGGTACACAAGGCGTCCAATGAGACGTCGCAAGTCTCAATAGTGGAGAAAATAAAATCCCGGGATAAATCCCTGCAAATAGCATCATAGGTGCAACCTAATCTCCTTTGTAATTCAATCCAAACACGTTATCTTCAACTTCACCCTTACTCTCTTTTTCCTTTTTTCTCTATCAATCCAGGATGTCCTCCCGCAGCCCCCAATGGATCTGATAAACGACAAGTCTTGATCGCATTCAATGGCCTAAGGAATCATCATGAATACCTGTCTGTTAATATGAACTTCGATTACACTCCTTCAAATTGGTCGCCCGTCGCCTAATAGCCGGAGCCTCAGCTGCCCCTGCGCCGCGCGCGACACAACAATGTTATATTACTCGATCCTAATACCTGGCGCGTCATAATGAAGAGCGCCACTAACCTTGTCTCTCGCATAGTCTACAATTCCATCTATCTTCTATTATGTCTTCTTCTCGCCGCTTTACTTCTCGTCGTTCCTGGCGATTTTATCCGTCAGGATCTGTTTTCCTCCGGCCAATACATCAACTTAATCGTCCTTGCGATAGTCTTCGTTCTTACTGTACTAATTGTTCTATTCATTTATATCCTGAGGCTTTATGTTACCCGGACAGTACTAGCTTCCATACCCAAGACCTGGATACCCGTTGAGAAGGGAGACATCCCTAAGGATGTCCGCAAAGTGATCGCTACCGACCTTGGTCGTAGTGCTGCCATCGCGTTGGGCGCGCGCCCAAAGGTCGTGGCACCGGTAATCCGAGCAACATCATTAGAAGATGTAGCAGAGGAGGGGGTTATAGCGGACGGGAATACGAAAAAGCCGAGAAGGTCTCTTCAGCTATTCAAGTCGAAATCACCCGCAACGGTAGAAGAAAAGCTGGGTATCTCCTTGCCTCACCTGTACCCTGTCTGGGGCGAGATTGAGCACGATGGCTGGGGTTCACCAAGCTCACCGGATTTGCCTAATATTCAATATAGCACTGTGCTCTCCGAGTTACCGAACCTGATTGAAGCTAAGGCGGTCTCTCAGGCGCCGGTGGATCCGTCCTCTGCTATGAGCCCGCCAATGTTTGACGCGGACGCTGTCAATCTTCTCCAGCGCCGTCCTAACATGACGATGAGGGACTACGTCACGCATCTCATTAGCATTGGCGTGCTGTTGAGCTCCCAAGAGGCGTTTGAGTTCCTTGATAGCTACGAGCGTGCCCGCTTCTCCACTCGCCCCATGTCTAATGCGCACTTCCGGCAGCTGATGCATCTCTTCGCCGAGGTTCTGCGTGCAATGCAGCCCCTGGATACTGCTTCTTTATATGAGCCCAACAGCCCTGATGGGGCATATTCTGAAAGCGACGGACATATCGACGACGACGCCCCTAGGGACACTAACCCCACGACACCTGCGCGGAGCGGGTCGAGTTCACTCAGTCTCAGCGGAAGCAGCATACGTTCGCGAACGCGGAGACCGACACTGCCGGACCGCAATTCTTCAGCTAATACTTGGAACCAGTATCGTACTGCGCCGACGACACCGAGGAGCAAGTTTGGTGGTAGGAGAGCATCGCAGTCTACCACTTCAAGTAGCGCGAGAAGTTTTGCGCAAACGAGGAAACCATACGCCGCCAGCCAAGCATCGAGCGCCAGTTTTAGGTCGGCCTCCCAATCCTCCGTCATCCGGCTTGCGACAAGGGAGGACCGCGGCGACCTACCATATGTATTAAGAATCGGGGAGTCGTTCTGAAATCTCGCGCCTGTACTATTATGTGGAAAGGGGGCATAGAGAAAAAGAAAATGGATAGTTGCACAGGACCGGCGTTGCACCTGCGATCACGGTTTGTATATGAACTTTTGATAATTTAATGTTTGCATTTTCAGGCCATGTCCCATCAAGCTAATCAATTCATACCGCGAATACGTACCTACATAAATGTCCTTGTCCTATCATAACCCTAACCCTTGATATATCCTATCCCAAACGCCTCGCTTCCATTATCATAAATCCGAATCGAGCTATATGGCATCCCACCCTACCATTTAGCAAATTCAACGACCTTACCTGTGATGGTGTTAGCGTCCTTCCCACTGATTGTGTGGAGGGCAGTTAATCGGAATATTTTTCCAATCAAAATAAGGGTCGAATTTGGCTTCAATCACGCTTGGTGAGTTTCATCGGAGTGAGTCTGCCACCCTAAGCAATAGAGGGCCCTGGCGCAAACTACTCAAATTTGACCAATTCACCGAGGTTGGCGTACATATATATTACCTATGGTGGTATGGTCCGACCAGTTATTGAACCAACCGGGTTTGAGCAGTTTGTGCTACGGCCCTATACTTCTTCGGATAATAGGCATTGTGATCAAGTACGACCGCATAGGGGTTACCTTTGGCAGATCGGGCCCGACTTCACGTGGAAATGTATGAATAATAAAACGAGATGAGACGTACTGGTTCCCCCCCTGGTTAAGCCTGGCCATGGCCTCTTCGACTTCACGACTGACTTTGGTCCTTCGAGCAGCTATCTCGGCTTCGGGACTATGGAGCTGAAGGAGGGTGTTGATGGGGGCATTGCCATTTGAAACAGCAGCCATGTATGCGAGGATACTTGGAGAGGTATGCTGGGCTTGGCCGGGCTGAGAGTTGGCTCCGGCTCCCTCGGATTTGGCAGAGCTAGGTTAAGAAGAGAGACATCAACACGGGCTGGTTTAAACGAGAGTGAAGAAAAGAGTCAAAAGCTTTCCACAGCAGAGCGACAACGTATACTGCGAAAGGCGATAGTATGACAACTCGTCATAGTCACCAGCTTGGCCGCGGGATCTTTAACTGGAAGGCAAGAACAGGTATTGTATGATGGAGAAAAGCAAAGCATGCTCAAGGCTTACCCATTGAAGGCAGCTTGGGAGGACTTATCCATGGTTCTCTAAGAAGAAAGATGAGGTGAATGGGGAGAAAGTTGAGTAAATATAATAGTATAAAAATTCCGATAGCTTTCCGTCCGTTTGGCGTGTCTGTCATGTTTTCAGGAGTAAAGAGAAGGGAAATGAGATGGTCTTTATATAGGGAAGAACTAGCAGGATGGTTAGAGATCAAATATACCTGTATTTTGTGTATGTAGCTAGGTACATACGGAAAATACGGGTCATGTCACAGTGGAGGTAGACTTTCATAATCCTTAGGTTACTTCGAGATGGCGATCCATGGCGAACCATTTAAGGCAACTGTTTTATCGATCAATTCCTATTTTGTCGACCAAAACTGATGGCCCCCTTGTAAGGGAGACCACAAGAGCCCGACTTTAGGTTACTTCGAGATGGCGAATCATGGCGAACCATTTAAGGCAACTGTTTTATCGATCAATTCCTATTTTGTCGACCAAAACTGATGGCCCCCAGCCCGACTTTTAGGAAATGCTTATATCATCAAGATTTTAATCCTCTCATATTTTACTTCACATTGGCAAACGCAGCGCGCGAAGCGCACTGCGTTTACCTACCCCTAAGCGAAAACTTCCTCGCAAACGCTTCCAAAAAAAAAAAAAAAAAATCTCGAAAGTTCAATACTCGTATAAATAAAAAGCTGCCCAAGCTACAGCCTATATATGTAGTAGAACCATATATAATTCTATAATTATATAAACTTTATTAATTCCGAAACTTTTCCTAATTTGGACGGCTTAAGTTTTTAACCTAGTTTCCTATTAACTAGTTTAAGGTACAAACCACATCACATAATCACTTAATCAGGAAAATTTTAACCTCCCTCCTAAAAGTCGGGCATAAGAAATTATGACGATGTGTAACGCGAGATTGAGCCCCGTTGTAACATGCCTGCAGGTGTCTACATATGAGAGCCTCCTACCACGAGGAATACAAGATTTAATGCATTTGATTAGCTTATTCTCCAAGTGAAAATGCTCCCGTGCCAATGATGGCATTCATCGAGTATTTGATGCTCTGCGCCCGGCTATTACATTTACATTGAACAGGTGGGTACTATGGATCACTGTCGTGACGCTCCTTGGGCTCGCACACAAATCTAGGAACTTAACATAATGCTGGATTCAACCAATGGTGCCCAAGTATAATGTAATGTGTATTCTCAAGTGTAAGAAAGCTACAGTAGTTACGTAGGTATATTTAAATTAATTTGTTTGATCTTTTGTGCAATTCCTACGGAGGTATGATCTGAGGCTGTAAGACTTTCTTTAGGTTATTAACGCGTAGCATTCACACGTTCAAAGACATAGGTACCCAGGTTATCTTTCTAACCGAATATCCATTGCTTCTCTCAGCTCTGCACCCACCTCCACTATATGCATCCTAGCCGGCCTATAGGGTCACTTACAACTACCTAAGTACCTGTATCGTGTGCTTATAATTTCCCGACTGGGGGATCCGTGCTAGCTTTCCCATGCTCGCAGACAACTAGCAAGGGCCCTTCATGGCCATCTTCGGTCACAACTCTCATCTCCCCCCTCAGAGCGCATAACTTACGACCGGCATGTAAAATGTCACATTTGATATTGACAGTAGTGCCCACTGGAACTGGCCGTAAATACGTGACGTTAAGCGTGCGGCTAACACCCGTATATTGCCAAAAGCCGGGTCTCGAGATAAGGTGGAGCGGCAGTGTGGTGCATGCATCAAAAATGGTTGACGCGCATCCGCCGTGCAGGTTGCCGAGCCCGTTACTATGGATCGGCTGTACGGTGAATCTGAAGGTGATGCTGGGATGCGGCGGAGAGGCTGAGTAGGAAACAATAGATAAGTAAGGCGCTATAGTTGCCATCCACTCCTAGAGAGGTACAATTAGCGAATTATTCTTTGTTCTACCTTCTTGCTCAGCCTCGATTGAGGGAACACTCTGTTTAGTAAGATCCCGGGGCTGAGTATCGGGTTTAAGCTGGCAACCTTTCAAATGTCCACGCGCTGAATTCGCTTCTCGAGCGTGTCCGCCGCATTGAGCGAGAATATTACAGTGAGATGGTTTGATGTCACTAGATAGGTGTATACAGATGCTGAGGATAGAAAATTGCGGGGAGACGATCTTACATTGTCCTTTGGGTCCTGGGGTTCCGAGGCCAATTTCAAATACGCCTCAACTTTCTCGATACCAGTAAGCGGTTTTAAAGACTCTAACATGGCTATCCCTATAGGCGCGCTTTTATCTCTTGGGGTCCTAGTCATTTTTTATAAACTGGAAGAAGAGGTGAAGTTGTTCGCTGAATGGACTTTACTTATTATGCACTACCTACCTACCTTAGGTACCTTAGGTATATAAGGGGAAGGTCAACTGCTTATCGCCTCGGTAAATGTATTGTAAGACGGCCACTAGCCAAAATAGAATTAGACAACCACGGTTAGACGTCGAACCGAAAACCCATAAATGTCTAATTCAACTACATTGCAAGGAACCCAATTTCTCTTAGTTGGTTACATGGGTATGTATATAATAGAGGTAAGGTACCTGTTACCACCTACTAAATATTATCTTGCTTAACACTACCTACGTAATTAGCCTTTATATTCGGATACTCAGTACCACAGGTTCAACTAGCCTACCTATAAGATGAGGTAGGAACTCAACAATAGGTAGCTAGGTACGTAGTTTTCCGAAACCATTATAAAAGTACGCAATACGTCGATTCGTAGTTTTTTTTTTTTTTTTTTTTTTCTTTTCAACGTCTTGATGTTGTCGTTACTTTGGGTACCTACCTAGGTAATTACGCATTAAATCATCTTTAAACGTAACTTGCTTTCCAAATGCCTATAGGCTTTAGAAAATGGCGGGGCATTAGCAAGACGGTTCTCATTCCTACTTCAGGAAACTTCAGTTACATGATTCTCCTACCATTCTGCTTGGCTACTTATACATTGAATCGGATACGCGACGACATAAAGTCAACAGAAGATCCAAGGTAGCCAAAAATAAGCCTTGGGTGGCAGCGAATAAAACTCATCGTATCGTTACGGTATCATCTCTTTTAAGAGGTTGGCAGAGTAAAGTCTTTCTTGAGTTGGTAGTCGAAACACCAAGACAATCCACTCCATATTATTTATTGTATACGGGGAGTGCAATGCCGAGGTGACATCAACGTTGTTGTTGCATATGACGACAGTAGATACACTCATGATGGAGAATAAGGAAAATTAAGAAGCCGCTAGCATTTACAAGCCAGCCCAGCTAACTATCTGCTGTTGGTGCTTTTGCTCAAAGGAAAGGCTGGTGAACCGAGATTGTTACAAAATCTGTTCGATGTCGCTTAAGACTTGGTACAATTTGTCGGTTATGGTCTCGAGTTCGTTAAACGGCTACTGAAATTCAATCTAACTAGGTACTCCTATTTCAAAGGTACTTTGGTACGGGTTCTTACTTTGTAGTGCACCTAAATCTAGCTCACGTCGTAGTATTATGATAAAGCTGGGAGGTAGCCTATGCTATATTGGTAGTATGTGACCCCCCACTTTGGAATCCGAGTACTGCCATCACGGTGGACAAGAACCTCGATTGTAAGCTTACCTACTTAGAATGTACCTGTTTCACGCCTTAAGTTATGGTACGGTTATAAGAGAAAAGAAAAGAGCAAGGCTATAGGTAGGGACTGTCTACTTGAGGTGATAGGTTACATGTAGTTAGGAGGTTGGTACGTAATGCAGGATGACTGATGCTGATGCAACTAGCTGAGCTTGTTCGCCATCGTCGGCATCGGAGATCGTGGCCGCTTAGCTAATAACTCATTCCACCCAGTAGGTAGGGAACTTCGCGCATACATAGTGGTCCGAGCTTTGAAATATCACAGATAGATAACACAGTTGCTGGCACATTCAGGGGAAGTTTTTGACCTAGCCTTGTGTGGAAGTTATGGATTTGATTGGCTGGGCTTGTAGTGGTTTTGGGGCGACAATGACCTAATCTGGCACAAGTTTGGGGGGAATGCATGTACATAAGGTAGTACGTAGGTACCAAGACTTCAAATCTACTAAGGTAGTACATGTAATAAGTTAGGTTTAGGTACGTACTTGCACTCTCTTCGCAGGCCCAGCAAAGTGTCGACCTGGACCTAACAGCTTTCCAAATCCATCACCTCTCGGAATTCTCAACTTCTGCCATCTAGACTTGACGATAACATAAAGTTGGTCTATCCCACCACGCCTTACGGCACGAATCGAAATCGCACTGCCGAGTAATTCTTTTCATGTTGCACTGCGACGCATTTATTTCGGGCTAAACAATTTGTACTATCTCGATTCTCTTCGCTCATTATTGGCCCTGTTTTAATTCTTTTTTTTTTCTTTTCTTCTTCTTTTAATTCTCTACCAACGAGAGCTCTTTTTCATTCTTGTCCAGCAATCGCGACTTCATTCGAATATCTAGTGCTCGCGAACAAGAAACGTGTCTATTACGCTAAAGATCCGCTCCATTCCGCACACGAGACGTTGGGCCAATTGATTTCCCCACCGTCGCATCTTCTCCCTCTTCGACATAAAAGTCGTATCTCGCGGGGGGCACTTTGCAACGCAAATGTGCATGTTGAAAAGTCGACCTCAAAATAAACGGTGAAGACGGTAGTGAGGGCTGAACACCGTCAATCTGTTGAAGCTGGAAACACAACTCTTCATGAGTTGGCAACAGGTCTCCGCTATGGGAAACGGTGGGAATGGATCTGGTATGCCGGGCGCCGGTGGTCTCGGTGGCGGCCAGGAGCTATCAGGCGGAGGAATGCCTGGGAATCCGTCAAATCAACCGCATGCTACCGAGTACACATTACAAGGTATGCCTTACTCATGTTTGATCTCTACTTTAGATCTTTCTCGGCTAACTTGCATGCGCTTGACAAATAGGCGTTATGCGCTTCCTTCAAACAGAGTGGCATCGACACGAGCGAGATAGGAACGCCTGGGAGATCGAACGTCAGGAGATGAAGAGTAGAATAGCCGCTCTCGAAGGGTCGGCTAGAAGAGCAGACGCTACGCAGAAGGCCTTAAAGAGATATGTCACTATTCTGGAGAAGAAAGTTAAGGATCAGGCCGCCAAGCTCAATGCTACTTCTGCCCCTTCTGCTACGGATCATTCTGTGAAGCAACCGCAGAAGATTGATAGAGCTGCCTTGATACAAGAGAAGCTCAAATGTACGTACAAAGAAGAAAGCCTAGATGAGTGTGGATTATTAACTTCAACTACAGCTTCGGGCGACAGACCAAAAGAATCGGTGCCAGGATTGGAGGGTTTAGTAGGCGAACGTGTACAGGAAGACGAGGAGCGTGACAACCTGAGGGCCTTCTTGGATCAGTGCCAAGCTGAATTTACCTACCTAATGATTTCGCCTGCTAATCCCATGCCTCCTCGAGAGTCTCCCCCCTTGCCTATGATGGACGACTTGAGAGAGGGTGACTTTGGACTACCTATCTCTCAGCAACCGCTTGATACGGCGTTCCAGGCCTTGAGACTCAACCAGAACCACGTCAGGGACCCGGCTCCCCGCCAAGGTGCCATGAACACAAACAATCATCATGGACAGAGAATACCGCATAATGTTAACTTACCGACGTCAGATAACGCGAATCTGCAATCCGCTCCTATGGTTCGGTCAGGGGAGGGTACCGCTCCGATGTTCTCACACCCCGGCGAGTGGTCGGCCTCTAGTCAACCGGGCGCTCGTATGCAAGAAGATATGAACGCCAAGCCGAATCACCTTAATGAACCCCCTCGTTCGGAGTTTGAAGGTCCACTGGAGAAGCGAGCTCCAGTTGATGGGGATGGTTGGGACTTTGGCGAAGGATCCTTTTCTGACTCAGCTACGGCGCAGCAATTACAACCTCTTACGCACCGTCCGGACACAGACGCCTTTCCCAACGCCGAAAGTCTACCCCAGTCGCCTAATCGCGGCCCTAATTCCCACAGGCGGAAGACATCCATGTCTCGGCGAAAGAGTGCGGAACAGGAACTTTCTCTCAACGGTGTTGTACAAAAATCAGAGAGTGGTAGTTTCAAGTTGCGATATGGATTACGGGGTCACCTTAACACTGTCCGAACCGTAATCTTTTCCGGAGGCGGAAGTCCTGGAGAGCCAGAAATCTGCACAGCCGGTGATGACGGACTGATCAAGCGATTCCACATTCCGCGTGAGACTCCAGGCCATATGGGAACCGTGTCATCTGATCTCGACGTGCCAGCTGATTTTACCCATCGTGGACATACCGGTGCTGTGTTATCATTGACATCATGGTCACCTTCTCCTAATTTTTCGACGGGCGGCCGTGCCCAAGGTGATGGGTGGATATTCTCCGGCGGTCAAGATGCGACCATCAGAGTCTGGGAACGGGGTAGAGTAGATCCCAAGGCAACACTTGATGGCCATAGTGACGCCGTTTGGGCTATATGCGTACTTCCTGCGACTCTTGGTGCGGTCTTTGGTCAATCCAACCCTTACGGCACCCCGGACCGCATCCTAGTCGCCTCTGGAGCAGCCGACGGCGCTGTGAAGATCTGGGCCGTCAGTGCTCCACCACAACTTACCTCGCCTCAACCGGGGCCGCCAAGACGTAGCACCGGAAGTGGGCGTGTCAGAGGTAACTCTATGAGCTCCGGATCTCAATTCCCCAGCTCGCCTCAACCAAACATGGCTTCAAATTCGCCATTCCATTACACACTAATACATGACATCCGCCGCTCTAACGGATCCCGGGCATCGCCGACGTGTATTACGCCATTATCAGCTAGTGGGGAGGCCTTCGTGGTCAGCTATTCGGACGCTGCTATTATTGTGTTCGATACAAGAAGCGGCGAGGAGATTGGCTCCATGGCTAGCCTTGAAACGTACGACAATACGATTAATACGAGTGTCAACGCCGTGGTTGCGACGACAGCCGGTCTTGATCAAAGCTCTGGGCCAGGTCTGAACGAGGAGGATACTAGCGGTCCAACCGGTGGCACAGGTACAGCTGGTAGCGGAATTGAAGGTGTTATTATATCAGGACATGAAGATCGCTTCATAAGGTTCTTTGATGCCAATAGCGGTGAGTCCATGGAAATGATGTCCGAAGTTTTCGTATCACTAATTCTTTTCAGGTCAATGCACATATAATATGCTCGCCCACCCGGCGTCGATATCGTCTCTGTCTCTCAGCCCTGATGGCCGCGAGCTTGTATCTGCTGGGCATGATGCAAGCCTTCGATTTTGGTCTCTAGAAAAGCGAACTTGTACCCAAGAGATCACCAATCACAGGATCATGAGAGGAGAGGGCGTGTGTGCCGTAGTCTGGAGTCAAGACGGTCGATGGGTCGTTAGCGGCGGAGGGGATGGAGTCGTCAAGGTCTTCGCGCGGTAATGCTTACGAATTTAAAGGTGTTCACGGGGAATATGCGAGGGGAAACTTTGGTAATGACATGCAACTCAGTCAAGGAGTTGGTGGAACTATTCAGCAGGACGAAGATACCACGCTAGACGGACGAATGCATCGTGATGTTCTCGACTATTACCCAAGACGCATCAATAACATTGGAGAAGCTGATTAATGTATGCATGCATGCATGCATGGCATGAGGTCACATCCGAGTCTATGGTTAGGAAGGCTCGTGTATAAAAAAGAGTTTACGGAACTTCAGAATAATGGGGGCACGACGTTTGTGCCTAGCAAACTGGGATTGTTCTGGACCTATTCCGCTCAGCGATATGCCTAGGATAGTAAGCAGTCCGGTTGAGATGTGACTAACGGAGTCTAACGGAGCGAAGCCTATGATTGACGCGGGGAGTGATGGGGAAGATGGCGAAATTCTTAATGAGTTGTTGACGTGTAGATATGAGAGCATCGCTTGCTATGGCCACTGCTACTATTTAAGGAGCGGAGCACTTTGTAACAAAAAAAGAAACTTATTAAGAGAGTTGAGTTGCGTTCCAGCCATGGAAATAACCACCTAATGGGAGTTCATCCCTATTTTAACTCGAAATTGATGTGAAGCAATTAATCCAAAGCAATATGATCTATAGTCTATACTGACCAACTTTTGATAATTGAAACGCATAACGGAGGTTTTATATTGAATAGAATTGGGACCATCTTCTATTTGAAATTGAATTCATATCGAAGATGCATATTGCTGTATCCCATGTCTTTTTACGTACTATATAGTAGTAGCAAGCGCATAGATGGCGCTAAAACTGCACTACCACACTGGCTATATAAGATAAAGTAGCAAAATATTTTGTCATCCAATAAGAAATCCAAATCCGAATTGGTGTAGTGGCTAACATTTGACGCTCTCATGATTTCCCAATCGTAGGAACCGTCAAGCCCGGGGTTCGATTCCCCGATTCGGAGTTTATTTTTGCAAATATTTCGTCAAGTTCCCTTTACCGTACTTCAGGTACTTTTTTAAACTTTTGTCTAGCATATAACTATCAAATTTTGGAATCATCTTGCCTAAAAAATACTCAGGCTCATTGGTAATGGAATCTTTTTTCCCAGCTTGAAGATTTTCATAACGTATACTCGGATAAATTCGTGATCCCAACAATGAGATAGATAGAACTTAGATTAAATATGGGTTCCATCATTTTTATATGATGGATATATAAGAACGACATAGCTTGGTATTTCACTCGGGTGACTCTTCAGTTATCCAACTGATATCGCAATCACATATATGGAATGATTTCTCATGCCTCACTCATACACAGTCTCATGAATTTCTATAATTATATAATACACGGGCACCCGGAGAAAACCGACTAATGGTGAATATTCATTTTCTTTGAATTCCAGCTTGGTACTGATTGCTGCGGTCATCTATCATCCTTGACCACAGACTTCTGCACACACATATACGCATCCTCGTCTATTCTTTCTCTGCCTTGCCGCATACTAGCAGGTATAAGTACCTAGGTAGGCACCTAAGGTAAGTATGCAAGGCATCTCGTCCCGTGCTGTGCACTCAGCACCAACTCCTATCTACTAACCTATCTATCTGCCTCCCGTGAGAGCGCGCTACTTATTCATCCCCCTGTTCTACATCATGCGGCTGGACTAACATCTTCCCGGTTGCTCCTCAATCCTTCAGCTTACACCACCACTCACTACAGGAAAAGGGAAAAAAAAAACCGATAATAATAAGATCTTGTGCGGCCGGGAAGGGGGTATCATGGCATGCAAGCATGGTCCAATCTCTAAAAACGGGGATAAGAACACAAAAGAAAAACAGGAAACAAGCGAAAAAGAGAGAAACAAGATGTGAACTCCCGCACGCAATACCAATTTCAAGAAACCGCCAACCGTTCAAAGGTAATAATGCTCCTATGTCTTTAAATCGACTACTTACCTTCCTTCTTGTTCCGCGCGCAAAAGAGAGATGGGTGTGCTGTGGTTGAGATCCTTTTCCTGACCCCCCTTTCTTCTTAACCATACAAGTTTGTACCTGCGATTGCTTAAATATATTTCATCCTAGCCCGAATGACGTTTCTTCCTCCGCAGGTGTCCGGACTGGCTCAGTACCTCCTCCTGCCTCTTCCCCGACTGCATCCAGGATATTCAGCCCCGTAACGCTACTGCTCTCGTTCTCGGCCCGCACGGCGGGACTCGGGGCTGCGGAGGCGCTGGCCTCGGTTACGAGTGCCGGTACCGACAACCCCTTTTGAGCATTCTGCTCGGCGCGACGTTTCGCATTGCGTTCCTCGCGTTCCCGTGCTAACTGCTTGTCAGCTTCGATAGCCTTATTCCGCCGTTCCTCAACGTCCTCGCGACGAACGACACGGCGCAAGCCCTCAGAGGCCTGGATTAGGCCGTCAATGCTGATGGCGTGATTGGTCATTTGATGGTTGATGTACGTGTAGACCGCGGCAGGCGTGTCGCACTGTAGTAACTGGCGCTCGTTGAGTTTTAATAGCGCCAGCGCGACCTGGAACAAGAATGTGCTACCGTCATTGATGCACAGCACCACATCCCACACGCGAAATAGCGCCTCGGCTGATAGACAATCGGTAAAAACACTGAGGAACCACTGGAAAGTCAAAGCCTCTAGCTCGATGCTTAGCGCGTCGAGGTGTTGCGACAGTTTTGGTAAGACCTGGCTCACGTACTGGCGTAGTACGTGCTGATCCGCGCGCGAAGCCATCAAACTATGGTCATAGTATCCCTGCGGCAAGATACGTTCAATGATAGATACAAAAACCCAGAAGGCATCCTCAGCAGAAGGCATGATAAGCAACAAGTTTGCAGCGATGAGGTTCATGCCTTGGCAGTATCCGACTTCCGGGTTGTGCCTAGCATACGCTCGGAGAACTTCGTTGAGCTTAGCGACACCAGGCCCCTTACGGAAGAATATGTTGTCCGTAAGCGTGCGGTTGATATCCATCTCGATTTGCGAGATGACAACAGCATCGTCAAGCTCGCTGGGCCGAGAGATTAAATCCCTATAGTAGCCTGGGGTTCGTCTGGAAAGGGCACCGGAGCATTCTGCCCAGATCTTGGGGCGGTGCGCTACGGGAATACCGCCAAGTACCAAGTTCCTGAACTCGTTCCATTTTGCCCGCCCAACTTTTCCCTTCATCCCAAGATCCGCGATACCAATAGTTTCGCCATCGTTGAGTTTGGCTTCGGGAATCATGACGGGGGCTGTCTGGAAGCGTGCTTCAGCAGCTGCTGCGGCGGTGGCCGCCGCGGCTTCACCCTCGCGTCGGCGCTCAGCGCGCACTTTTCTCAGAAACTCGTTCCAACGTACCGACTTCTCTCTCTGCAGGGTGTCATGCACGTCACTTAGCTGCTTTAATAGAAGCTTAACTGGCTCAACATCTTCATGGACCAATGTAGCTGTAAGTGATTCTTCTTCTGATTTTGCCGGGCTTGCTTCTCTATCCAGAGCTGCAGTAGTGGTGGTCGCAGGCGGGACGAACCCGCGGTCGTCTGTGCTAATCAGTGCTGGTGATTTGGAACCGCTTCCTTCAAGCACCTCTATATTTGGAGCCGTTATAGATGGAGTATGCGATAGAAGTTCCGTAGGGAAGGTGGCAATCTTAAGATAATCTTGCCACCGTTTCGCCTTGCCTTGGTCGGCAGGGCCTTCAATAGAAGTCGGGCTCTCTGGACGATCATCGCTCCTAGTATCACCACTAGAACTTGTATCGTCGTCAAATAGGTTTGGCGAGAGGTTAGACCGACCACTCGAGAGCATTTCGTGTCCATTCTTCATTCGCGAAGCGACTTTCGCGGCTTCGCGCTGTCTCTTCTTTCGGCGTTGGTCATAAATAAAGCCGAAGCGATCGATTAAGTACTCGCCGTCGTTGTAGTTATTATAGAGCTGCGACAAAGCCGGCGGTTGGCCCTCGGGAGAAAATATGGTATCCATCTCGACCGGGCCAAAATTATCCGATCTTGCTGTTGACGGACTTTCCGGGTTTGCGCCTACGCTTTCCCACCTTTCCCGCGGTCGAGAAAACTGTATATTCCCGGGTTTGGGAGTCGCTCGTCGCATCGACATTAGCGCTTTAGGACCTCCCTGTATAGACCCAGCTCTGTTGGAGGCACCTGTCTTAGTGCTAGCATTTGACGATGATCTCATAGAACCACCTTGGCCCGCCGAATTTGATCTTCCTCTAGTAGATTCAGAATCGCGGACGGAAGAGCCTTTCCCAGCTACTAATTGTAAGGCCATACTAGCAAAAGATGACGATGGCTTTCTATTCGTCTGGCCAGAGTAGATGCTGGAAGCACGACTTGAGCTTTGCACAGACACGGCGTCTGGCGGGGTGAAGAGGTCTTCCTGGATAGGAGGGCGACGGTCTCCTGGGGTCGACGCACGAATGGCGGTCTTTGCGCCCTCTTCGTTAATACTAGCTGCTCTACTAGCTTTTCTACTTCCGACGCCCCATAGATATTCCTTCCATGCTTTCATCGTGCCTTTGCCAACCGTATTGGTATCCCTCGGAGTAGATAGAGTGCTGGCTCTGACCGTGCCGTCGTCTATATCGTTTATGCCCATCGCCTTGTAGGACATTGAATCGTGCATCGCATCGCTCATCATGCCGGAAACATCCCCATTTGTAGCACATTTTATCTTGTCTTGCGCCTGAAGCTCCGCCTCCACAGACCGGAGCTTTGTCTCGAGGTCTAAGCTTGACAAACCACACCCGCGTATTATTTTCCTGAGTGCTCGTTCTCTTTCATCGGCCCTCCTTCTCAATCGGGAAAGTTCCATGTCGCGGTGTGCGAGGTCCTCGGCGACCTGGCGCACAAGGTTAACAGCTCCATGTTTCGCGATTAGATGCTTTATATGGTCGTCGCTGGCATGATGAAGAGCACCAGGTATTTTATACGCTGTTATGGGAGCATCGTCGAAAAGCGCATCGCGTGCCGTCTTTTGAACCTCGGATGAGGTCAGACTGTCGACGATAGATGTCCTATTCGGAGCTACGGAAGGCTTCGCGTCGACGTTCACGGTGGATGTGTTAGATTCGGCGGTAGTGAAAGACGGCTCGTCAGAGGGAGATTGGGGTGAGAATGAGGGGAAAGAGGTAAGAGACTTGTCAGACGCAGCAATGGATGACGCTGAACTAGACGGCTGTGAGATCAGCTTCCTTGGCTTCGACTTTGCGCGCGTCGAGTGGCTTCGGGACATCTTTGCCGAGGATGAGGCTGCAGAGAGCTGTGACGTCGATCGCTCCAGGGGCGCATTTGACTCGGGATCCATGTTGACTTCCTAGGAATCATGGTCGAGCTCTGACTTGTTTGTCGGCTTTCTTGTCCTTCTACTCTTTGTGCTCCCCTATTGTTCTTTTGCTTATGCTTGCTTATGCTTGTTTATTAGCGCTTGATCTTGGGAAGCCAAGATGGGGGGGTTCCAGTTAAGTGGCAGACATGGAGGTTTGTGAGTTGCCAAGTGGGTAAGGGTTAGGTAGAAATTGGAAAATAAGTGAGGATGATGATGTATTGGTGATGATAGGGAATGTGATTTTATGGGTTATGGTTTATGCAAGTTTAAGGTATGTGACTGGGAACTCATGGGGATTTTATGGAGAATATGTCAAATGCAAGTGGCATGTCTGGCATACATATCTGACATGTCCCAAAATATGTAGGTATTGATTATTATTTACATAAGGGGTACCTAACTAAGAATAACTCAAGTTGGTATTATTTGCGGATTCCAGATTTGATCCTACTAGGTATTTGACTGTTGGCGCCTTCTGTCATTCTACATTATTATCTCTTATTCATCCCCATATTTTCTTGTTATTACTTGCAGCTCTTGTAGCACCATCCCTTATCGTTTATTCTTATCGGTTGTTATCCCTATCGTCCCTTTCCTCATACCAAGCCCAGCGATTAGCCGAGACTGCTCCGACTTTACTTAGTGCTTCTCTAAATGCATAACTCCTGCTTAGACACGAAATCATCCCCCCCCCCCTTTTTTTTTTCTTTTTTATGCCCTTTAAACACCACGTACTCAATCCAAACACCTCAGCCAAAGATATCATCACTATTATTTGCTACGCTGATATGATTGTAGCTCTGATAAGACTTACACCCGCTACTGATACTTAAGGTAGCTACCTAATTAAACACTATAAAAACCATCACGCTATTACCATCGACGACTAATGTCTTCACTCATGGCAGACCGCAGCCGAGCCGCAATGCTTCCTGCTCGTCGACTGATGATACGTAGCTCCCAAATCATGTCATTTATTTCTTCTTGACTTGACCCAGGCTCAGGCTGATCTAGCCTACCATTATCACCTCTCATATTCGGTGGGTTTCTGTGGCTGGCGTGATTGCCCGAGCAGGTACAACCACATGGAGCTCTGTCCCTATTTTCCTGGCCAACAGACGAGCCATGCTGATGGTCAGAATTCGATTCCGATTTATCATCCTCGTATTGGTCTTCTTGTGTCCCATTCACTTGCCCGTTCATATAGTTCTGCTCATTTCGCAGCCGAATTGGTAATGTAATTGGCAAACCGTTCGGTAATCCATTTGGCAATATGCTTGATCGGCTATGTGGTTGGCCATGCGTATTTGGCAGCCTATCAGGTTGTCCATTTGGCAGTCCATTTGGTAGGCCATTTGGCAGTCCATTTGGTAGGCCATTTGATAAATCATCCGGTTGCTCGTCTGGTTGTTCACTCGGCTGCTCATTTGGTTCTTCGTATGGTAGTCCATCTGGTTCGGACGGTTCGCCGTTGACGTGCATATTCACTAGTCTATTTAATTGGTCTGTGGCCCCGGGAGTTATGTGACAATAGTCTGGCATCGGCCGCCGACCCGGTATGGGTCTGATACCAGGCAGTCGCTCTATATGACTCTCGGGTTGAAAATTGTAGTTAACAGTTTGTGGCAGCTGTAAGCTCCCTTGCTGCACTGGTCCCGCTACCGGTTCTAACGGGGCATAATATCCATAGCCCTGTGGAACTGGTACTGGTTGAGGCAATAGAGGCATTGGCGTAAAAGGCTGCTCGACCGGTGTCATAAAAGACGATTCATCGTAGCGCTGTAGCCACAGAGGCTGTGCTTCGAAAGACTGCCCTTGAGTGGTAGCATATACTGCTTGCTCCACCTCTTCTTCTTCTTCCGCATCTATTCTTCTTGTGGAATCGAGCGGGATTTGAGATATTTGGGATGTTTCAACCCACGAAGACATTTGACGTAACCGGGATGATAGAGATGGGCCAGAGGCTATAGTTGCTTTAGATGCTTGAGAAGGGAGCGTTGATCCGGAGCTAGATGATGACTGAGAAGACCAAGATCGGGATAAGTCCGTTAAACGTCTTTGCCGTCGTAATTGGTTCCTAGGCGGAAGCCCGGGAAAATGCGTAAACGTTGAGTCTGGTTGTTTATTGAGCTGCGATGGAGATCTAAGCGACGGCTGCTTCACAGGCTCAGATTGTGTCGGTGAGTATAGGGGGTCAGAGGACTTTAGTCGATAATACGACGAGGGTTGATGGCTAGATGTTTGTACTTGGTCATATATGTCGTCAAAAGACTCGACGTAGTCTGTCCCGTTTTGAGATTCCGGTGGTTCCTCCATAACTGGTTCAACTGGTTCAACTGGTTCAACTGGCTCGACTCTTTCTTCTGAACTTGCAATCTTGCATTCATCCGTATCGTGAATGTCCAAAGCGGGTTCAATCTGCTCTCCTAAGTCCGGCATATCGTTCTCATAGTTAAGTTCTTGCTCAGGAGGCAAGCGCATTTCGTCGTCGCTTTGATAGCCTGCTTGGCGTTCATCCTCTCGAGTTATAACCTCTTGTGACTCCTGCCTATCGTCTTCAAGTTTTCCATCTCCCCCTCCGACATGAATCTCGCCATGGTCGACTTGTTCTTGCCCCTCTTGGATTATAGGGCTATGATGTTCCTAAACTTTGCCCTCCCCAACGCCATCGTCTTCGACTTGCTTGACCACCTTGGTCTCGTCTCCGAGCCTCTCACCACTACTTGATTCCCCAATCTCTGGCTTATCCTCGCTCGTATTTAGTTTCAAGGCTTGCATGTCCTTGGGACCTCCTAGCTTTTTCTGTTCAGACTTTTCTTGCTCTCTCCTCCTGGCTTCCTTTAGCGCTTGCTTAGCTTGCTCCGCCCTTTTCTTGTTCTCCCATTGCTTTTGGGCCCTCTTCTTCTCCCTCTCTTTCTTCCTAGCGTTTTTTTCTTTCTTTCTACTCTCTTCAGCCGCAATGGCCTCTCGCTCTTCCTTCGTCGGGGTCTTTGGGCCTACACTTTTTTTATTGCGGTTGTTGGGAGGCATCACCTTTGTCTCGATGGACAAGTTCAGCTTTGAGCTTTGCTCCAACTCCTGCGTGTCACTCTCAAATCCTCCGATTTCTGAAGGGCCCAAGTCACCATTATCAGATAGTCCAGTCTCGGGCGTCAATATCAGCTCGTTAAGACTGGTTGCTTGAGACAAACTCCTCTGATGATTAGGTACACTATCGGTAACAACGGATCCGACGTACTCATTTGTAGCGGCATCCGGCTGTGTCTCATCTTCGTTTAGATCCTTAGGCATACTATCGTGTATGGTCTCTTCATGCTCTTGTCCAAGGGTAGTTATTTTTGTATCTCCTTGATTTAATAGCGAGATAGCGTCTTTAGCTTCGGGTAGGCCCTGAACATCCATTTCGCCGCCCTCCTGGAGCGACTTTTCATTCTCCCTCATTAACCTTAGTTTTTCCATCACAACGGCTGCTAAACCTGCAAGGATACTTTGATAATCTTTCTTATCTCCCTGTGTATCCGGCAACGGGCATCCATCATCATCATCAAGAGATTTGTTTTGCAACGTTTCTTGATCCAAGGTTCCTAAGTCACTCTTATTCTCGGCATTCTTCGCTCGTCCTTTCTTATTTCGTTTCTTGGACTTGGACTTCTTCGCGTCTGCCTGCTGAGGTTGAGTTATTTGCAAGTTATCTCCCTGTCTAGATGTGTGTGCTTGGGTTACGGATCCTAATTGGGGGGGCTGTAGTATCTCTAGCATCTGTCCATTTGTTACGCCTTTCTCGCTAGAGCTGTTCGGCGCATTACTGTCAAGTGGCGTGGTTGTGGCAGAAACCTCGACGTGCGGTAAATTCGGAGGTTTAACTTCACGTGGATTCGTATTTGCTCCCAAACCCCCTCTAGTGGATCCGCCTGCACTTGATGTCGTTTCCTCTTGGCCCTCTCGCCCCTTTTCTTCTTCCATCTCGAGTATCGTTAATGCTCCCCTAGCAGCTTTCACCAACCCAAGTTCCTGGTGTGTACGTTTAGCTTCATTAAACCATGTAGAATTTCGCGTATTCATATCGCTGTCTGCCTTCTGAAGCTGTGGCCGCGGTGTTACCAGTATATTGTAGAAAATAGTTCCAGAGATATCAAGCTTCGCAACCGATGCAAGCGACTCTCTTTTGATATTCCCATGGTTTTCTTTGGCGCTTGTCGATTTCAGGTTGGTGGGTACAGGCTGACTGTTGCTTTCCGAGGCTGACTTCGAAGACTCCATCATCAGATTACTAAGGTAGAGTCTTCGATACAGTTTAGACCTTTAAAGTGAGGGAATAGTTATGATACTTTGTAGTGGCTAATACGAACGGGACTCGCCGCTGGTGGATAGGATTAGTTAACAATATGAAATATGTTGCAAATATTTGCCGAAGGCCGGGGTATATGTTGGCATTTATTAACAAGAGAAATAAGGACTGCTTTTAGAGGAGAGGTGACGTAGTAGGGGTTTGGGGATGTATGGTGATTGTGATAAGAGGTAGAAGAAGAATGGCTGCGTTGGTAAGTAGGAATGATAGTAAAGCTAGCTTAAATAGTTGGGTTACGTAGTATAGATAATATGAAAGAGCCTCCCCTAGACACCTGCGCTCGGTACTTAGGTAGCTTATGAGCGAGAGGTAAGTTATACTTGTGCTTAAACGAACAACTCAACTTTATTTGTGGTAGAACTCTATAGTAGCACTGTCCCTTCGCTACTACAGTAGGAAGGTGCCCAGTTCAAAACACTCTAACCCGAGAGCTAAGTTTGGGCTTTTTTTCATGCTAGGTGACGTTTTGGAGTTGCAGTACTTAGTCTATTCGTTTCATTTACAAGTGGGTTTCCTCATCGTTAGTTAGGTCATTGACGTTTTCATCAAATAAGATAGGTACCTACCTATTTCTATGATACGGCGAGAGAACTTTAGTAGCATTGAAGAGAAAGGTTTTTAACAGTGTGATTGGAAACGGAATGAAACGAGCATGTTGAGCTAGGCGTTCCAGTAATATGTACTAGAATTACTCCTACTTATCAAGATAATCTAGTTGCCATTGCTCTTTAGCTTCAGGAGCATTGTTAATTAGAGTTGAAGTATTTCCTGAGAAAATTATCATATGCTAGGTAGGTACCTACCTAAGGTATCTAGCAAACTTGGTCTTATTGTTGGGGTTGCTAATAGCAAGGCAGTTAGGTAGGTTTAGGTAGTTAATGAAACAGGCTGTGTTGAAAGGTTTTTACTGCGTATTCGCAACAACTAAAATTGAAGCTTGGCTCATTAGCCTTACCTGTTCCAGGACACGATAAGTTGACGTTGTTACGCTTCTGGGCAAAGCCTTGATAGAAGAGGCATGGCCACAATGCGTGAATCGAGGACAACATCAAATCACCACACACCGTAAGTTAAGCACCCATGACTTAGCCACACCTCGCCCAACTTATCTGTCAGGAGACAATGTTAACTACCCAGATATCGGGCTAGTAAACACGCCTACGGTGAAATAATATCAACTACGATATTTGGGTAAGATGCGCCGAAGGTGCCGTGGAAAGTCGAAGAATGCGTCGAGCAGAAAACCTCCAAGGACTGTAGATGACGCGGACTTGTCAGGTCAGCGTAGGACAGCACCTGATGTGACGGCTGATAACTCAAGCTTTTTAGTACTCCGTGTCACGGTCAGGTTGTGGTTGTGAAATGCATCGTCCCGGCGCAAAAGAAGACCTATGGCTCGTGCCGATCTAGTTCTGTACACGATCGAATACGTACATGTACGCTAGAGATCTTGGTACTACTCGTTTGAGTGCATTGAGTCTGTATGACAGAAGGATTGCTGCTGTGTACTGCATTACTATTTTTTTTCTTGGCAGAACATCTCCTATTATTGGGCAATTTGTCGACGACGAATCAGCTATATCGCTATCCGAACTAAGTTGCGAATACCTCGCAGTTGGAGGTCGCTGTTTATTGTCATGTACTTACATGTAATGTATGTCTTAATGGGATGGAAAAGTTAGGAAAATATTATGACATACGAGCGGATTCTATGTACGGTTGGACCCGCGACTAACGGATCAATTTATTTTTTTTCCTATTTGCTAAATTGTTCCTGTTGATCCCCTGGACCCTGTTAGCTGAAACGAGTGAAAGCTGCCCAATTCTTTTTTACCAAGCTTTTCTGCCAACCCTTGGCGACTTGAAGTTGGGGCTTGGTTCGAACTAATGTACATACTATCCGAAGATCCCATCATACCCTGTTCCCTGTTTGTCCTTTTCTTTCTTTGTCCATTCGGGTCCCTGAATCTTCCTCTGAGATGACGATGACAACACAAAGTCATATGTATTGACAGTGTTATGGGCTGTTGATAATAGAAGAAAAAACCAGTTTAATCTTAAAATCTTACGCTTCATTACTCATCCATCCTCTATTTGCTCATGCTCACCACCTGCCTATCATGTAAGTGCAAAGGCGCAAGAAAAGGGGATCACCCGAAAGACCCGTTGGATCGATCGTATTCACCGCCACACCCCATTAACTTACCTTCTAGTTAGGCACGTCATTTATCGTTGTTGGAGAACAGACTTAGGTCTAAATTCAGGATAGAGATCCACTAGCTTTGCGACGTACTACGTATTGTCATATTGTATGTGCTGGCTTGCTCCCTAACTAATCCGCGCGAGTGTGAAATGCTTTACTATAGGCTACCCCGCATCATACGTCCTATTCCATCTCATCCCTGCCGCGTATACGTGCATTAGATACATACAATACATAGACTGCAGTAGCTAGTACATACTATGTAACCTGTAGAGGAACGCTGCGCTGGAACGTGGGGTTGTGCAATTGGAGAGCTCCCACGCCTGTTTATATCAAGGAGGCATATAAAAATATAAGACTGTCTGTCTTACCGCCTCCTTGATCCTTTCGACTTCGTTCTGAATCCATTCTACTCTCTCTTACTTGCCTAACACAAGCCCTAACACTTCAAGTTGAAACTCGTCTTCTTGAGAAAAAATGGTACATCTCGCCAAGGTGCCCGCCAACGGGGAAATCGGCAGTCTGCCAGAGGCCGTCAAGAAAATCAACCTGCAGCTGAGTAACGATGACGACAGCTATACAACAAGCGTCTACGGCTCCAAGTTCGCCGCGGAAGACCTCCCTAAGCACGAGATGCCCGAGGGGGAGATGCCCAAGGAGATTGCCTACCGCATGATCAAAGACGAGCTGAGCTTAGACGGCAACCCAATGCTGAAGTGAGTACCGAGACTGGTTATACACATATATAAAAATCTCCTGATCGTGAGCCGATGTGGTGCTCCCCGGAATATTCTGGAAAACGAGGCGAGCGTGGGCAGACGAGCTGACAATTTTCGCTTTTCTCCAAATAGTCTTGCCTCATTCGTTACCACTTACATGGTACGTGCCCCCCTTCCCCCCCTGGGCTATTGAGGCCTAACTTTGGCTCTCGGCACTTGTGGCGACGTTACATCGCATGGGATAAAACTGCTGACCCTTAGGGACCAACTACAGGAGGAAGAGGCTGAAAAGCTTATGGCTGAGAGCTTCTCGAAGAACTTCATCGATTACGAGGAGTACCCGCAGTCAGCCGATATCCAGAACAGATGCGTGTCCATGATCGGACGGCTCTTCCATGCGCCTACAGAGCATGAAGAGGGAGGTGGTGCTGTCGGAACCTCGTGTGTTGGGTCGTCAGAGGCCATTATGCTGGCTGTGCTGGCTATGAAGAAACGCTGGAAGAACAAGCGCATAGCCGAGGGCAAGTCTACAGACAGACCTAACCTCGTCATGTCATCTGCCGTACAGGTGTGCTGGGAGAAGGCGACGCGCTACTTTGAGGTCGAAGAGAAATTGGTCTACTGTACACCTGAACGTTACGTTATTGACCCCAAGGAAACAGTTGACCTAGTCGACGAGAACACCATCGGTATCTGCACTATCTTGGGTACCACCTACACCGGCGAGTACGAGGACGTTAAGGGCGTCAACGATCTGCTGGTAGAAAGGGGCCTGGATATACCCATCCACGTCGACGCCGCTAGTGGCGGATTCGTTGCCCCTTTTGTAGTTCCGGATCTAGAATGGGACTTCAGACTCGAAAAGGTGGTTTCCATAAACGTCTCAGGCCACAAGTACGGCCTCGTGTATCCCGGTGTTGGCTGGGTCGTGTGGCGAGACGCGAAATACTTACCCCAAGAACTCGTCTTCAACATCAACTACCTCGGCGCCGACCAATCGTCTTTCACGCTCAACTTCTCCAAGGGTGCTAGCCAGGTAATTGGACAGTACTACCAGTTGATCCGCCTGGGAAAGAAGGGGTACCGAGCTATCATGTCGAACCTAACGCGCACGGCTGATTACCTATCCGAAGCCCTCAAGGCGCTGGGATTCGTAATTATGAGCAAGAAGTCGGGCGAAGGTCTACCACTAGTCGCCTTCCGATTACCGGATTCTACGACAGAGCGCAACTACGACGAATTCGCACTGGCACATAAGTTGCGAGCCAGGGGCTGGGTGGTTCCCGCATACACCATGGCGCCGCATACTAACGATCTTAAGATGCTCCGTGTGGTCGTCCGCGAGGACTTCACCAAGAACCGGTGCGACTCTCTTATCGCAGACATCCGGTATTGCCAGCAACTACTAGAGCAGCTAGACAAGGAGTCTATCGCCAAGCAGGAAGAGTTCATTCGGAAGCACACCATGAACAGCGGGCAAGCCAAGCATAACCACCCCCGTTTTCGCGTAAGTGTTATCTACCCATTATTTCACCCCTTTATCTTCTCTTAATCCTGTACTAACCCTTGCGACAACAGAAAGAGAAGCATTCGATCCAGGGCAAGCACGGCAAGACGCACTCGATCTGCTAGTATTAGTCGGTGTATGTATGGAGGTGCCTTGCATCCTTAGGTTTTTTGGTAGAGTCGTGGATAAAAAGGGGCTGGGTGGCATAAGGGAAAATCTTGGGTAGGTTAAATAAGTATATAGAACTCTTCGCAGATATATTATCCAATATCTTATAGATCATTCTTTTGATGATGATAAATATGAGAGGTAGAGATACTACAAATGAGAATTTACTTGAAAAAGTACTATAGAAATTAGATCTGGATATGGAAGCAGCTTATTGTTATTGTCAATGTTGCTGTATGCAACACGACAAAGTCTTTAAAGCAAGATATTTCTAGGTCACGAGCTAGCATACTTCAATCGAAAGCAACTGGACCCCGGGATCCTCGCATAATCTAGGTATGTATATTTTGTGTTTAACCTTCTCGAAAACGCAATATCGTATGGAAGGCCATAGTGGCGTTCCGGAAAAGGGGGCGCCAAGACCCCGTCAGCTCTTACCCCCTATTTATAAAAGACTCCCCGAAGGCCTATAGCATGAATGCTTCTACATTTTACAATTTCATGGCAAATACGGGGGTTTTTTATGTCAATAGCGGAAAAGCGAATGATTGTGGCTTAGACCAAATGTTAACGACCTCGGAAGCTCGCCACAATGGGAAGACGCGACTGGTCTCTCAATCATACGTTCATTGCTTACCTGGTACTTCGCTTTTTTGCTAGTATTAACTTGGAAAACTTCCTGGTGAGCTGAGCCACATAATTTTAAAGTGTAGTTGTAATACAAGATATCAATTTTGTAAAAGTGTCCGAAACCATAATAATCGCAGGCTCCTGCTCACAAATAGGATGATTATTTTGAAAGGAGTCAGCGCGGCTTGATATGGATTATGAGAATCTGGACCTAAATTCATGGGTATCGGTGGAAGCTGCTCTAAGCTTTCGCTCATAAGCTTGGGTTTCTATTTAATCGCATGATGCAGCATGGTCCTAGCTGAACTTGTAGAGTGTTCTGAGCCTGCATCGGCTATGCTGCTCACGATACCGCTCAATGCGAAGTAAGGCTTCATGTTGAAACCGACATTGCCTCTCGCAGAACCTTTTTAAGCTATTTTGTTGGCTATCGCGACACGCCATTCCTTCTCCTGCCACCGGATTTGCTTCTTTCAACATGATTCTTCAATATATTCCTCGTGGCAACAAGGCTTCGTTTCTGCTTCGACTTCGCTTTGCCTAGCGTCATCATGAAATTCTTCCTGCGCGCCTTCTCCTTATTTGTCGAGGATTTGCCCTCGGCCTCCTTCTTAGACTTTCGTATGGCTTGTGTAGACTTGTGCTCCTCACGATCCGGTTTGCCCTCCTTCGCAAGTGCTATTCTCTCTTCCTTAGTGGTCTTACGTAACCTGGATGGCGCCTCAATCTGCTCTGCCGTTAATCCTTCATCGACATGTCGGTTCTCTAGCTCCTTCTTGCGCTTGCTGCCGCCCATAGCTTTGTCGATATTGGCCTCCATTCGTAATTCTCGAAGTTTGGCCAAGTCTGCCGGTGTGAGAATCTGAGTCGTAGCTAATTTTATGAAATCAATAGCTTCGTTCTCTGCATTTTCTTTATTGTTCTCCTCAGGATCATTGGGATTGACTTTTTGTCTCTTGGCATCTGGTTCGGGCTCTGCTTCATCTTCCGAATCGCTGACCCTAATCCACTCCCCAGAGTCGCTGCTATCGGTCGATGCAACTTCCCAATCATCCGAATTCCAACCATCCTCTTCGTCCTCACCCTTTTCAGCTCCTTCTGGTAAGCCTCGCTCGGTTCGCTTCTGCTTTTTCTGCTCTTCTTTCCACTTAGCCAAAAGCTCGAGACCTTCAATTTCCCCAACTTGTTCTTCGCCGAACTTCGGCTGCTTCAGATCGCCGCTCTTGAGACCTATGGTCGCATCCTTTCCACGGTCTTTCTTCCTCAGCATCTCCGCACCCTTTTCGCGGTATAATGAAAGTAGACCCTTGGCAGCCATCATGACTCCTTTGTCCTTACTCTTCCTGTATTCGACTAAGTCCTGTAACAACGTTTCATTCATCGCTAGCGGTTGTCGAACACATATCTCGCGGATTGCGTTGAGGCCGGCGGAGCAGACTTCCGATGCTGACGCTTCAGACACGAACTCGTTCGCAATCTTCTGTATTAAAGGCTCAATTGCATCTGGGGGTACTAGGTTGTGAGTGCCTTGAGCTAGTGAAGCAAGAAAAGACGAGGCTGATTGTTGTCTGGGGGACAAGTATTTGATGAACCAGGAATACAGCGATATAACAGTCAACTTGTGTAAGCCGACTAAACGGGTAACGAGCTGCAAGACAAGAAGCTTGCTTTCAAGAGAAAGCTTAGACTTCGAATTCTGAAGATGTTTCTCAAACAGGTTCTCGCTAAAGCCTTGAGGATCCCGTAGTAGATGTAATGCGGAAAAGTTGAGGGGATGCGGCGCATTCTTCTTGCGCTCCTGTCTCTTGACCTTGTCAACGGCCTTGTCGAGAACCTTTTTCGACTTCTTCGTCTTCTTGTTGATCCCGATCGAGTGCTTAACTTTCTTAATATCGATGGTCTCTTCGTCGCTACTCTCGTCCTCAAACTCTTCACGTTCCTTATCGCCCCCAAGGAAGAATCTCACACCTCCAACAATCACCTTTTCATTATCTGCCAGGCAAGCTTGGCGCATAATATCAACAGTTTTAGCGTCATTCCATATTTGGCGCCGCCATAATTCCCGTACTAGCTTGACGGCCCACAAAGCTTTCGGAGAGGAGCGATCTGATGTGACGAGGTTATAGAGGACGGTTTGCATAGTTCGATTAACTCGGTGGTTTGTGGTCTTCGTATTTGTGTTCCGTATATCGCTTAATATTTTCTGGTAGAGGATCATCCTTAAGGACTTGGACGGAGTGCTGATGAGAATAGGAAACAGGGTAGTAAGGAGATAGTTGCTGTCGATGACATCTTTCCGCCGCAGTAGAGTAAGGCTAGATACTATCTTTTCTCGCAGGGTTGGTTCCAAGACGGCATGATGCTTGGTAAGTACATCTTTAAGCGCATCCGGGAAGGTCGCAGTTATCTGAGGATACAACTCGGCGCAATGGGCAACTATCGGAGTTATAAGCTTAAGAATATGAGACCAGATCAGGACCTCTTACTTAGATCTATCTGCTCGCGAAAAGTTATGAGCGAGTTAGAATCAGCGCCCACCGGGGCTGCTAGGAACTTTTCATGCGCAGCATCGAATTGTTGCCAATTCTCAATGAACTCTTTCTCGTACGCTCTATAGACGAATAAGTTAGACGTCGCGCTGCTAATACGGTAAATAAGTAATATACATACTCTGGATCTTTCCGAATTTTATACTGAAGACCAGCAAGGTCTGCTTCTATCTTCTCAAGCGCTGCGACCTTTCTCTTCCCCATTTTGAAGTAGATTATAGGATATGCGCCGCGAGAGACCGGCTGGAAAGGCGCTGAATGGAAAGTGCAGATTAAAAAAAATAATGTAGCTAGCAAAAGTTATCGTTATCGTTGATTATCAGATTAACTATCTCTTATCAAAGTTAAGTGGGACCACATTAGCGCGGTACGTAGGTACGTACCTATTTAGCCCGGCTTTCCTAATCGGGTAAAATACCTAAGTACCTCGTATGGGCGCGCGTATGGACGTTGGTATCTTGATCCATTGTACGATGCATAAGGTATATACTATTGAGTTACGCCTCACCTTTGCGTTATGTTTGTATAAGTATACGTAATGGCTTCCAATAAAGACTTGCAGCATGGCATTAAGAGGGTTCCAGATAATAAATTTGTGGTTCCTTCTTTTTCACATCTTAACCCCTATCCCACACCCCGAACCTCTAGGTCACTATAAGTTCTTGCAGTTATTCCTTTTCCCTCCTTTTTATTTTTACTTTTATTTTACAGGTAGACAGACTCTCATAGAAAATAATGGAAGAACCAACAGTCGTAGACTATATAATTGTCGGCGGGGGACTCAGTGGCTGCGCCCTGGCTTCCCTCCTGAGGCGTTCCCTACCGAATAGTTCCATTTTAGTTCTCGAAGCCGGCCAGGATCCAGGTCCGGAGCACGACGTCGTTACAATATTCGGGGGGTTTGCTCTGCAGGGTAGCGCCCTCGACTGGCATTTTCAAACTGCACCGACGCCGTCTACAGCTAATCGCACACATACTTTGGTGCACGGCAAGACGTTGGGTGGTGGAACTGTACTCAACTACGGGGGCTGGTCACGCGGTGATGATCCGGATTATGACGCTTGGGCGGCGAGGCTAGGCGGAGACGCCCGCTGGAGCTATGCTGGTTTGCTGCCGTATTTCAAGCGCACCGAAAGCTTCTATGATACCAATGCCAGTGCTGAGAAGCACGGCTTTGACGGTCCCTTTAAAGTCATCCCCACAAATGCAAGCCACGCCTCCAGGAAGTATCCTCTCCGTGGCCCATTAGAACAAGCATGGAAGGAAGTTGGTCTACGGAGGAATCTTGATCCCTTCGCAAACCGTTTAGCTGGACTGAGCGACTTCTACGAAATCTGGGAGGATGGAAAGAGGCGACCCAGTCACCTCGCGTATCCGTTAGACGGAGTAAGTGTGAGGACATCCACTCCAGTCTCACAGATACTATTCGAAGGGGATGGAACGCCCAAGGCGACAGGCGTAAAGCTTTCAAATGGGCAGGCTGTTAACGCACGAAAGCAAGTCATCATATCTGGGGGCACTCTACAGACACCACGCCTATTACTCCGTTCAGGCGTCGGGGACCCTTCCGTCTTATCTGAGCGCAATATCCCTCTCGTTCAAGCACTCCCTAGCGTTGGCCAGCAATACTACGACCACTTTGCCTTGTACCAATGGTTTAAGATCAAAGACCCTTCTCGTGGGCTTGCGCTAGGCCACCCTAACCTATCAGACCCAGCCTTCGTAGCAGGCATGCCTACAGATGTCTCTGCTAATGAAGGACTTCCGAGAGATATCCTAGCGAAAGCCCTCGACGAAGACGGTGTTGTCGGTGCAGAGCGCGAGGCCCTCTTGCAACCGGGTCGCGTGTTTGTGGAAACACTCATCGTTTACCATGCGCTTGCACCCGGCTTTCCCTCTGACGGGAGCGTGGTTTGTGCTTCTACTCTGCTCACACTACCCAGCAGCCGTGGCCGTATATCGCTATCTCAAGACATCGAAAGTCCGACTCCACATATAGAGCCAAACTACTTCACGACTGCCCTTGACCGTGCTGCTCTCATTCACGGCGTGCGGAGAGTGCTCAAAGTCATGCTCGGTACCGAAGCTTTGAAAGACTACATTGAGACTGAGTTGCCGCCACCGGGTTTAGCACCACTTACAATAGAATCTTCCGATAAAGAAATCGAAGAGAGGATTAGAGCCGTGGGCGTTGCCCACCATCATGCCATGGGTAGCTGTCCTATGGGGAAGGTCGTGGATGGTGATCTTAGGGTCAAAGGAGTTCAAAATCTCCGGATCTGCGACGCCAGTGTTTTCCCAAATCCGGTGGGGGGGCATCCCATGGCAAGTTTGTACGGCGTCGTGGAACAAGCTGCGGATATTATTGCAGCAAGTGCTTGAGCGCGAAGCGGTAAATAGCTGATAAATATATCAAAAACCAAACGTTGACCATGGTGGAATGGATTGTCCATCTACCAATTTCCTGTATTCATTACTGCTGGTACGGACCAGTCATCATTGATCTACTTGTACCGAAACTCAAAGGGGGTATACAGCTACGTTCTCGCTTCCATCACTGCGGCTACATTCATTTTGCGTAAACCGTTGGTGAGCTCGAAGTCGTCTTCACAATGCACGTCAGACCCCGAAAGATAATGCTGCCTGTTACTATTAGTCGGAAGGCAGGCACTAAGGGCAGATATGGATAGTTGCCTACCTACCTAAGTAGTTGTTTACTATACAGAATGTTACAGTACGACCATGTGGACTCCCGGCGAGTCACCACCGGGGTCGTAGCGTCTCGTCATGTATATAAGGTAGCCATATGAAGGATCCTTCACAATTTCCCTCTTTATTCTTCGTACAACAGTAGTTGTTCCGCCGAATCCTAACACTTCCGTTAGCTAAGTTCATGGTAAATGTAAGCCCATAGCCACTGGTATTGTTATAATGATGGTAACCAAGTCTGTGGTTGTATCCGAAATAGTCATGGCACACCACAAAGAGAGCCCGCCCATAGAATAGTTTTCATGAGAAGGCTTGATAAACGGATTATTGGGGATCAAACGATGACGTTGACACTTGCCCTCGATGGTCCTGAAGCTATTACTAAACACAGTTTCTCATGTATAACAAATCGGGGTTCGCAAAAAAGGTAGTGTGCTTGTTGGGGGTGGTCGATCGATGTTGGCCGAATTAGTTGCCAACACTGGCAATGTACACTAGTCTACCCCAGACTTCAGTAGAAAGGTACTCTCGGAATATGTGAGGGGAATCATCTAATTTGATAAGGAGGTGCTTTTTGATCGAGGAACTTACCTCATCCATAAAGGGTGGCGGTGAAGATAGGTGACACTCTCTAACCCTAGGTGTATCGCCCGTAATGCCTTCTACGGCATTCATAATTAATGATGTCTTTGCGTGAGAGTACTAGTTAATTCAAGACGAAATAATGTTAATGGGGGCCAACACGCACGGACTAGGGAGTATCGATCGTACTACGCATCCCATTGCATTGCGCCATGCAGATATACTCTGCTTCCAATGTTTTGAGGGGTCTCAGCGAAAGTAGTAGACAATAGGAATCTGGGGGCTTCTCCAAAAGCAGAGAAATATTTAGCCAGCGCGATTATATAAAACATCGAAGTCATATCTAAGGCCGTATATAGGGTATAGAAAAGTAAGATAACTAATCGAATAATCAAGATGTAGATATACGATATAAGATACCTACTCCTTAACCTTCCGTCGATGCGAACCGTGCTATGTAAAGGGCATATCCGGTGTTTTCACCCAGTTTTATAAGGATACTAGCTCGGATAGCATATTAATCAAATTCTTGAGGAGATCCCGATTAGTTACAGTCTACTAAAGGGGGGAATGGCGGGGGTGACCTATCCGGTCGGGAGTCGTGTTACAGAGCACCATTGACGGCTGTAACTAATAAATTTACGAGATATTAATATACCTCGTAAGTTGCTCAACGTGCTACGCCATCTATATAATACCGCTTTGAGAGTAAATATCTAAACATAGTAACCATTACCATCCAATTTAGGTAGGTACACATAGATATTTCTTACTTTAACTAGAATTTCAAGATCCCCATACTGAATCCAACTCTCAATACAGCAGAACTAATGCTACCAAACTGCAAGCGCAGATCCGTTCGTTAATATAGGTGGTTCTTGTAGAGCTTTAGAGGGGCTTAGATGTAAAATGGCATTGTTGAGAGAGCAATCGCCTGCATTTATTGGAAGAATCCTTCAAATATATGCAGTCATCAAGCCCCCATAACTTAACTGGCTGTAAATATTGAGGCGTATGAACATCTAAGTTACCTGTGCTACTATACACATGCAGGTAACTTATTTCCCATTGGTGCGTGGTTATTCGCACTCAGTCGCAGTTGTCATTGCTACGAGAATCGGCCAATATTCCTCGATTTTGCATTGAACAACTACGGTACTATGAAGCAAAAGCTTTTAATGTTATCCCATTACTTATGTCGCAATTGGCGAGCTTAGTATAACACCCAAAAACAAAAGGAATATCTGTTTGATCTAAGATTTGCATAGATGTTGAATTTAAACGAATTGCTCGACTGTATTAAACTGGCGCTATGGGGTTATTTGGATCTGAGGGCGGCTATGGTCGTAACACCAAGCCTCTTTCATTGCTTTACAACATGATATGCAAAATGGAACATTCGGCACGGGTGTGTTTGCTGACCCATCCCGGTCCACCTGGTTGATGAGGTTTGAAAAAATTGAGATAAATTTCAAGTTTTTTTTTTTTTTCTTCCCGACGGATAATTTCACGGATGGGATAATTTTGGGTACTAGAACCACTTACGATGACCACGGCGAGGTATAACAAGAATTTATAAGGCCCTTTCAAAAATCCTAAGAATAAACATAAATGATCGGCTATGCCATTACTGACCAATATATTAAAGATTTACATTCAACTAATTTCTTTTTACTTGTCACATCGAAACATCGTTTTCTTTTATTCGGGAATATCGAGCATAATTACCTAAAGTAATGTGCAAGTAAAGTACCTAAAGTATTGCCCTAGCCACATGAAACTACCCTTGTCTTTATCTAGTGCCTCTTCTGAATCATAGCAGGCCTTATGGTAGAAGTATAGAGCGTTATTGAGCTATGACTGGCCTCATTGATCCAGATTAGCGTAGTCGGAAGGCACAGGTAGCACATCGCCAGGCCACTGGTCTATCCACGATTTGATGGCCTGGCCACCAAACTTCCGTATCATCTTATAAGTGTCCTGGTTGTTGGGGTTCGAAACTGCCTCGTCACTGAACTGATACGGCACGGGGACCTGTAGCCCCTTCTGGAAGGCAGGCCGCTGTGCGAGCTTGTCGTGCCACGCTTTGACGTGCGGGTAGGCATTAATGTCGATGCCACACCACCTCAAAGAGTGCGTGAAGATGAAGATGGCGATATCAGCCACCGTTAAGCGATCCCCGGCAACGTAAGGGGATGTGGACTGTGTAAGGGATCCAAAGTTAGGCTCGAGACCTTATCGCCAAAATAGGGGTTTAAAGCAAGCAAACATACATACCAGCTGCTTGTCTAGGACGTGATTCAGCCGGCGGCACTCGGAGGAGTAGCGCCAGATGCCATGTGGCGATGGTTCAGTAGCATAGCGAATGTAGTAGACAGCTTGTCCGATCATAGGGCCGTAACCGGCGAGCTGCCACGAAAGCTGCAATGACGAGGACGATCGATGTCAGCTGGATACTCTATGGAATTGGGTGGAAGTGGTGCTTGTCCACTTACCCAGGACAGCTGCGTCCAGTATTCGGGCGTGCCGAAGGGGTATGACAGCTCATGTTTATTGTCGAACTCGTTGGCCATGTAGAGCAAGCAGGGGCCGCTCTCGAAGACAGTTACCGACGTGCCATCCTCCTTAACATGCACGATAGCAGGCATGCGGCCGTTCGGATTGATGGAGGAGGTATACCATTCGGCTTTAGTCTCACCTGTAGCCATGTCCAAGCAGACGTAGTTGTACGGGACACTCATGGATATTAGCCAAGTATGTAGGCTTTCTGAAAGAGAGGCACCTACCCAAGCTCCTCGGCGGCGATAGTGAGCTTGACCGGATTTACAGAGGCGCAGCCGTAGATGTTCAAGCCCGGCTTGGGTGCTCTCTCAGGTGGGATTGCGGCCATTTGGTTGGACTTGTGGAAGCTAGAGTAGAATCTGTGTCTGAATTCACTGAATGAAGAAAGCAATGTACTGTTCGGTTTGGATGGGGAACAATTGCTTTCAAGTGAACCCTTACCGATCTGTATGAGGATTAAATATTGGGAACCCCCGGAAGCTTAGAGTGTAAGGGAGGCCAAGGCTGCGCCAACAAGACTTGTTTGCTTGCTTGTAAGAGTCTGATTCTATAAATCAATATGATATTAAACGATACGGGGAGGGAGGTGCAGTTACACATGGAATCCCCGCTCATCTTCAATGTCACACCCAGCCTAGCAAGGCTGCGGTAGATATATTAATTAGCACCGTCACCGTCCTGGCCCCTAGCAAGTTACACTCACCGGGCCGCTTCTCTAAAGACGCGCAACTGGACACAATGGTAATGGCACCGTTGATTATACTGGTAGCACCTAGTCTAGCGACGGCGCGGCCGACAATCAGCATCACTGAAGAGGTCGCCGCACCGCATAACACGGATCCCAGTTCGAATATGCCAAAAAAGAAGAGGAATGTCCACTGTTGCATATGCATGTTAGATTGACGTAGGCTAATAGGCGTAGAGAGAACAGATAGGGAGGGATGTAACTGCATGTGTTAGGTACGACTAACCTTGGTCTTGAAATGTGTGTCAACCTTGCCTACTAAAGGCTGGGGAGCCGTACTACGATGAAGAGGTAAGCCCGCAAGTTAGCTGAGGCGAAAACGATGAAGGGCCTTACATTCCAAATTGATATGCGCTGGCGTGCCAGCCGACGTCGGCAAGCGAGCGGAACTCATCGGTGATGCGAGGAATAGCCTGAGTAAGGGGCATAAGAAAACTAGCAGATAACGACTTGTGGAAAATAATTGTACGAACTGTGCTGATAACCATGGTATCGACGAGCATAAGGAAACATGCGAGGGCTACAGCAGTCACAACAAGAACTAGCTTGAATCCCGTGACGTACTCGGGCTCGAAACTGCGATCTGGCGTGGCAACGGCGGCATCGTTCGCATCGTCTGCCTTCTTACCGTCATAAGTCGCTAGTCCAAGCTCCTGCTGCTCCCTAGAAAGTGACATCGGTGCGTTTGGCTTCCACAGAGAGATGGAACCACTAGGCGCATTTTCTAGAGATGGCATTACAGAAATCAGGCAAGGAATCTGGTAAGTAACGCTAGAAATCTGGATGAGGTTGTTGGAATTAGTTGAAGAAAAAGCGAAGTCGAAGCCGATTTCTAACCAAGCTGTTAGCGTTTGCAATCAGTAACTGACTTGCAAATTAACTGCCGCAGCCAGCGGCCAGTGATTGGTAAGCCCATAAGAAAAGATGGCTAATAATACAAACAACTGTCTCGCAAACCACATCAGGAGTACATCTACCTATGCAGGGAGTGCGCTTCCCAGGTTACATGCAGTCTCAAAAGTGTCCATTCCAACGCGACAGGCTGTGTCCCAATGTGCAAAATTACATATGACAGATCAGGAGGTGTGCTTGCCCAATTATAGAGAAATATAGGGATGTTTATACTATATACTTTACGGTTACACTGCAGTATACATTTAGGCTTACATGCATCTTAGCCGATCTCAGATCAATCGTTTCCGCTCAAGGATACCACAATCTCAAGGTAAAAGGGTGTAGTAGATATTGCAGAGGCGTATCGTGGCATTTCCTTGCCGCGCGGCACGAGTCTCGATAAGTCACCCGTAGTCGTTCTTGACCATCAGTTGTGGCAATTGGTTGGATTCATTGATTTTGACCGACAGTCCCTTTGATTGTTTGATTGTTTGATTGTATTTAACGTAGGGGGCGTCCCTTATTAGAGCAAACCACGCCTCCCAGAGCCATCACATCGTGAAGTTGTGGAGGATTCAGCTAAGTACCTACCTACATATAGTCGGTTCCGCCCCCTCCCCCTCACCCCTCCCCCCCCTAATAGCAACGCAGCCTGCTTCACAAGCAAGATACCAGAGCTGCCCGAAATAATAAAGAAGGTCGTACAAACCAATATATATCGTATTACAGCACCGTCTGCATCATGGGTTTCACCCTACACTCTCATACACTGAGATTGGAGCGATGCTACAGTATCTCTCAGTCCGTTTCTCGTGCTTTCTTCTTCCCTAGGCACTCAATCCCCAACAAATGCCGACCGGCAGGGTTATCATGAGAGGCCATACGATTCGTCTTTTTTGATAGCTACCTAGATATGTCATAAAAAAGCTGAGCAAGCCTTACAAGCGCTGAACGACGCGGACGACCTAGACAGGCTCAGCAAGGGAACCGGGAATGGGTGTTGCGGGCTGAGCGCCCTAGGATTGGCGTCGGACCTGTTCCAGGCCGTACACGGGCCCGGACGTCTTCCACAAAAGAGCGGTCGAGTTCCGAGTGTATGTAGCAGTTTTCTTCTTTTTTCTTTAGCTAGAATATAAACAGTATGTGGCCCATGTAATTCGCGTTCCGCGACCATGTGAGCTTTTCACAATGACGGAAATGTAGCATTTGTAACAAGCCTAAACATAATACGCGCGTTTGTCAAGAAATTAAAAAAAAAAAAAAAAAAAAAACGGATTGACGGAAAAGTTTCTATTTAATGAAATCATTCCAACTTAACCAAAGAGCTGTCACGTGCTAATGCTCGTTTGTAAGTTGCTAAGTTTGACATAAAAACTGCCATTTTCGGATTTTTAAACTTCCAATCTTGGAGCTTTTCATGTCACCTAAACATCATTTATATGCGAAATCTTGCATATAAATTCAAAGTCCGTTACCGCTATCTCAAAAGTCATTTTTAGTGATTATTATATTGCCAATGTAACCGGGACCAGTAGGTTCCATGCGAGTATTAACCAATTAAATAAACGAGAATTTGGGGATTAGGTAGCCTGCTTGATGCAGGAAGACGGCGCTTCGAGTACCTACCTAGTTATAAATCAACACAACGAGCAACCTAGATAAAACGATCTTTCAATCCCCGTTTTCTTGGGCACTCCAATGATGGATTCTAGCTAGTTCTAGCACGCCATCAAACCGCCATGGATGATCTTAGTCCCGAGGAGCTCGAAGCTTTGCTCAATGGGCCAGCACTAGCCCCTCCTGCCGGGGTTATTCCACAGTTCGATAATCCTCCCAAGTTTTGGACGGCGTCAGTAGCTCTACCGACTTTTTGTTTCGTGTTGTCTACGGCCTTGGTATCCATGCGCCTATATACAAAAAGTAGAATCATCCGCCAGGTAAATATCGCGGATTGTTAGTACCATCTATCGAAATGTCAAGCAGTAACTAACAACAATAGACTCAATCCTTCTTGGTTGGGTAGGTATTGTCAACTTGCTTCCTATATATTCCGTGACTTACAGTAGGTCCTAGGGTGCCTACCTCGGGGATATCATATGTGTGTTTCTTGCTATGAAATATGCAGCTGGCGAACACCAGTGGAACGTGCGACTGAAAAACCTAGGTCCCTTCCTTTACGTGAGTATCTCAAGGAAATGAAGCTTCCCCTTGAATAAATAGAAACTAACGTCCGCATGACTAGTATTTCCATGTCGCGTCTGTGTTATACGGCGTATGCGTCTTCTTCATCAAGTTTTCGATCTTGATGCAGTACATACAGATATTTATGCCTGTCAAAAAACCCACGGGATTATATTGGGCCACGGTAATCCTAATCCTAGTCAATTTCATTTACTATTTAACTGGCAGATTTATCGAAATCTTCTCCTGCGAACCAATAGCCAAAGCATGGGATCCGTTCATTAAAGGCCATTGTATTAATATAAAAGCGCTAATTAGTACATCATCTACTATCAACACGGCATCAGATTTAATTATCCTCATCCTGCCGCAACTTGTAATTTGGCGGCTTAACCTGTCTCGGAAGGAGAAAACTGGAGTATCGATCATATTCTTGGTAGCTATTTTGTGAGTCTCTAAATGCTCGATCGCAAATAATCCTTTCTAATCACTCAGATATCTTAGTGCATGTGCCTGTTCAGGTCTCTCTTTATTCTACTCTATCAGATTCCACCATCAATCCGACGACACGTACAACATATGGTTTATTAGTATGGGGGATCTATCAGAGATCGCAGCTGGCTTTGCCGTAGCATGCCTACCAGTGGCAAGGATATTTCTCAAGAGCTTGCCTAAAGTCCGAGCTGTCTCTGATATTACATCGTACATGAGAGCCAAGACCTGGTCAAGGTCCTCAACCTATCAAGGTAGCTCAAGAAATGAGTTAGAGGACCAAGAAAACAGTTCATTGCCGAGCCAACACCGCGACAAGCTATGGCCTAGGGCAATCGACGTAGCCGATTCCCAGTTGGTTCGGGAGTTTCAAACAAGCGACATAGAGGCATCTATCCAACAGGTACCAAATGAAAGCTCGTCCAGCACTCAATTCCCCTTTGATACTCGTAATAGTATGTAAGGGCTAAATTAATCGTTCTCAAGAATAATATATAATATATAAGGAATTGTCTACTCACCCTACATGAAAATCCGCAAGGTTTTATGGAATCTTGCCATTTAAAATGCATATTGTCGGGTACGTCAGGAACTGCAGTATATAATACATCGTGAATAGGTGCCCACCGAAGCCTCGCAATATATAAAAGTCATATTCCGACACTCGAGCGCTTCATAATGACCAGGAGGACAATGAGCCGTGATAGTACTTGTAAACTGATTACCGGCATCGAACGATTTGGTCAGATTGGCTGCCCCATAGGGCCATTTTTAATTCGCATATAGAAAGATGGGTTCGTCATAAGCACTACTATCCATTTAGATTGCCTCATATTATCTACCTATCCTATTTGTCAAGGATAGTGTGGTGGTGAGTTCCATACGTTAGGTACATACCTAGGTCCTGAGGGCCTTATCGTAACACTAAACGTGAGGCCTGTTTGAGGCCCAATTGAGGCGCATTACATATGCCTAGATCCCTTTCTCCCGACAATAAGTGAGGCACCATCCTGGTACGGGAGATACCATTTATATGCACCAAATTAACAAAATAGAGCAACGGACCCCGCGATATAAAACTCAGAAAATATCTGAAAAGACGAAACAAATCATAGGTCATCATGACCAATAATATACACATTGGTATTCTTAGACAATTGCAATGTACGGGTCTTTTCATTCGAATGCTAAAGCACGCAAATTCCATAACATTATTCATTTACCGTTCAAAACCTTTATAATAACAGACTAAGGCTCTTACCAACTCATTTCACAGGTTCGAAAAGCATGAGCATTCCTTACCAGACCTATTCGAACTCTAAGTTCGAAGGTCAGAAATATACATTTGACATAATCAGACAATACTGGGGAGATGGTGATCTTTCCATTTATGTGGTTCATCATGGCGGTCAACTTTTCGAGGCGCAAGTATTTGCGAAGTCCCGTCTCCCCTTTAAGATATATCTCTCTCGGAAAAGGAGGATCCAAAGACTGAGAAGGTCGGACAATTATGTAGATGAGCTTGAATCCGACTATGCCAAAATCATTATCTCGTGTATACCAGCGGATGGTATAATGCGACATTGCAAGACCCCACTGACAGCGATTAACGAGGGGATAAGCCAAGATCTCTCAGCCGATAGCTATCCTCCTTTATACCCTTCGAGTGGTGCATCAGTTCAAAATTACTTCGAAGGCACCTGCTTATGCAATCATCCCCGGTCATTTGCGGAGGTCGCTTCGTCTCTTACAACGCAAAAGCAGGACTTATATCAATCTCATCTCTCTAGCAAAAGGACCCTTTATCTACCAAGAACCTCTCAACAGAGAAATAATTACTCATCTATCAATGAGGACTAAGTATCTATGAACGGGTAACTTGCCTAGGAAGTATATATATCAAATATATAAATGTTCATTGGAGTTATACTCAACTTACTGCAACACGCACAATACATCAGATCTTGGCTATTGCGTTTTCATATTTTAAGGGCTCGGAAGATAGCTAGTAAGTCGCTACACTACCAAAACGTAGAACAATATCAACTTAAGGTGTCACGGTACTGTCCTTATAGGTCGAGGTAGCAACGTCAATCCCTCGAGTTGACGTTGTTCTACCTTTTGGTAGTGTAGCGGTTTGATAGCTATCTCCCGAACCATTATACAAGGAGTTGTTTGTGTTGCTATCTCTTACCTATAAGGACCCCATGGATAGTATCGTGATGCCAAGTTATGGGCGCGTTTTAACCCATAATTTAGACGGCGGATTGGATTTTTAAGTATCACATGCTGTTGGAATTATCGAGCTTTGGGTGAGTTGTTAACGTACTGCAATCATCGATACTTAGGTCTCATTACTCTAGTTTTTCAAGTGAGATAAATGGTTAGCGTACTTGTCTACACACCGCCACTTCAACTTAATATTATATTTGTGAAGTTGGTCCTTGGATGTATTAATCTTTATTGATCGTCAGTACGTAGCTAACGTATCCTATGGGAGGCCTATTGACAGGCGCCTCAAGAGGCCTCGTAAATCATTGTCATTATAAGAAGCGGCTGTGTTGAATCCATGGCACGGACATCAGCGGGCTCTAAACTACTACGTATTTATCAGCTGCACCCAAGAAATCCTTAGGTTTATGTGAACTAATTATTTATTGAAGAGATCCGATAGTTATTAGCTATCATACTTAATACTTTTACGCATAGCTCGTCACAAAGACGCACATAAAAAGCATTCGTTTTTTTAAATGCAAAAATCTAAAACGAGCCCAAATGTTGGGCGGGCAAGGGGACGAAGCTATATAGCTCGATGAACAATAACGGACACTGTTGAAATGAGTGGTCAAGGGACTACTATGAGGTACAGTACATGGTGTCTTGGCATGGAATGTATATATAAGAGAGACCTCCCTCCTCACTCATACAGTTAGCATATTAAGTCAATATACAAGTACAGCTCATATACCGTATCTTTCAGCAGACACGATAATTTTTGTTGTTGTAGTATTACGTACGTGTGTGATGTAATATCTTGAAGTACGCCGCGTCACGTGGTTTTCTTACGTAATTACATCAAGCTCTGCATGACATTAATATCCCTTAAGAATTTAGGAATTTAAGGGCTTCCTGTAATTTTACATATCTCAGAGCAAGGCTAGGTCGACAGTAACCACACCATTTGTATAGGAGCGTCACAACCGCAGAAATCGCACAAGTATTAAATGTACCTCCATACAAATTTACTAGCGCACTACGTACCTCTGAAGCAAACCCCACTAAATTGCCCAGCCAGCTATACAGGCCTTGCGTCATAATTAGATTGGTTGATTCTAATAAGATGTCTTGGAAATTTTAGGAAGATAAAATTATAGCTGCTGCCGAAACAATCCACACCATGCTGCCGAACTAGCCTTGCTCATATTTTAAGAGGCCATTTAGTATGAGAGTAACAGAACTACCTGCATATCTTAGAGAAGGCCGTTACAACAGGACGGTTTGAGTTATCCAGAGCCTCAACCCGCCTCAACTAGGGCGCAGTAAAGTCAATGTAACCTTAATCTACATTTCTTTGGGTACCTACGCAGCAATCGGTGGGAATTCTAATACCAACTACCTAGGTAGGTACCTACATAGATAGCTTTTGAATCAGTTGCTTGAACTAACAGAGAAAGAGGCTAGTTTTACTATATTCTTGAGTTAGTAGCTATCATAACATCTTTTAATGGCATTATGCGCCTATAATGATAGACCTTGACGTTCTCCCTTTTTCGTGCTGATTTTAGAGATAGTCGTCGCTTTACCTCCGATAACAATATACAGCTAGCCTTAGTCTTACATATTATATTCCTCTATTTTGCCATTCCGATACGACAATGGGATTTGAGGCACAAAACTGACAAGTAGTTGTCTCGGAAGCCATATTATTTCAACAGCTTGTCCAGTTTACATGTGATGCGCGGTAACGCCGCGGGTGCAGTGGACGAATTTTCAATCATCCGGAATACATGCGTCGTTCGCCTTGACGTTGATAAACGGGCTAACAGTAGCTAGTATGGACGTATTAGGATCTACCCCTACCTAATAAACTGATATATCACCATGTAAGTAATACGTACAGTGCAAAAGTTATTAAGCTTATTTTGGTTTTTTAGAACTTGGCTTTAGCAGCAAGCTGCCAGATCAAGGGTATCATGCATGATGGCTCAGCTTTATAGCCCCTAGCAGAAGCCTAGGCTGCCAGTATGGTTTCCAACGGGTTGTGCTTGTCCCTAAGGGACTCAACCCGATTGGTCAACAATTATCCTTCAAGAGATAATCAAGAAGACAACTACGACAGCTTGCGTGCAACGCCCACGGAAATTGATTCAACACACGATGCAAATGGTCTTTTCGGATATAGCTCCACGAGATCGTTTCTTCCCGATGAGACCTTGCCAATCAATCCATTCTACCCTACGCCGCACTGGAGCCTTACCTCATATACCACCCCGTCTTCATCAACCATCTCTCCAGTAATAGTAAATTTTGCGCACCTGCATGAGCCACACCATGCTGTCAACGCCAGCGCAATACCACTTATTCATGACCCAGTTACATCTGGCGCTGTGTGTGGTTTGCTCGATCGTGAGCTGAACCAGTTTGTTTGGTCCCATCCTCTTGACCAGTCGGTAGAGCCTCTAGACGACATGACGTTAGTCACAACTACTACAGCTGGATGGGATCAAGGTGCAGGTAAGGGTGCAAGTGCAAGCGCCAGCGCCGAGGCGTTTAATTCGTCCCAAACCCCCGAGTTGTTGCGGGGTTCTCTAACCCGATCCCCATCCCCTCCTACTCCCCCATCAAACCCCACACCAGCGCGGCGCCATAAGTGTCACCTCTGCGAGTGGTCGTTTACCAAAAGTAATGACTTGAAGCGGCATGAGCGGAGTGTCCATCGGGATGAAGCAGAGCCCGTATATCGGTGCCGATGTGGATACGAGTCTACTCGGAAGGACAACTACCTCCGCCACGTGGACACTTGCCGGAGAGTAGCATGTTATTCTCCCTACGCCTGCAAGTGTCGTATCTTCTCTGAAGATAAGACTCAGCACGTGCATCATGTGGTTGGTTGCCAATTCGCCTTCGGTTTGGCTGGACGGCCCCCTCATAGCTCTCTAGGACGACGTATGGATCAGACCCCTGTTAGAGCTGTATGCGATGTTACAGCTTAGTCTCTCCCCTTTGTATATTAAAACACCTTTCAGAAGTCCTGGCGGTAGGAAGGACTAAAGATTATCGGAAAAAATGTGAAAAATCTTAAGAAAGAAAAAAAAAGGTAGTGCTCTGGCTCCTAGTTTAGCATGCCCCTTGCATCTCTTGGGGGTTTATTCTAGCATTCAATAAAGCATAGTGCACACCAACCTTGCCCCCCTTGCCTCCTTTATATAAGGGAAAGTTAAGATACTGCAGTTCGAAATATGAGATAAAAAGGGGGAAGCTTGGCACGATGGTAAAGCTGAAGCATGATAGACACCATGGTATACGACGCAGCTTCACCGTACAAGTAACATGAGGTACCTAGGTACTTAATCTTTAGGTAGTTGCAAGAATGTCTAACACTAAATCATCTCCATCACCCTACAACTATCATACATGCCACTCGCTTCCATTATGTCTTCCCGTTCTTCTTTATTTTCTATTCTTTATTGTCTAAATATAATCCTTCCATATTTTTATCTACGCTAAACGAGTAGTATCTCTAGCATCGCGCAAAATATCATCCGTTGCTTTTTCGGCGAGCACTTAAAATCAAGTGTTAGCAGTGGCTCCCCAGAGCATCTACCACGAAAAGCGATATTCGGTAGTCCCAAATTTTGGAACAATCTACAAGAAAAGATTCGGATTTCACTTACTAAAAACCGGGCAGACCGGAAATGCGCCGGGAACGGCAGGGAAAGCGGATGCGTCAACCACCCGAAGATTCTTTACGCCGTGGACCCTGAATTTCGAGTCCAGCACCGCCAACTTATCATCCGCGGGGCCTATTCCGCATGAGCTCGAGGCGTGGTGCGAGTAGGTCTGAAGTTTCAGAAACTCCTTTTGCGCTTCGTCTGTGCAGTTCTGGTTGATGCCGGGGCATGGGTGCTTCTCATTGAAGGGCGCAATGGGCTCCCCGACTGACGTGACTTTTGCGATGAGTTAGTAACAATTCTCAATACCGAAAGTAAGAGTGTGGGTCACGTTCAAAGGGAAGTTGTCTCCTCACTGAGTTGACTATAAAGTTCAGATATACCTGAGGCATGCATACCAAAACGAAAAGGGGGGTTGCGTGCCACTGGGAGACAATTATAAATGGTACGTACTAGCTTTCCGGAATATCTTTGCCGCGTCCAGCATCTCGGTGAGGTCCTCATCCCCTCCATGTTCAAAGAAGTTCAAGTTGATCTCCGGAGGCTCCTGAGGGTCGCTCGAGCGCAGGTGGACGTATCCTGCTTGTGACTGGGGGTTCATATGCACGAACGCGCATTCGTATTGCGCAGGGCCGTACTCGGTAGGGTAACCCGGCCAGAAACCTTCGAATGAAAAGGACTTGCACCATCCGTAGATGTTACGATTCTTGCGCGCTGTGGGCGTCTTAAGTAGCACTGCGATCGGACCGGACGTTCCGTTCAATGGCTTACTAGCTAATGCCAACACGCCCCCTTCGTAGTTGTCTGCTAGTTTCTCACCCACGCCGGGAAGGTCTTTCACGACGGGAATATCGAACTTCCTGAGCTCTTCGGCCGGCCCGATACCGCTAAGTTTGAGGATCTGTGGCGTGTTGAATGCTCCGCCAGAGACGATAACTTCTCTCTTAGTGAATATCCGGATGACCTCTCCTTTCGTACCGTTATGGCGCGGGTCGGCTTTGTACAGAGATGGGCCGCGGAGAACCTCGACACCGATCGCAGTAGGCTCATCAGCGTCCTCCGAAAACAATACTTTGGTAACGAGACTTTGCAGCTGAACGGTTAAGGGGTACTTGGCTGGGTCATCCAAAGTCGCGCGGATATAAGTATTCGTACCGACACGATGCCCTGTAGGATCCGCGTGACTAGCAAGCCCGAAGACGCCAGTAGATTGATCTCGGTCAGGGTTTGCAGCATTGATATCCCGAGTCACATCGCCACCAGTAACTTTAATGATACTACTCGCGATATCCTTCACATCAGATGATTGTTGCATGAAGGCAGGGTCGCTAATTGTGAGGTTGAGGTATCCAGTGTATCCGTGTCCAGGGGTTTCGGGTGGTACGTATTGTGCCGTCTCTATCCTCTCAAAGTACTGTCGCATATTCTTCGCCAGCCATGTGTCGTCCCCGGTGCTCTCGGCGATCGCGTTCCAGTCGTCGTCAGAGGGGAGCGCGCACACGCCGCCATTGTGCACTTTTGATGGTCTCAATTAGCATTATCCTGTGAAAGCTTATATGGAATCCATATCTCTCCAATTGAGCACCCCAGGAAATTTGGACTATCAGGACACATAATAAGAAGCAAGGGGTAAAAAGGACTTTGGGTGTTACGTACTGGCGCAACCTCCAAGGGTAGCTGAGCGAGGATACCAAATTCCTAGTCTTTCAGAACCCTCTGGAGGATCGAGACCAACGTAGAAAGACCCGTCAGGTTTACGCCACGTCGTGTGCTCATACTTGCCCTCGCGCTCCTCATCCGAAGAGTGTTTAACGAAGAAGTCCCACCTTGATTTCTCGTCATTCGCCGCAAGGTTGAAGTTAGCCATCTCCGAATAGTTCTTATTGTTTCCTAAGTCATCGCCCGCCTCTAAAAGCAACGTCGGGTAGCCCGCTCGCGCTAAGTTAGCTGCGAGGGGCGCTCCCCCAGGACCCGAGCCCACAACGATGTAGTCATAAGTAGCGACGGCTTGCGCGACGGCTCCCGTAACGGCGAACAGCCCTAACGCGAAGAGTTGGCCCGCCATTTCGAACCTTTGGATCTCAACCTAGGTCTGTGTCTTCAATATCCTTCATTGTCTCAGGAAACCCAAGCGCAGGAGTCAAAGCCATCTTTATACTAACAATATGAATTATCCCCAATGCAACCGTCGCTTATTGGAGAAATTCGAAATCCACGTCCTTTGGCACCTTCGGTGCGGAGTAGCTAATAACCATATGCCCAATGGGACAAGTTAACGTGCCAAAGGGACAATGCGCTGTGTTGTGATCACAACTACGATTGACTTTGGCTAAATGGGTAGTTGGAGAAAAGCCTCGGGGGCCTCGTGGGACACAAGATACAGGGACCTTGGCGGCGTATTGCATTATTATCCGGTAGACGAGAGCCGCCGCGGATGATAGGAAGGCGATAGGGTAGGCCATACATAAAGGATATGTAATCCCTCTCCGTTCAAAATGCTTGCACGATTGAGATGTCATCCACAAAGTCGGCATACATTTCATTAGGCGACAAATTGATAATTCATGACTCCGGTCTAGACCCCCTTTTTCCATTATTACCCCTACTCTACTCAATTCCAACGACCGGGCCAACAGAAAGTAAGTCTATTAGCCTCTTCACACCCAGCATATATCTATACCTGCTCTCCACGGACTATCCGCTAGAGTTGCAAAATAGGAGTATTTTGCCCAAGATGAAGCCAAGCCAACAAGCTTGACCATAACCGTGCACGTCTAAACTAGCGGCCGAAAGACGGTGCTTGGCGGCTGACCCGAATCCGCACCAAGGCCCGATATTTAGAAGGCCGGCCAGCCTATCGCTTATTGTAATACCAAGAGGTTCTAACTACCAGAGTACAGGATGAGGAATTGTAAGCCCAGAAAGTAGTATCATACTCTACTTAGGTGAAAAGTTTAAACGCATAACGCATTTGCCACCTAGGTTAGATTCATATTGTTTTTCTTCTTTTTCTTTTTTTTTTTTTTTCTTAAGAAAGAAAAAAGAAGTTAGCGCGCTTCGACCAAGAGACCAAGAGTTGATTCTCTTACGGAAAAATATGACTGTGCATCCATACCACGATGTAACCAATTTCTCCGCTCTCCACTCGGAACCACTATGCAAATAGCTCTATTCGACACCGAAGCGTGTTTTCTAGCTCTCTTATAGTTTATAAAACCTCACGATTATCGGACCACTGGACGCGTTAACCCCGGTGGCAATGTTGAATTTCAAGATAGTATTCCTTATGACCGGTTATTATCTTGGGTTACTTACGTGCTTTACGTCTGCACAGAATCCTGCAGAGTAAAAACACGAGAACCCAATTTATCGGATTTGGTAAAACTATATGTCATATAACCGTGGGGGAACCATACTTCGAGCGATTTGCTGGTTTAGAGATGGGACCGTCTCTATTCAATGTGGCGTGAAAACTGGTTCTAGGTACTAGATTTGAACACCGAATGCCAATGATTGTCTTCAGCAATTGACGTCTATTTGCTAAGCGATTGCTCCAATAGGGGAATCAGTTATTCTGCGACTTGGCGGCAAGGCCAAGCGAGCTAAGCGCGTTCAAATACCAAGATCGGCTAGAAGAGCACCTTACAACTAAACCTTGCTCGATATACTACGTTGGTACATCGCGGCGTCTGCCGTCGCTACTGTCAAAGCTTCTTAAGACGTACTGTGTAAAAGCCATACTTTCCAATTTATCGTGAAGATAAGCTTTAGACAAGACCTCGGCAGGGGATATGAAACGGCGTCAGCACGTTATAATGACAACTCCTTCAATGTCACTTGTTAGGATAAAAAACACGCGGAAGTGAATCCTATCTCCGTATTTACCGCCTATATATATCCTCGTGAGGAATGCAGCCTTGTGCCGCCTCGTCTGTGCCGTGTTTCCCCACAGTGATTGCCCCAAAATCCATCAGGATAGATCCGCATTGAGGTTGCACGCCCTGTTTAGGAGCCGACAGCTAGGCGAATAGGAAGGTTTATTTCCGAAAAGACGGTTGAATTTGCCATATATGTTATTTACACAGTGAGCAGGTAAGATTTAGCGTATAGGTAAGTTAGCTCTTAGGAAATTAAGAGATCCTCACACATGAGACCACACCAACCATCGTAGTGACCGACGATGGGGCATGTGGAGTTCTTAGATATCGGAGACATTCTCGCCAAGGAGACAAAAGCACGGATTTCATAAAGGACAATGCTATTCATTTTAGATTAATGCCCACATAATTCCCCGTATATATATCTACATAGATCTGGCTTTAAATGTGATAATGCATAAATAATGTAGATGTAATTGGGGGAACAGGGTAAATAGGTTCTTTTCGACATTAGCAAACCGCCCCGTCCAGCCACCTGTATGATATGCAGAGCGGGACTACGAGGGATGACCCCAGTTACTCCGTATTATAGAATGAGATTAGAAAGATAGGCTATGAGTGGACGGACCCCTTTTTCGGAATTCTTACTTGTTGTAGCGTATTTCTTACGTCGCCTTCTCGTTGCCTTACTACTGACAAATAACATAATCAGTCATCTGAGCAATTACATTGCATTCGTGTCTTACTCGAAATCCGAATGCTGCGTGTCATCGGTCCGAGTAGTTCTCATTTCTATATACGGCTATCATCGACTTACTTGTCCGTGTTTTCTATGTATTATATGATGGAATGAGAAACTATCAGAGCTTCTGAGACGCAACTCTTGTTTACATTCCCCCGTTCCCATATTTTCACCCGACCGTTTCCGAGATTATACGTAGTACTTTGTAATCTGGAGAAGAAACTCCTCACGACTTATGAGACAATCGGATTGAGCGGCTCCATGTGTAGTGCAACCCTCCACAATTGCCCCGGGGTCCCGAAGTTGCAGACTCAGATGATGACATAACGCATACAACTCTACCACTCTGCCACTCAGCAGAGGAGGGTTTAAAATGGAAGTGGTGTGGTGTGAAGAAGGGGGGGGTTCCAGGAATGCGGGCGTAAGCCACAACCGTGAGCCTCTTAATGTGGGTTGAGGTTCAAAGTCCGGTTCGGAACGAACTGCCAACAATGGGTACGAGGGCGAAACGAAAAAAAGGACAGAAGCGTTGGGTGTCTTAGACATTCCAGGTCGTTTTTAAAAACGTTCGGCGCCTGTGTCGGCGGTGAAGGAGTCGCCGCAAGCGGATCCGGCGAGCCAATAGAATAACACTTTGTGCCTAGATCGGCAAAGCTAAGAAATCTCTTCTTTTTCTAGAAGGTCCACGGATATGCTGGGCAGGGGCCATAGTGACGTCCATGGTTCGAGGTACTAGCGTCGGTAGCTGGCCGAGGCATAGCTTGGCGAATGATATATTTTTATTTTTCCCTTTGGTGGGCGAATAAGAACACACCCATATTGGAAGGTCACGGTGCCTTTGATTATTACGGGGTCCGTCATCACAACTCAAACCACGCGAGACCCTAGGACCACTTCTCGGTATCCTGGGATGTCGACCGTTGTCGAGAGAGGGGGGGAACTCTGGAGACTGAGCCACCATCTTGACCGCGAAACGTAATGTAATCTCGTCGATCATTAGGGCTTTCGTCACAGAGATAACCGGAAACGCCGGTGTGATTGGCCTACTGTATAATACCCACAATGGGGCAACCCCATCTGCCCATGGATGGTTCGTGTACGAGCATGCTTTCTCGGTGGAAGTCAATATTTACCCACCTGACTACTTGCCTAGTGCAGCTCGTCCCTCGGTCTTTTATAATAAACCCTTGGAGCCCGCGCGTTTTAGAGTTTTGGTTTTGATTCTTCACCCGGGCGCTTTGCTTCTCTGGACGAAACCTTCCGCCATCAACCTTGCCATCCCCATCCCCATCCCCATCCCCCATTCACCCTTACCCTATCGTATCATCTTGCGCCAAAAACAATAACATCATCAAAACAAAAACTGCATATCTAGGACGAGAGTGTATACAAACGGTTAAGCTTAAGAATCTCGCGGACAACGATGGCAGACAAGATGGCGGATACGAAGAACGAGAAGATGTTCGATTCGGACACGCCGTCGGGGCAGCAAGAGCTGGGGTCCAGCACTGAGGTGGTTGGTCAAGTCAGCGACATCTCGGCATTCGAGGCGCAAAAAGTAGCAATGGGCAATGCTCATTTCAACAGGTTAGGATGGAAGCGACTGACAGTGGTGCTCATCGTAGAGGCTATCGCTCTCGGTAGTCTGAGCATGCCTGCAGCATTCGCTACCTTAGGAATGGTAGCAGGTGTCATCCTAGGTGTTGGCTTGGGTCTCCTTGCCATCTACACAAGTTACGTCGTCGGCCAGGTTAAGCTGAAATATCCGGAGGTACAGCACTACGCGGATGCCGGTCGTTTGATCATGGGTAAATTCGGTTATGAACTGATCGGTGGAATGTTTGTCTTGCAACTGGTGTTCCTCGTCGGATCCCACTGTCTGACTGGTACCATCGCCTTCCTGAACATCACCAACAATGGCGCCTGCTCATTGGTCTTCGGTGTCGTCTCGGCCATCATTCTCCTGCTCCTCGCTATCCCGCCTTCTTTTGCCGAGGTGGCTATCTTGGGTTACATCGACTTCGTTTCTATCATGGCCGCTATCTTCATCACGATCATCGCGACAGGTATTCAACGGACAGACGCCGGAGTTCCCTCTGACTGGTCCGCTTGGCCGAAGGAGAACCTCACCTTCACCGAGGCTTTCATCGCCATCACGAACATCGTCTTCGCCTACAGTTTCGCCATCTGCCAGTTCTCATTCATGGATGAAATGCACACCCCTAAGCACTTTGTCAAATCCATCTGGACGCTTGGCTTGATCGAGATCGTGATCTACACCCTCACCGGAGCCTTGATCTACTGCTTCGTCGGTCAGGGCGTCAAGTCTCCGTCTCTACTGTCGGCTGGAGACCTGGTTTCCAAGGTTGCCTTCGGTATTGCTCTGCCCGTCATCTTCATCTCCGGATCCATCAACGGCACCGTCGTAGGCCGATACATTCACGGCCGCGTTTACCGGGACTCGGTCACTCGTTTCATCAACACCACCAAGGGCTGGGTCACGTGGATAGCACTCATCACGCTCATCACTCTCGTTGCATGGATTATCGCCGAGGCTATCCCCTTCTTTTCCGATCTCTTGGCCATCTCTTCGGCATTGTTCGTCTCTGGATTTACGTTCTACTTCCCCGCCATTTTCTGGTTCATGCTCATCAAGCAGGGCAAGTGGTACGCAAAGGAGAACATCCTGAAGAGTCTTCTCAACGGCGTGGTGTTCATCATCGGAGCGGTTGTGTTAGTTGGTGGCACGTATGCTAGCATTGTCGACATCGTAAGTTATAACCTCTCTGGCTCGTCGCCTTCCAATTCCTTTAAAGCTCATTAACTAACCTCGTACAGATTGATGGCTACAACAAGGGCAAAGTCCGAGGTGCCTTCACCTGTGCTCCCTTCGAATAAACGAAGGTACAGAAAGACAATTTTTTTTCTATTTTATTTATGCTCCCTGGTTGGAATATCGAAGACGCGCGCGCCTCCTCTTCACGACCATGAATGGACTGTCGATGACATTATGATACCTCCTTTTTTTCTCTCTATTTCCAAGCATCGCACGCGAGCAATGGGTTCATAGCATCTCGTTTCTAGAGCAACTGTATAAATACCTCGTGGATATAAAAAAATCCGATTCCTATTTCTAGAGGAGTTAGAGGGTGCATTTTTGCTTTCTCTGGGATTTACATGTCTTTGTAGAATACTATCTGGGGGGAGCTTGTATTGATGAACAAACATGTTTGCTATTAGCGTTGCGCAATGAAAAAAAATCTATCTGGGCATTATGGTTCTATGGTTCTATGGTTCATGTGTTGTAAGGTTGCTATGTGTTAGGTATCGATGTCCTCCCAGGTTACAGCAGGTAGACAAAAATGAAACAATTAACTACAAGAAGGGCTATCGTCGCATACGTTCAGAATTGCTATACGTCATTTGCGTGAAGCGTTTAGGTAACTGATGGATTCAAAAATTGGATAGAGCAAGCTTTTCCTTGGTAGTCGTAGATCTATGACGTAGCTTCGATGGAGACAGAGTTTCGACAAAGTTGGTTTTCGTATTATACTGGCATCTAATAGAATATATGTCTTGCTTGTTTTTACCATCTTAGACTCGGCGAAATTGTGCGTTTTTATCTCGCAATAGAAATTTCTATGAAGCTTCTACACCTTTCTTAGGGTAAGCAATGATATAGCAAGAAGAACTATCAGAGTATGAATAGTACTTGTATAAAGGAAACGGAAGATAGTATAATGGGAATAATGACGAGAACGTTTATGTCTTAGTTGCACTGTAAAAAATTTGTCTAAGGGTATATAATACAGGTATGTATACACGGCATGGAGGTCATCGTTATTGCAGCTACTTGCTAAATGAGCTTGCCTGAGTTTGAGGAACTCTTAAGGCTTCAAGAGCTTTAAGGCGCTTAGGTTAGGTAATAGGAGGTTAAAAGAAAGGACTTTCCTTTCCTCACTATGAGGCAGTTTAGAGGTAGGATAAGCCGTAAGTAGCAATATTATGAAGTATGTAGACACTGGTAAGAGACTTACGCCGATGCGCCAATAAGAGATAGCAAATAAACGCGTAGCTCAAGGGTCTTCAAGGAAAAGTTAAAAGTCTCAATAAGTTTACCTTAAAGTATGTATATAAAATGACCAAGTCGAATGGAGGAAACCCGGGGAAAGGAGACTGGCGGAGCCCTATCTTCGTGATACATTCGCACATTATAAGACGACTAGATGAAAGTAGAGCGGATGAAGTTATCTATTAGGCGTGTAATATATTCATTTGAAATTCGTGGTCATTCCGAAGAAAAAAAGCCGTTGGTGAGAACATAAGTAAAGAGTTACATGGGAAATGAAGGTTGTGAAACTTATCATGAAGAAAATATAATCATACAGAATCTGAGGTAGAATTTATTGATATTGCTCCATAATAAATTTTCATCTCATTGTGTTAGAACATAAAAATAGAAGTACATAATCGATTTACCTATTTACAAGTATCATGTCTTCATCGTTTGTCACAATCGCTATAAGGCATCTGGGGTAGGTATGATTTCAATAATAGGATATAGGTACTACCTAGACTTCTTGCGGTAGGATATAGCAAACTTTATCTTATTCATCATTTAAAATAGCTTATGCTTTAATTGTATGAGACTTATTTAGAGCGAAGTCCCTTTATTGAAATTGTTACAAGCGGCCTCGGTTTAAGTCATTGCTTTCTAGGTGTAGCACAATTTGGCACGATGAGAATGCTTAAAACGATCTCAATCTAGGAGCTAGGGCTTTGAGAGTTTGTCCTAATTGATTCTGGGTTTAATGATGACATAGCTGTGACGTGCACTGAGGCCACGCGAACATCTTTCTTACATTCCATAATTGTTGTGGCGACGGGTGGTTTGAATGTTAATGTTACCAATTTGTAAGAGGCGGAATATGTAACGTTGAAAAAAAAAAAAAGAAAAGAAAGAAACTGTCCATTAGGAATAAAAGCTGCGGGGCTTGAGCTTCTAGGTAAGATCGATACTTACCAAGTAAGGAAGAGGCTCTTCAAGATGATCTCGTAGATGCCGTAGTTCTTAGATCCCGACTTCCGACCTCGAAAAAGAATTCTGATAGGCCCGTGCTGCAGCATCAGATAACGTTAAACCGGAAAGATCTGTCTGGGATAGATACGAAATACCAAGGTACGTGCAAGTACTTTTAAGATATGGAGACAGTGCAGCCCTTTTGCTTAAAGACTGTGCAACTAGCGAACTAGCGAACATGTCCGCAGCACCGGTGCGCAGCCAAAGTGCAACCAAATAGCGTAGCTTGATAGCTGTCGGATTTTATTCTTCTAAGATACCTCAGGTGTCTTCAAAGTTTTAACAATTATTCGCCCATACTATTCTAATCCCATTCTTTTTCTGATTTTTTTTTTTTTCCATCGTCAAATTTTATTTGCGAGGTACGTATAATTAATACAACCGAAACTTCTAATGCGACTGCCTTACGTACGTACGTACTTAACTTACCTACCTAGGTACCTAGTACCTAGTCATATAAGAACTGTTCTTTCCTTGATTGCTCCCCAGCCTCCATCTGTGCAAAGCAGCCAAAAGGCCTCCGCATCCCCCAAATATCCACCCCAATACAACCCCCGTAAGGCAACTAAAAACGCAAAAACGTACCACCAACGTACCACTACTACCGCCTACCGAAGATTATCCGGGGGATTTTGTTAGAGCCTGGAAGGGGAAAAGCTTTGATACACCACTTGGCAGTTGCATCCCACGACCTCCACAGTGCTACGACCGACACCTACCGACTTCATTTCGACCATTCATCTAACAAGGAGGCAACTTGTAGCTTCTCAACTCGGCCGACAATTCTCTTTTTTAATTTTTTTTATTCGACCTTTACCCTCGATAATCTCCACGGGTTTAACGAAGAATAATTTTGCAGCTTAGAAGAGAAGAATTAAGAAAAAGGCTGATGGGAAAAGTATTACGTTAAATCTACCGGTCGCATGTAGTCACCAATTGTCATGTCCGCCGAAGCGACCGCCGCAATGGCGTCTGCGCCCGAGAAGGAGATGGTTGAGATCGAGGTCGCAAATAACCAACCTAACAACGATGCACTCAACAATAAAGCAACTGGCCTTCACTCACCGCCCGATAGTAACAGCGCAATGAAGTTGGACGGTAGCGACGATTCCGAATTGAGTGACCTCGACGACCCTTCGTTTATGGACATGGACATGGACATGGACATGCATATGGATATCAAACCCTCTGCCCCTGCTCCGCCACCTGCACCTGCAAATGATGATCAAGATGTTAAGCAAGAGGAAGATGAAGATATCGGAGAGATTGTCCCTGACCATTGGTCCGGTACTGTTCCCGTCTTCAAGCCGACCATGCACCAATTCAAGGATTTTAAGAAATTCGTATGGGCTATATTTTACTCCAATCCCTTCCTTCCTCATCCGATTATGAAATCACTAACTCGTACAATTTTAGATGACAAAAGTCGATTGTTACGGTATGAAGTCTGGAATTATCAAGATTATTCCGCCTAAGGAATGGACGGACAAACGCCCTCCGCTTGATGATATGATTAAGCAAATTAGAGTTAGGGAGCCCATCAAACAGGATATTATGGGTTCCAATGGCACCTACCGACAGGTCAACATTCTTCACCAGAGATCCTACAATATTCCACAGTGGCGACAGCTTTGCGATCAAAGTGAACACCAACCTCCTGCCAGACGAGGCGAGAGGCGCGCACAGGCACCGTCTAAACCAAAACCAGCTCCGTCTTCAAGCGCCACCGATTCTAAGAGACGCGGTCGGCCAACCAGGGGTAGGGGTAGGCGAGGTGCGGCAAAGGACAAGGTAGACCAAGACGATCGACCGATGACGCCTGTCTCACCAAAACCGAGCGAAGAAATTGTCGAGTCCGTAGAGCAGGATCCGGGCGCCGAGGTAGATGATGACGACGACAGTCTTCCTGTTGTTGGTCGGATGGGCGGCGCTAGGCAAGCTAAACCCAAGTTACAATCTACATCAGCTCGGAGGAAGTACTCGAGGAGAGAAGCATCAGCTAGGATCGATGAAGAAGCCTTCAAGGACTTCGATTACCGTATGGATATATCCGACTACACACCTGAGAGGTGTGAGGAGCTCGAGCGCATATACTGGAAAACCCTTACCTATGCACAGCCGTTGTACGGTGCTGATCTTCCTGGGACACTTTTTGATGATGAATGTGATACCTGGAATCTCAACAAGCTTCCCAATCTCCTTGATGTCTTAGGCACTAAGGTTCCTGGTGTCAATACGGCATATCTATACCTTGGTATGTGGAAGGCGACCTTTGCATGGCATCTTGAAGACGTCGACCTATACAGTATCAACTACCTGCATTTTGGTGCTCCAAAGCAGTGGTATAGTATTTCTCAGGGCGATGCTCGTCGATTTGAAGCTGCGATGAAGAGTATCTGGCCAACGGACGCGAAAGCGTGCGACCAATTTCTACGACACAAAGCCTTCCTCATCTCACCAAATCATCTGGCAAATTTCTATAATATCAAAGTCAATAAGTGCGTCTCCTATCCGGGGGAATTCGTGGTTACTTATCCATATGGTTACCATTCGGGATACAACCTAGGGTATAACTGCGCTGAAGCCGTAAACTTTGCCCTAGACTCCTGGTTGCCGATGGGAAAGATCGCCAAGAGATGCGAATGTGCTCAGGCCCAGGACAGCGTTTGGGTTGATGTGTACGAGATTGAGCGCAAGTTGAGAGGTGAAGAAACAGACTACGAAGAAACGGAAGATGAAGAAGAGGAAGAGGAGGAGGAGGAAGACGATGACCTCGACAATGGCGTACCAACACCATCTCACGCCGTAAGATTCAAGCAGCCAGGGCGTAAACGTAAACGTCCAGGGACTGATAAAGGAGAGAAGACGACCAAAAAGATACGACTTCGTGTCAGGAACCACATTGAACCGCCATGCTGCCTGTGTCCTCACGATATACCAGGACAAGAGGTCTTACCGACAAGCGATGGCCGCAAAGCCCACAGAATTTGCGCGCTTTACGGACCAGAAACCTGGATCGAGACGGTCGATGGAAAAGAAGTGGTTGCTAACATTGAAAACATTAGCAAAGCCCGCCTGGAACTTAAGTGTTTGTATTGCCGCTCTAAAAGGGGTGCTTGTTTCCAGTGTTCCCAGAAGAAGTGCGCTCGCTCTTACCACGCTACTTGCGCTGCAGCGGCTGGAGTCCTGATAGAAGAGGCAGACGTCCCCATATTTGGTGAGGATGGAACCGAATATAAGGAGAAGAGTTTTGAGTTCAGCTGTCGTTTCCATAGGACTAAGAGGGATAAGAAGTTGGATGGAGATGCATTGGAAGAGTGTCAGAAGACGCGTCAGGCTGCAGCTGCTCTCAAGAAAGGAGACATATGCCAACTGCAATACTACCGCGGTGATATTTTCGCAGGAGTTATCGTTGAGAACCGGGCTGACGAACAGACGCTGCTTGTGGATATTATTCCTAATGGGTACAAAACCAATAATCACGTTAGTAAAAGCCTGTCGCTGACTTTCTCTAGGGAGCGTATTGAAATCGAATGGAAATGGCTTCTCCTTCCAGATCCCGCAGACTTCAGATTGCCGAGGGCGTCTGCGAATGCTATACCCATGCCAACGTCACGTAAAGCCAAGGATCAGATCAACGCCACAAAGCGAGTCACAGAGGAACTTCCACGTGCAGATGCACCTTTCGTTGAAGGATTCACCTGGTCCGAATTCAATTCGTGCGGTTGCTCGAATAAGTTTCAAGCCAAGGTGGATTTGTCCAAGGATAATCAGATCTGGTATTACCTTGGTAAAACGTCAACGGAGGCGCGTGCTCAGTACACAGAAGATCCGAAGAAGCCCAGACATAATATCAAGAGCAACTTCTTAGAAACCGTCCCTCGACCGGCTCAACCTACAGCCCAGCCCCGAAAGTCGTATGGATCTACATTTTCGGTGCAGACCCCGGCCACAACAGGAGCCAGACCCGAGAAGCCATACCAGTACAAACCAAGGGATCCCGTTACGCCTTCCTACGTTCATTCCCCCTTTACCGCCCGGCAGTTTGTTCCAAAGCCTTCTCCCTTCACTACACAGCAATACATGCCAAGGCCGCCATTCTATCCACAACAGACGGTGTCGAAGTTTGTTCCTGCCCCTCAACAGACCCTACAGCATACTCCACAGCAGCCTGTGCCGAAACCAGCGCCTACGACGCCTAACCTACAACAAAATGGGTCGTATACACCACAGCAGAATACCCAAAAGCCTATTCCTACCACCCAATTCATCAACCATTACCCCCCACAGCCACCTGTTCGTCAACAGACTTCTACGGATCAACAAAGCGGACAAATCATTCCCCAGCAAACTACGCCAAAGCCGGTTTCTACACCGCAACAGAACGGACATACATCTACCCAACATCCCATATCAAGGCCAGCCCCTATTTCTAGGCCAACGCCTCCGCAAGCCGGACACACACGGAATCGGTCATCACTTAGTAGCCAGTCCTTGGCATTCGGCTCGGATCACCGATTTAGGACACCGCCATTTTCGTATGGGGGCAGCAGAATTGATTCTAGTGCAAAGTCGCCTTTCAGTCATGGATTCACACAACCCCCTGGTCTTGGACCCTCCCCGTCACCACAAAATGGCCAACTTTTTCAGGCTCAAGCTAGAGCCAGGTCTGGATCACTGGCATCGAATCGTTCGTTCGATACGCCAATGACTTCGTCTGCCATTCGTCCATCTTCGGCGTCTGCCCAAAGCGCTATAGGAGAAGCCAAAGCCCCCCCGCTACAGGTCACGCCTAAGCCAGCGCGACCAAGCATCGTTCAGAAATATGCTTTTTTTCAAGTCCATCATAACAGGTATGATAACTAAATTTTCCACAATTCAGCCCCTTAGCTAATGGTCAATTAGGGATTCTACCAAATACAGGACTCCTTATGCCAATTGGGGTGGCTTCACCAATGGTTACGAGGGTAACCTCCGAGCTCATTTACTGAGATCGCCTGAGGCGTTGTTTGAGATTAGAAGGCGATCATCTGGCTTCAGCAGCGGTACTCCTAGCCTACCCGGCACCCGCCAAATCCCTTTTAGTAATGGTAACTCGACTAATGGTACGCCTTGCCCGGCGCCATTCACGGGTAACTCTGATGCAACCCCCTCATCAGTTGTTCTACCAACTAATGGCCCCTCTACTCCATTTGCAACGCAGAAAGTGACGCCACCAGCGACACATATAGCATCAAATGGGCAACCGGAAGGCCAAGAGACTCCATCACGTGCCGTGGATTCTTCGTATTTGAGTGAAGGGCCTATAACTCAACTACATCCTGCAATCCGAGCTCAATATGCTGCATTGTTGCAGTCAAGAAACCTCGAGACCCGCAACGAGCAAGGCACCGTTCAAACCTACGAAGCTATGCCGAAGCAGCGATTGCCAGTAACACCAATATCAGCTTCCCAGGTTCCTTCAGCTCCGTTACCAACGATCGTCTCAACTTCAAACCCCAACTCGTCACAGCTCAAGGTAGATACTCCCTTGCCATCAGTCACAGTCGTTACAGGTCAGAAGCATCCCTCGTCAACGAACCCGAGTGCATCGGTAAGAACACCAAGCCAGCCACCCAGGCAGACTTATATACCCCCACCTCGACCGTGGGAGACGCTACGTAAGTCGCAAGTCCCGGTCCAGCCTCAGAATTCCCCGATGGATCATATATCCCGCACCGTAACGCCAAATCAAACCATCCCGACTATTACCTCAAATGCACCGGGCCCGTTGATGAACGGCGGATCCGGAAATCCGAGGCACATGGATAGTCCAGGGCCCCAGCCCAGCAATGTAAGCGGACCTTTTTGGCAGAAGTTTCCGCAGACAGTGCCTAACAGCAGCAGCCCCGCCCAGCAGACGAATCACGAGCAGTTTCCATACCTGACATACAACCAACAGACACGCAATGGTTATCAACCACCAGAGCTGCACAACGACTAAGAGCAGCAGAATCAGTACTATCACTAGGGAGATGTACCACAACCTCTTTAGCCTCGACACCTGTCCCTTCGATAAAAGTGGACACGAATGACCTTCCAGAAGTACCGGATGATTCCATGGAACTGATTGAGAGTATAATTAGAGATGCTCGGAGAATTAGTAACACACACGGTAACATCACAGATTAGGATGTTAAGGCTTCCGTTTCTCGAGAGGAATATATGAAATGTGCAAACAGGATACGAGCATAACGAAACCATGAAATAATGGTCGCTGAGGATAGCATGCACTGTTCTGTGGAGTTTGGCGTTGATTCAGCGACATCTTGCTCAGCCTCGGGCAGATGATCGTCTCGTAGTTAGACCTAGTGCCTGCATAGGCTTATTCTTTTTTTTTTCTTTTCGGGCAAAGGATTGACGAAAAACCGAACTTTTTGATTTCGTACCCTTCGATTCGTGTATACGATGGGGATTTATAGGTGATAAAGTGGTTCGGCGGGTGGTATTTAAGGAGTTGGACGGGTGTATAACTATGGCTACCTAGGTATCTACCTTGTAGGTAAGGTGTTATTCTTGGGCGTCTTAAGGGCTCTTTTTCCCTTCAAGATATCCGATTGCTATGATTGTCGGACGGCTGTATAAGCTTAGTGTATGCGTAGTACATTATGAATTGCAATGGCCTTACTACTATTGCCTTAATTTTAAAGCATCCTCGTAACCTAAGCGCAAACATTTACCGTTTTACTTGAATAATCTGGTTGCATTTGCTTTTAATTGCATATAAAGGGTAAAATGAATTATTTGTGTACTGTTTGAATGAATTAATGCACGTTTAACCGTTATCATATCTAGGTACGTAGCATATTCGGAGAAGTGGGGCTTAAAGCGTTTTAACCAAGAAAATAAAAATAAAAATCATTGACCTCTTAACTTTCTGCCTTTTTTCTTCAGCCTTGTCTCGAAAGCCATCTATTGCGACAACATCCGGTTTCTGAGAAGCATAACGGCCTATTCTTGGGCTCGTCAACACAGAAGAATCAGGAGAGATGTCTGATAAATCAAATGGGAAGGTTTCGCAAAATGACAAGAAGCGCCTAAGTAGTCCAGATGTTGAGACGCCTATGAAGCGCGTCAAAACAGAGGACGGCGACGACTCGAAACCAGCCGAATACAATAAATACCTTGCGCATTGGGAAGACGGTAATGGTGGTTGGGAAGACGGCAATGGTGGTTGGGATAGTAAATACAAGGGGAATGGCTCTGGATTTAGCGACAGATTGCTAAAGGGTTCGCCGTTGGCGCATTTCGAACGACGAAAGACAACTGCCAAACAAGCATTCGAAGCTGAGAATGGCGACAACAACCCTTTCACTGGAGAACCACACTCCCAGCAGTATTTTAACATCTTAAAATCGAGGCGCAATCTCCCCGTCCATAAACAGAGGTAGGTCCTTCTCCAATCAGTTTATCTTCGTTATTTATACGCCCTGTACCGTTTTATGATCGTATAGCTAATGCGATTGCTGTAGACAAGAGTTTCTTGATCTATATCAGAAATCGCAAATCCTAGTTTTCGTTGGTGAAACTGGTTCCGGTAAAACGACACAAATTCCACAATATGTTGTCTATGACGAACTACCGCATCTCAGCCGAAAGCTAGTCGCTTGTACGCAACCCCGACGAGTCGCCGCCATGTCCGTTGCACAGCGTGTTGCCGACGAGCTGGACGTCACCCTAGGAGAGGAAGTTGGTTATAGCATCCGTTTCGAAGACAAGACAAGCTCCAAGACAATGCTTAAGTATATGACCGATGGTATGCTGCTGAGGGAGGCGATGCACGATCACGACATGTCGCGATATAGCTGTATTATTCTGGACGAAGCGCACGAGCGTACTCTAGCCACTGATATCCTCATGGCACTTCTAAAGCAAGTCACCAGACGCAGGCCCGACCTTAAGCTTATTGTTATGTCTGCCACTCTGGATGCGCAAAAGTTCCAACGATATTTCTATGATGCACCCTTGCTTGCTGTTCCGGGTCGAACATTTCCTGTCGAGATTTTCTACACGCCTGAACCTGAGAAGGATTATGTGGAGGGTGCGATACGCACTGTGCTTCAAATTCATGCCGGTGAGGACGAGGGAGATATTCTCCTATTTCTTACTGGTGAAGAAGAGATAGAGGACACATGTAGGAAGATCTCTCTTGAGGTTGATGAGCTTGTAAGGGAAACCGATTGTGGACCAATGATGGTCTACCCCCTTTATGGTACACTTCCTCCACACCAACAGCAGAAAATCTTCAACCCGGCACCACCGCCGCTGAAGAAAGGCGGCAGACCTGGACGCAAGTGCATTGTATCAACTAATATTGCCGAGACAAGTTTGACAATCGACGGTATTGTCTATGTTGTTGATCCTGGTTTCAGCAAACAGAAGATCTATAACCCTCGATTACGAGTGGAGTCGCTTTTGGTGTCTCCTATCTCTAAGGCTTCGGCTCAGCAGCGAGCAGGACGTGCTGGTCGAACGAAGCCTGGAAAGTGTTTCCGCCTCTATACGGAAAAGGCTTTCAAAGAGGAGCTGATTGAGCAGACTTACCCTGAAATCCTCCGGTCTAACCTTGCGAACACCGTCCTTGAGCTCAAGAAGCTTGGTGTCGAGGATTTGGTGCATTTTGATCTTATGGATCCTCCTGCGCCCGAAACCATGATGCGAGCCCTTGAAGAACTCAACTATCTAAGGTGCCTCGATGATGAGGGAGAACTAACAGCCCTCGGCGGTCTAGCATCTGAGTTCCCCTTGGATCCCAGCTTAGCTGTTATGCTCATTTCTAGCCCCGAGTTCTATTGTTCGAATGAAATGCTGTCAATCACGGCGCTTCTTTCGGTGCCTCAGATCTTCGTGCGCCCAGCCCAAAAGAGGCGGGAAGCTGACGAAATGAAGAATCTGTTCAAGCACAACGACGGAGATCATCTAACTATGCTGAACGTGTATCACGCTTTCAAGGGAGTCTTAAACCGTGGCGAAGATGCAAGAACGTGGTGCCACGAGCATTATCTGTCGTTCCGCCATCTTTCCAGTGCAGACAACGTTCGTGCTCAACTCAAGCGCATCATGGAAACACAGGGCTTGGGGCTTGTCAGCACGGACTTCAACGATAAGAATTATTACATTAATATTCGCCGTGCGCTTGTTACTGGCTTCTTCATGCAAGTAGCCAAAAAGGAGAAGGATAGGGTATATCGTACCCTCAAAGACAACAGCCAGCAGGTCATGCTGCATCCAAGCACAGTGCTCCAGACAGAATATGATTGGGTCCTCTACAACGAATTCGTCATGACGTCCAAACATTACATCCGAACAGTCACCGGAATTAAACCAGAGTGGCTCTTGGTAAGTTGCTACTGTATACTAGAATCGAGTACGGACAACATGCTAACCAAACCCTTATAGGAACTCGCTCCCGCGTATTACGATATTGATTCTTGGGACGGTCAGAAAGACGTCAAATTGGCACTCAAGGCAGTGGCTGATAAGATGAGACGACGCACTGCCATGAAAGGCGGTCGTTGAAGTTGGAAATACTCGCTACGATGAAACGATGGCGTCCTACGTATTGGGATGACTAGGCTCCAAGAATACTTTTCATACAGGATCGAGCTAATATCCCGAGAATATAGAACTTGGAATCAACAATCTGAAAGCTGATAAGCATATCTAACTAAGAAGGGATTGCTCAGAGACAGAAGTCTGAAATGACATCCCATGAGGTATGTGTCATACTAATCGCTACCCTAGCATTCTTGGGAGTGTGTACGATCCGTGTTTCTATAACTCGAAGAAAAAATTTATTAAGCAGGGAGCTGCAAGGCTGAGGCGAGCATGTTAGATGATGAATCGTGGCCGCGTTAGAGAGCAACGATACAGAAAGCATTCCTGTGATATAGATAAAGGCTTAACAAACAGAAATGGATTGACTTTAATAGCATCTAGTACCCGTTGATATATTCATGCTAGTCAATTAAATTTACAACGGAGTTGCGCGAAAAAACTTGGGTATGTTATGTTAATGGTGTTGAACACTTTTGGTCTCGCCTTTTTGGCAAGGAAATGAGTTTACTGCAGTGCGACTATTTCAAGACTAGGATGGAGGGGCAATGAGAACCTATCAACACACCTAGGTACCCTTAGGTAATATTATAATTCGGTCCCGGGCATGTTTTTTCGCCATCGAAAAGCTTGGCCGGAGGCACGGGCTTAGGAAATTCATGGTGGTACCGGGGGGCGGATCGACCCCGGCTGACAATAAAAACGTAAGAGGCGATGCGCTTCCGACCATTCATATTAAATTGCCCAGCCCGAAGCCCTCCCAGCTGAAAAGTTGTAATGGAGTCGTAAGATTGCAGTCGGTAAAATATTAAGCGCCTCCTAGGTAAATATAGTGAAGTGATACAGCGTTTTTACTTAGCTGCTTGGTAAAGTGGCTATACAATAAGTCGGCGAGCAGTTGTCGTGGGTTAAGAAGCCGACGCTAGCTGGCTAGTTAGAAAGGAAGAAGACTTTTGAAGTTCTGTCGTACGGAAAGGGGAAGCGAAGAGAGGACAAGAGAACGCGCTAAAGAGGCAGGCTGTCAATAGCTGGGTACCTCCCTTCTATTACCCATACACGCGTTGGGCAGATTAGTTGTCTTCATTTCCCCAAATCTTCTTCAACAGGTAATCTAACGGCGGGACATTCCATTAGATTAGGTAGGTAGGTAGGTAAGTGGTATGATTGTCCGGACATCTTTAGCTTTGGGACATTGTCCGAGGACGGACTTAAACATTCGCTTCACGGAGTTTACACTACTACCTACCTGGTAGCAGGTCAATGCTTTAAGTAGGTTGATCTTGAAAACTCCTTCCCTTGACGGTTTGATCCATATCCCAGCAATACCCAAAGGGCGGAGCCGCTGTACAATAACGGAGCGGCGCTTTGGTCGATTACCGCTATGTACGCCGTGGTCTAGGGTTCCGCGTAGGGCTAAGAAGCCGACGAAAGGATTCCCCGGTTTCTTATTTCGACCATGGCAGCCGCCCGCTTACCTTTTTTACTTTTGCGTAGGAGGTAGCTAAACGGAGTTCTCCGTAGCTGTCAGACGCGGTGTATTGCCTGACCGCCTATTAAGTACCTAGAATTGGGCCTTAAATCTCGAAAATCGAAATCGAAAATCGACATTGCGCAGCGGAGACGGAGAAACAACCGACAAAACTTATATATCTTTTATTTAATCGAAGAATAAATAGTTATTCCAAATCGTTAGCACGTATGTATATGTATACGTGTATAGGATAGGTATAGGATAGACAGCTCAGCCCTTCGAGTTGCGTCAAAGGCGAGTCGAAAAGAAACTTAGTCAAGTTTTTGAAGGGTCTAGCTCGTCGATCCCCTACCCAAAGTAGCAAGACCGGCTTGCATAGACGCGCCTCAATGTTACCCTGTCAGCCTATTTATGCATAATTCGCCTGGTAAGAAGAGATATGATAACCAGGTTGTTGCTACGAAAGTGGCAGGGGGGGGGGGGGGGGAAGGACACGAATCTCCAATAGCGGCGATATATGCGAGCCCCTTGATTTGCTAAGCTGGTACCGGGGCAGGCGAAGTAGTTCCAAAAGAAATCTGAGATAGAAAAGGCTATAACTAGCGTACAACATGAGATCATGGCCTGTCCAGGATACCGATCCTTCTGGCGTCCTGAGTGTGAGCCATTGGGTCTCCTCGGGTTCTGTTTGGGGCTTTGGGGCCCTGGGGCAGTTGGGGGCCAATATGTCAATCACCTGGTAAATTCTAATAAACTGGCCATGCTGCCAATTCGTGAGCAGGCGAACCGGACAGAGACGTTCTCTCTATAGTCGGTCCGTCCTCAGTTCCTCTTTTTTTTTTTTTTTTTCTTAGCATGCAGCCTCGCCACGAAGAGGCTCGAAAACACGAAAACGATACATCCTTTTCTCGGTAGTTAATCAAGTAGAGGATAAGAGAAGGACAATACGAGTGTAACCGAACACGGCAGATTGCGCATAGCGAAGACAATTATTGCTGGTCGGTCTGTGAAAGAAGAAAAGACACGGGATAGACATAGCGGAGAAGGACATAAACACGGGATCCAAAACTTACCTCTACACGTCTATTGACCACTGGGTCAAGGACTCGCGAGTATGTCGCTGGGCCCTCTTACAACGAGCTTCACGCCACCCGCGGATTGCGTCGCATCGTCGGCCCTATACTGGGTAAATACCGCCTCAACCTTCTACTGGTTGCATGGTCGACCGGGACAATCCTCATGCTTCCCAGACGACTACTCTCCCTATCAGAACCAGTATTACAGCCCCGGTATATGCCCTTCCGGCTATACGCGTGCGTGCGAGTCTAGGTCGATCGAGGGAGATACAGTCGTCGCCACACGGGCGACATGCTGTCCGTAAGTATTAATGCATACGAGCTTTTTCTTATTCCTAAGTCCCCATAACGGTAACCCACACGCCCGCAGCACTTGTTAGGATCGTGTTGAGAGATGAGCAGGATTGAACAATGGAGGAAGTAAATATACTAGACGTAGAAATCTAATAAGATGTACCGTTTTAGGCAAGGAAATTACGAATGCGCCCCTACCTCGAGTAGCTACAGCTACCCGTGGGGACCAACGCTCGGTTGCATGTCCGTATACAGAATAAACACGGAGTTGGCTTTCACGACGGTTGACGGCACCCTGAAAGGAGATGAGGAAGCTGGGTCATTAACGAGTGTGTTCGCCCCCGGTACCATCATGGCGTATGGCGTTGTGATCCAGAATAGTCCCACGACCACGACGGCGGAGACTGCAACCGCAACTCCCGAATCGTCGTCAAGTAATTCCGTTCCCGTATCTGAAACATCGGCTTCGACATCAGCAACAGCAGAACCGCAACCAGGTAGTAACGGAGGCACCAAGCTTAGTGCCGGCGCCGCTGCCGGTATCGGTATTGGGGCAGCATTCGCGGTTTTAGCCTTGGGTGCGGCGGTATTATGGATGTTCTGGTCACGACGGCGGAAAAGGCGCCAAGAGGCGGCGGAGTTGCAAGCTCAAGCGAGTATGGTAAGTCCTGGTAACTGGAGTTCGACAACATGGAACGCACCACCCAGTACCCAGCAGCCAATAATGCAAGCCAACTGGCAGCCCTCAGAATTGGCTAATGAGCACGGCTACAAAGAGATGAGCGCCGAGCCTTGGGTACCTATAGAAGCAGACAGCAGAGCGGTGTATCAGCGCTAGTTACCGTGATTAAGAAAGAACTAGGAACCGAGCGATCGGATATTATCGTCTCGATAATGGATCCAGGAGTCATTTCGCAAAATAATCGGACATCAAAATGGACGAAGTTAGGGTTCTATGTCCAAGTTGTGGCGCTCTGATCGGTGCTTTATGATAGGCAGGCGGAAGGTCTGCGGATGTAATGTAGAAGGAGGCGTAAGACCTTGCGCTGAAAATTTTCACGCGCCCAAGACCGCCTGCAGAGGCGTCGTTTATTCGCCGCAGGTGTTCTTGTGCTATATATTGGCACAAGACAGAACTTCGGTAGTTGTCATTCCCAGCTACAAGAATGAACATATTTGGAATAAAATGCTGAGTAGCCACTCGCCTTCTCGTTACGACCCACGCATATAAGCGTACCTTAATGTAGGGAAAAGGGGTAAGAATATCGCCTTCGGGCGGGATTACCCCTGGCTGATCGATCGAAATGATTTGAAAGATGTCCGATACCTCAACCAACCAAGGTGTTCTCTTCAGCAATCCTGGAAACGATCCTAATATCAATCCTTGGATTGTCCTTGAAGCAAATCCAAGCGTTATTTTAGGAGCACTTCAAGCAAGATGTTAGGCTCATGCACTTGAATAAGACCGATTGGGCCGAAGCACAGTTGCGATTAGAAACTGAAGCAGGATTATATGCTTTGATACCCTCAACCTAGGAGTACTAATAGTTGCACCTGATTGAAGGATGAAACTACCCAGTTACCGAGGGACATCAGTCGAGAAGTAGTCCTCGAAACGTGGTGCGGCCTCGGTTGTTCAGAAAAGTGGATAGAACGAGTTGGGCGTACAACCATCATTCTCCGTGCGTCCATCACAAGACGAGGGATGAAACTGCCGCGTATGTAATGAAGCCGAAATACCGACAGTATGGACACGGGAGGTCGCAATAAATGGTCAAATACCGGCCACATCTCCCGTCTCAAAATGCAAAGCATTGATCTCAGTGCATAGTAATGGTCCACAATACTTGCCGGAAAGCCATCACAAGGCTTTGAAGGCCGACAAGCCTAGGTTCTGGAACAGCCTGGGAGTTTCTAGACAAGCCAGCCCCTTTATTTAACCAATACTTATCGACGAGAACGTCCAGCCCCGCGTGCTCATGTAACAGTGTATATCTTCTTCAGACCTATCCTAGAGGAATTCAAGTTGCGGAGGCCCATGTCTCTATCAATCCGACTATCGTTGATGATCGACAATCCGAAGGAAGCCGTGCGTAGAAACAACCAAGCCATAAGGTTACGGCAAAGCCTTGAGCCCGGCGATAGCCAACTAAGAGGAAGTGTCTTTCTGAGAGAAGCCAAGCCAGCTAGCCTGCGAATATGGATCTCGAGATCGTCGCGGGGAAATTCCCGCTAGCACCACCGTCCAACCCGGAATACCTCTTAAGGCAACATTTAGTGTATCTTCAAAGAGCTAATGCAATATGCCCTTAGGCCGAAAATGATTTCATACAACCTCTCCTTAAATAGAACTCAGATAGAACTCAGATAGAACTCAAATAAAATATAGCCCCGGAGACGTTATGTGATAGATGTCTTCGCATCGGTACTGTGATATCAAGGTTGCCACGATGTCAAGATACGGTCCGCTTTGTAGGCCGCAAATCTTGCCTCGGTGCTCTAGTAGCGTTGTATTGTGCTAGAAGATTTCCACGTATCTCCGATCTTGCCACCATTGCGGGTATTCCCAGGGAATTGAGAACAATGGGATAAGAAGATATTCACATGTTCCTAGCTGATGTCCACAATTACCAAGCCTTGCTATCTAAAACCCATATAGCTATTATGGGTTACGCATGTTTGACTAGTCCGAAGGAACGCCACACAGAGTCCTTACAGGAGTAGGAACTCGCACCTCTTCCATCTTACGTTAGCATAATCAGCTAGTCCAAAAAGATGCGCGCATATTACCTTGCCATTGTCCAGGTGGCAAGTCATTCGCAGGGAATGGTCCAGCATATGATGTAGGCATAGAGATTCTTGACCAACCACTAAGAGCCACTCTCTCATTACTGAGGGTACCACCGATGGTAGCAGTATCAGGTAGGACTTTACCAAGGATAGGAGACGCGCAACCATATGTATAGTCAGATGCCTCCATCCTCCTACATTCGTATTGAGGATTACATAGTAAGGCAGGTGTAGTGAAACAGCAACAAGCTCGCGCCTTGCGTCAAATGGCGACACATGTTTCGGTTTTAATTAATCGCATGGAACGATGGCACGACTATTGGTCTTGCAAATTACCCAGAGATTTAGAAGTTGGGGACGGTGGTGCTGATTCGCAGATGGGAACCAAGCTGAAGTGCGGTAGAGTTGCGAAGAGGTAACTGAGCAGACGTAGATGTTGTACAAGTTATAACAGCACCTCCATGCAGGTCCTGCAGGGACTTCTCAGCATGAAATGCTTTAGGTAGCTGCCTATAGCTGCCTGGATTCCGAAAGGCGTGTGATAAAATTCCCATGCGGTTTTCCCTGATCCCGTCGTTGCACAACAGCTTGAATACATCGAACGCCGAGGCCCTATAGTAACGTTTATGGCTTTGTTCTATATGCAACAATCGTAAATGGTCCTTTACGACAAATATCGTTCGACGGTAACGTGTCTCGAACTCCGATTTTTCGCGGTTGAATAGAATATCATCGATTAGGAGAGTCTGGTATCCTACCCGACAGGTTCGATAAACAGTAAGCGCCATCTAAACCGCAACGTGTTGATGTATACTGTCCTTGCAACATGCTGATACCGTGTTAGTGAATCCATCTTGCGCTTCCTCGGACAGGAGTCTCCAAGATGAGGTATCGAGATATTGGCCTGTAAGCATAGATGCTAGTCGCGTCATTTCCTCGCCCGAGCTTAGAATAATACAGGTATAGCGCCTAGGACAAACCCTCTGCAACCAGAGATATCTGTTGTTGTATCCCGTTCAATATTTCCCGACAAACCCATTACTGAGCCCAGGTCTGGTTTGAAAATCAATACTGGCCTCCTAAGTTGCAATGCCATACGACGCAGACCATCGAGGAGCGTCACATTGCATGCCACTAATAGATCAGCAATAACCCCAAGTGGCCAAGGCTGTCTTCCGAGTAGCAAATATAAGGGTTGGAACCAACAACCTGGGTGACTAGCTTGGATCGACGCTATCAAAAATACCACCAACATACCCCAATTACCAATCATAGTGAAGCTTATCTTGATGTCGCTTATAGTCCCCAAGCCGAAAATCATGACATGTATAGATGCCGACCCCAAGCCGTGGCCTAGTAAAGCATACGCAATGAACGTGGGACTCTCCTTAATATTGAGCTAGTAATAACGGGTTAATGTTGTAAAACAATTTCCGTTGTCTTGGTCGGAGTTGAATGTAAACACCATTGTTCCAGAGTTGGAAATGATCCGGAGCTTACCCTACCTGCAAGCTAGAGGACAAAAAGCATAAGAAGGCGTCCAATCCAAGGCATTGCGGTATCAACGCCAATCCATGCCTTAGCCAGTTTTAAACCCGTTCAAAGCCGCTTTGCCTTCCAAATACGTACCTGGCCAAGAATAGCCTCGCAGATGATTCTAACGGTCCGCGGCGGAGAAGCGATCAAGTAATAGTAGATCATTAAGCCGCATTGCATCGTAGGTAACCACCTAATCAAGTCGTCGCTTCAAAAACACCTGTATCGCGGTACGCACCTCTACGTGCGCGGCAGATCTCAAAATGCCATGACCCGACATGTCATAGACTGAGTAGCATCCATTGTTAAGATACGTCGGTCTTGGATCGACCAACCGGCGAATTGCTCGACGAGGGATACGCTATCTTGAACCCTCGATGTTCGTTCTTGTGATGTACTTTGGCACGGATATGCCTTTGAGGATATGATAGAGTATACGTCGCCTATTGTGACACAAGACTTGCATGGTACGTTTAAGAAGTATCCAAACCGAGGTTCCAGCTGTACTAGCCGACCAGCCGACTTGTACTACTCGTTGTTGAATATGTTCCTGCATTTTTATGGGATGCTGAGTGATACCTTCGTCGGCTTATGACCAGAACATACGACAAATCCCCTCTCCAAATCAGGGCATATGCCTAATGGAGCAGATAGCGGCCAGCTTAATTTCGAAGGTTCATAATCAGCCGATGACATGAGGGCGCCAGCCAGTGGCAAGCTTGGATCGACACTTTCCGAACACCACAAGTGCGATGAGATCGAAGGAGAGTAGCATCATACATGGAAGCCGATAACCCGGGTCTAACGAAAAAGCGCAAGTCGAAGATAAAGCTCGATATGGCAAATGATCGGCCATTAGCTAGAGGAAGCTACGAGACCCATGCATACGTGCGTATGGTAAAAGATTGTGTTTGACTTTGGGCTCGGCGACCTGAGCACAAACATGCGAGGCCACTACTGTAAGCCATGCATCCGTAGAAGTGGGTTCAGGCGCATAGCAGCTGGAATGAAGTTTCTAATTACATGTTAATATCTGTAATAAGTATTCGCCATCAAAAAGAAACATACTGCCTACTTTAAGTATGCATGGTATATTGGAGACGGGCGAAATAAATAATTAGATTGGACGTGAACGACAGTGCGATTCTGTAGATGTTCAAAATAAGTCTGAAGATGGAGGTAGATCATGACACGGATAGATGAAAGGAAGGATTGCATGCATTCGATTAGGCGTAACGATCAGGCATCACATCACATGCATATGATAGGCAGATGTGTATGTAGGTAGGCAGGCATAATGTAATGCGAGTGAGCGGATGTTGTGGCGCGATAAAATCCATCGTTTTTAGCGTAAGTTCCCGTGAGTTTAGGTGCTTCTGAATTTGGTTGATTGTTGATATTGTGTGTGTATATGTAGAATGTGCAGAATGTGGTAAGTTTGGGAATGTTTGGTTGGTGTGGGAAATTTCGAGGTTTGACGTCAAGGGTCAAATTGTTTCGACCCTGTCCTAGTCCAGGTTTTTCCGGCCCCTCTCCCCGGGAACCGGAGATTTTTAGGAGGAGGATTTAGGTTTAGAGATACTTTAGTTAAGTGGAGCGGAGGACCTTCCTAGGATCTTACCCGACCTAACATAGCGGGAGTCAGTGCTGCCCCGGGGCTTCCTTGGTGGTTTCCTTACCTTGAACTTGCTTAACTGCTCGATAGTTCCTTGTTTCCTTTAGTGTTCCCATCATATCGTAACAACGATGTAAGGGCCCGTTTAGCAGACAAGCTGCTTAATTACGAGCTCTCAACGCACGTAAGCAGTAAAGCTTACATACATAGGTACCTACATGTATGTGTTAGGTAGTTAGGTAGTTAGGTAGGTATAAGGCACTCAATGCTTGCATATACGTATTGTACATATTCGTACATATAACACCTTTCTACGTAATATCTTACACACATATATACATATATATATATATATATACAACATTAGTATGGTATATTGATATAGACACACGCGTATGCGGGTTAGACGACGTAGGGAGATTTTATTAATTAATTTATGCTGTTGTCCACCGCGGAGGCCTTTCCGGCCAATGGCAAAATCACTTGGTTTCCTTGACAGTTTTCAGCCTCATCTGGGGTATACTTATTCTGCATTGGACAATGGTTCCATAGCAATGTATGTAGGGCCGCTATTAAAAGGGAGTGGAAGCGCGGAAGATGGCGATGGGTGTGGTTTATGTAGTTGGGGAGGGTCTAATGTCACTTATACCTTACCAGTCCAAAGAACCCCTATTAGGAAGCTTCAAGCCTTTAAGCCATGCTATTTGATCCTTTGGCCGCAGTGTAACCGTGTAACCATCGGCGCTGGGAGACGAGCTTCGATTCCGGTCACTCACACCATTTCTGTTCCCACCACCGTCTAGGTAGATTATTCTCATTTTTGGAATGGTGCAACATGCCAAATGCAGGGTATGACAATAAAGGCATAAACAAAAACTAATTGATAAATCTTTCGTTGCGTTGGAACGCAGCTATTATGTTCTCAGCCAACTAATTTTCTTTGTCACAACTCATAAATTTCAAGTTCTCGTGTCCCGGTTCAGTTTAAACTTACCACTTTATTCTATCTGAATCCCGCCAATGAGGCCAAAGGCTATATTTAATATCATATCGCACATCGTATCGCATATCATATCCCTAACATACCAATAATAAGAAGACCCCCGACTTGGTGATAACGGTCTGATGATTCTCTTCTCGCGCTCTCCAAAGGCCTAGGTCGTCATTCCAAAAAGTTGGGACCAAAAGAGCTTGTATTTCATCTATTACGATACGACCCCTCCAGACATATGACATGTCAAAGGATATGCCAGCTGCTCCCACACATTTCTAGCTTGATAGGAGTGTATTATAAATGAAGGCGTGTTTCCAGAATATCATCGGGTCCACTTTTAGAACCCTTGCTGCCGCAGGGTCCTGATTGATGCATTACAGGGGGGTCCCGTTGGAAAAATGGTTGTGGCCTGTATTTGATATGGTGGATAGTCTGCCTGCTGTGCTCCAAAACATCGACGCGGTCTAGGCATAAGTAAGCTGCAAGAGCAATTAAGACTGAGAAAAAAGAATCTTTTATATACGTACTCAAAGAAGCTACATACTAATACAGATAGGACAATAAGATACCCCTGGAGAGATAAATAACCATGTTTCCGCACGCATCTAGCCTGGTAGATCGCTCTGTCTTTTCGAGCATCCTTGCAACAAGAACCATTTCGAAGTTCTTAAGCATCCTGTATTAGACGTTTAATTACTGAACAGGACTTTGCAGTCCGTCAGTGAAACCCTATCGCTTGGCTGCCAGCGGGCAGTAACCTCTTACCACTCCTATTCAGTAATAACTGATTGCTCTACTTCGCGACTAAGTTGCTACGACTCACCCTTTAAAGCAGACAACTCTTTCTCTATTTTTCTGAGTGAAGGCATCTTTCACAATGAGTGGAAGCGGCGGTTTTTATAAGTACCGATGCAAATACTTCTATACTCATAACTGCCCTAATTGGGTATATGTGAATAATTCCCCTTGTGCAAACTGTTGCGTAAGTTACTAGCCCGGACATACCGAGCCTTGCTATTTTCAACACAAATTTGACTGATAATTCTTGTAGGCGGAGGGGCGAGAGGTTGATGACACAACCTGCCCGATACCTCTCGCGAGGCACTCGCACGACATTTGTGTGCCTCGATTTGAAGATGGAGTCATACACTACACGCTGATGGAACTTGTTAACACAAACGAGTCCCCAAATCAGTGGATTTTGAGGTACAAAGTCAACCAGACTCAGATGCCTACCGTAATGACGACGAATGCCACTCCCGGCGCCCCGATCCCAGCCACAAGCTATTGAAAGGGAGAGACGTCCGCATGGCCGATGACGGCGAAGTCATGGCATCGAATGTTAGAAATAATCAGAGGGACCTTTCTAGTAGTTTCCAGGGATCATTATGGTAGCGGATTAATGGCATTGGGGAATATCCAAGACAGCCGGGATTGTGGGGCGCAGCCACCAAGTTAGCCCCAGGTTCTAATAATGAACTGACGATCGTATGGCGGAAGCGGCGGCGTCTCCTACAAAATCAGCCTATGGTTGGCTTCACTTGGACGGATGGTGAATTGCGACTATTTCAACGGACACTGGAAATATTCTAGGTAATCCAAGATTGCGCCGAGTTCGGTCCTTACAGTGAAAAGAGCGCACGTTAGGAAGTATGGTGTTATTTTTCGAGGGTTAATACTAATAGTCATGGGTGAGGATAAATAATCAGTATGGTAATAGTTTGGATCTCTTACGCAAGGCTATCTCTACCTATCTCGCCTAATGTCTACTGAGCATTAATAACAGCTATCACGTTAAGACAAGGAGTTTAAGCGCATTTTTGTGAGAGGAATCCACTTAGTAAAAAAGAAAAAAAAAAACTTCAAGTTACCTAGCACTAATTTTCTACTGTAAAATTCTAGAATCACTATAATGGAGTTTAGCGGATAAAAGAGGAATGGAGGCGGCATGTTACTAAGGTATGTAACTCTAGGACATTATGGAGTAGAATAATGTTGCAATATAGATCCTAGGATTCTTAATCGGGCTTGCTGCATTAGTTATCGCGTTCACTATGAGCCTCGTGATGATAGATCACCTTTTCTTAGTATCTAGTACTGTTACTTGTGCCGAACTCGATAAAGCCTACTAGGTACCTAGGTAGCTTACTGATTTTTTGATACCCGGGACGGTCAGTAAATTTTCTTTAGGATGGGTCAATACAACAGCATCAATGTGCATCCCATGCGAATGTTCGCACATTGCGACTTTCTATATCCTGATTCTCTTCGTAGAGATAGCCAAAGCTACAAAGAAGGCAATGGTCTGCGAGGCTTATATGCATCGTATGAGTGGGCGTACCAAGACACGGAATCGTTATGTCCGATTTACGTTGCAAGAATGCTACAGCCAAAATGACATCAAGACGAGTGTGCATTATAGGATTTTTATGTCAGGATATCCAAGTAGGTAGATACCTCAATGAAGCATGACGCGAGAATAGTGGTTCGACAGTCTATTTCCACGATACTTCTCTTCGAACCTACCTTATGGACAGTTACATAAGTACCTCGGTACCTAAAGCACTTACATCCACATACCCTCGCGTAGTAAAAGAATAAATAGGTACTCGTAAAGAAAATCAGTTAAAACACAATATCGATGCCAAAGTAAAATTCCGAAATTAGCAAAACGGTACATACAAAGCAAGAACCTTTGCAGCAAAGCGGGCCCCAATCTAGCCGAACCAGTCGGCCTTATTGCACGGTTAAGGTGGCTGGGAAATCGGGAGGTACTAACGGATGTGCCTATCCGCGACCGTTGCATATCAGGGGTATTAATAGTGGGGGCCCGCTCGGCATGGGGCATCCAGGCCCTGTTCGGCCACGTGCTGAACCTTCCACATGTTTGTACCGGGCCGCTTTTGCTCCACTTCCCTCCACTTCCAAGCCTCTCCACACATTTTTCAACCTCTGTGATCTCTTGAAGATTCTCTTGTTTCTGTTTACTTACAAATCTTCAGCCTCGGCCAGTTGCACAAAACCTTTAAGTAGCAAAGTGTGGAACCAACAAAAAATCGCTAGCATATACGCAGTCGTAACGTCACGAAGAAGATCTGGGATATGTAATATCTGGCAGCTGCAAATCTCGTACGACATCTTTCCGATTTATTGATGTCTCATATGCTGTACTACTATCTTTTCCCAACTTGGGTATATCGGATTCCCAGCTGCATATTTAGGGCCTCTATCTTTCATCACACTTACGGGTAGGTATCGTATCTACGATGTCTTGGGATTCCCATTCACACCCGCAGATGCTTCCCACCAACCCCTGCCATGCGCGTCAACTTTTCGGTTTTAATCATTTACGCTAACCCTATGTCACCGTTAAGCTGAGCCACCACCTAAGTACGGGAAGTTATCGCACCGGGCCGAAAGCTTCAAGGCCGTGCCTCAATATTCTTATGTCCATTTATGGAATATGATCATTTTAGTTCGGTTAACAGACCATTTTTAACGTTGTGTTACTGTTAGCTTCCCGGTCCCAGCCGATCGGGTACTATACCCTAACTACCGTGATATTAACAAGAGAAGACTTTATACGTACTTCTACTATCATATTCTACTTGTATGATAGCTACTGGAAACTATCAGTCTGCTAACTGCGGCGACAAATTGACCCTGATATAGGCCGTTCTGACATTATCATGACGTACCGTGGGTCTACTACGAGACAAAAATAGGCAGTACCTACGGGTATCCTTCAACACACTCACGCGTTACTACGCGACAGTCTAGAGTAGCATGAAAAAAACAAGTTTCAACTAAACAGGTTTCGATTTAATTGTAAAATATAATAATGCTCCGAGCCAGTTTCTTCACATCACTTGCCGGAGAACCCCTGACACCTCATAGCCTAGTAACGGAGACTTCAAAATACGTCACATAGTATGAAATCCAAGCCAGCTAAACCATGTCTAAGACCAGAGTTTTACAGGTGAAAAAAAAAAGATTCTGATTTAAGTCAGATAAGCAATCTAGGTACATAGAGTAGTGTCAGAAAACATGACCCCGTAGTGTGGTGGCTAGTGAGGTATGAAGATTTTTTTTTCGACGCCATTCTGCCTATGTCTAGGTAAGTACTCCAAATCATAGGAAAGGGTAAACAGGGTTCCTTACGAAGAAGTTGGCTCAATAAGACATCTAGGTTTTGCAAATCGAGGCTGCATACTACAGATCTCTAAGGTGAAGATTAGGAGTGCCCTCAACCCTCCACGTATGATTTGCAGTATTCTTCGGCAATTTGTCTTAGATATATACCTATATACATGTACATAAATCCAAGAAAAGAACTGTTACGGTAAGATTGGCATATTGCAGATCATATAGTGAAGGGGTGGAGGTCGCTACTAATTGTCATCATGGACATCTGATATCTCTGGCAGTTTAGATTAGCCAACTAAGATTCATGGGATATAGAGTTGACGGGCTTTATGCTGCAGTTAGTCCTAGTCATTGGGTGCTGTTCCCATATCAGTACACCAACGCCTCATATTTGACTTCAATAATACAAAATATCGTGGTGTCATAAGAAAAGTGAATAAACAGACAACAACGCTGTTTTGAAGAGCCGTAAATGACACTTAGATGGATCACTAGCATATACTCAACTCTTTTGTTGCTGTTGTATCAGTGGCTCTGAATTAGAGATCCTAACATGCGAGAGACCGTTTATTCCCATTTGGTCTAAGCACCCTCTAGGAGGGTGGCGTCAGTTTCGTTTCCTTTCTCAGATGGAAGAACTCCTAGGTTCAGCCGAACAACGAGATCCTGTTAAGGTGATTGGTCATTAGTGGTGATATCGGTTATTGAACCATGTTAATTCGCTGCCCCAGAGCTTAGTGAGTATTATGGTATTAATAGGGGCCTCTGATGCAGCCAGACGGGCATATTCTTACATTTGACCCATCACTAGTCATTTATCGGTAATTCTCGATCGACGATCATTGCCTCCCAGAAAAAATTTCTCTGGCGGTAGGAAGTATACAGCCATTGGATCTTTCAACTCCCGAGTTTCGGGAATCCGGAAGGCTAGAACTTTTCGTATGATCCCGGTGACATACATGGCAGCACGTCTTTCCTACGAACGTTGCACAAACTTATTCGAAGGTACAGATGCATCTGATCATTGGATCGCCCTTGAAAGCGGCAAGGCTCGTGTGGTTACATTCGTTAAAGTCCTTTGACTAACACCAGGTTATACAAACTTCTCTAATATTAAGGGAGAGACCGGAGCGTCCAACCATCAGCCCTATTTCGAGATAACCGGAAACTATATGTAGGATCCCGTCACTGGCAGCTTACAATGAGCATCCAATGCCGAAAACCCCAATTCATGCCTCCTAAGAACCAGTCGGATATCGCATGAACGACCCTTAGTAGACCTGTGCATTGCTAGTCAAGTCGAGGGGTTACAGTAGGTACAACACAAAATCAGAGCGCATTAAAAAAGTCCGCGAAATGTATACATTTAAATAGCATCACTACTTCTGACGAGTCACCTACTGGTAAGCAGCTCACCCTGGGTGTGGCTCGGTAGGTACAACCTGATCTAGAGCTAGTGAAAATCTGACTGCTGGGCCAACGAGATGCGGCACATACTCTTGTCAAAAGGACCCTACCTAATTTCCGATAAATCCCACATGTGTGCATATCTTACTCGAACTTTCTGCCAGAGACTGTTGACCAATGCCCAATTTACAACCGACGGCATTTTTTGCGCTTCTTGACGACGAATCATTCGTATGAGAATGTCTACCTAATCTCTTTAAATTTCATATCACTTCATTTTCACTTGATCTAGGAGATTTATTCGGCCCCTCTAGCGGAAATTTTCCTCCTACCGACTGTCTACATCCAAAAGTTATTAGACCGCTGATCAAAATCGGGTAACAGTCACATTAACGAATTGGCCACGACATATAAGGTACTTGCTTGGACAAATAGTTTATAAATCGTTATATATGCTGTGATATTTTCAGTGATTGATACTGCAAAGAAGGATGGCGTACATTAGTACACAGAAAGGACTAAACGTTGGACTCGGTCATAATATTAAACCTTGTTCAATTTTCTTATTGTCACCAAATCGCATCTAAGGAACTAACTAGGTTAAACTATGTTGAAGATATTGAATGCTACATGAAAATTGTTGTAACAATACAGGCTCCTGACTGGCACAATTTACGGGGATAATACGCGTAGAGAATATGAGTGGAAAAACTGAGTAACCTTCCCCTATTCCCGAAACTATCATGCAAACGCGAGATGGCAAACTTAATAGCACGGTCACGCAAGTTGATCCCAATGAACTGCTAAGAAATCACCAAAATTTAGTATTTTGCAAAACAACAGCTAGGGGTTGTAGAGTGCTGTCGGAAGCGGCACTTTTCTCCTTAATGTTGTAGCGGCGTATTCGAATTACGTTATGAGTAGACCAGGGCTGATTGGGGTTGTAGTGGCCCGACCTCTCCTTTCTGATCTGGCAAATATGAATAGCAACAGCAAACTCATACCCCTTTCATCAGAAAAGTCGACCAAATCCATCTAAAAGAACCCAACGGTATGTAAAACTGTTACTTTACTCATAAGCGACTTTGATCCCTCACTTTCTTGTATGTACGAGCCTGTCCCAGTGTCAAAAAGAGGAATAGCGTCTAATGTCATAGGCTATAGGAGTAATCTAGCTAACTAACAACCACGTCGCCCTTACCTTCATCCGCTATCCCTACTTTCATTGACCTTATTAGGTATCAGTGGAACACTCGACTCTACGAACAGACCCAGTTTAGTGACGTGGCAACAATAGGAACGACACAGGACACCCTCATACAATCGCCTTGATGCCGCCGAGAATCAAAAACTACCGAATTCGTGTCAGCGTATTACTAGGTCGAACCCGAGATACTTCATATGCCAAGAATCCAACAAAATCGACGGAGACAAGACCGTTACTAAAGACTACCTACCCCCTCGTCAAGTCTAACGACTGTTCCTGCTCACTGAGCTTCAGCCCGCTAACACAAGCCAGTGTAACGTGTTCACTTCGTTATGGACGCAAGGCGAACCCAGTCGGTCCCTCGGATATATTCCCCAGTAACACCATAGTCGACACGGAACAACTCTAGGAGAATACGCGGGAATCTAGGCACGACGACCCGCCTCTACTTCGAACGGCGACCTATCTACTCGGGGACATTTTTACAGGTATAGACGATAGACGTAATCGGGCTACAAACGCGAAGCACGATCCTGCTACTAGGAGACTCTCTGGGCCAATAAGTCTCGAAATCGCAAGGCAAACATGCGCGAATTTACCAATTTACACCCCTGGAAGCTAGTTCACTACAGGAACGAAATCAGAAACCAAATATGGGTAGGTAACGCACGAGCCTTGCTAAGAATTATTCACTTCGTGGGTTGGGCGGTACTGCTGTGGTTCTGACTCGGTTGATGCACTTAAGTCACATGTACGTACAAGTATTTTCGTGACATGAGGAAGAGCAAGAAGCATGAAGCCAACACCGTTACCAAGCCAGGAATTCTGACTACCTAGGCGGCTCTGAAAAACGGAGCTACACGCTTAGGTGTTTTATCTTCGGTCTTGCTTTCGAATTCCTCAGCAAGGTTGTCTAAAAGCATATCATATAGAATGACAAAAATAAGACCACCTAAGTAAGACTATGCATTTAGACAGCTAGCTATAAAGATCTATTCTATTGGCTATTATGATAAAGTGATTTGCTGATAGGTACTCAAGATTAGATGTCTCTAATACCCAACCTCCGCACAGACTACTCAAAGACCAGCTGGCTCTAGCCCGGGAGGTTATAAGGATATAGGGGATAACTATCATACTGCTTTCCTACCAAAAAGGTAGAACGACGTCAACTCGAGGGGTTCATGTTGCTATCTCCGCCTATAAGGACACACACGAACGGCACTGTGATAGAGTTAGTTAGTTGCCTAGGGTTCGTCTGCAAGCTTCTACCGCACCTCTACGGAGAAAACCCCATGCCCTCCTTCCTAAGGTACCCGTAAATTCGAAGACTCTTTCTCCCTGGTAGGCCAGCTACAATGACAGGTAACCTTGAGGGCATACCTTCTCCATATATCGCAGGTACCTTAGTCTCTAGAGCCGCTTCAGGCAGTATCGCTTCCGTAATGTGACGTGACGTCCCGTGGCTCATGAGCACTAAGTTCCATCTTCAAGCGAGGCAGTTTGGCGGGATTCTAGATGAGACATCTAGAACAAAGCGGGTACCTTAGCCATAGCGTCTCATAGTTAAGAGTCCCGCACGGAACCAAGAAGCTGTTACCCTTACTGTTGGGTTCCACTTCATGCTAGTGGTACCTACTCAAATAGGGGTAGTGACCGTAGATACTTTCGGCGTATTATATCCCTTACTTCTGGTCATCCAAAAAACGGTTCATGATGGGTGATGACTTTGTCATTTACCCCATGGCTGGCTCAATGCGTTCCAAAACACATCATCGCCGCCATCCTCATCCTCGTCTAGCTCCCGCCGATGGACGACGACTCTGCCGCGCCGGATCAAAGCGTCTCGGTACAGGAAGTAATTCTCCTCTGTCCAGATTTCTAATCCTTCTACATTAGCTGGGTCGCATTTCGAGTCACTATGCTCACCTTCTGTATCTTGATCATCACTCGGTTCCGTATCGTGCTGCCGGTCGACGCGGGGCAAATTCGGGGTGTCTAGGACATCGGGTCCGTCTTCGTTGCCGTTTCCTCCTCCTTCCTCATATTCCGGAATGATTTCTTCCACACCAAGGTCCAGTAGAATCTCTGTTAATTCTCCATAGCCGTATCTGGCCGTGTAATTGATCATCCGGTAACCCCATTGGTCAAGAGCGTTAAGGTTTGGATATCTCGGTAATAGCACCTGGAAGGCAGAGCTGTTATTTTCACAGAGGGCATTCCAGATCGGATTGCCTGGCATTCTCCAGGGTTCTTGGCCGTACGGGACCATCGATGCGCCAAGGTTGAACACTCGTTGCACGATGTTTCCCGGATACCAGGCCGCTGCTAGTTGTAGAGCGTCATGTCCTGTATGGTCTCGGGCTTCGGTGTCTACGTGGACCTTGTCATGGTTTAGGAGATCTAGAAAATCTAATAAACAGTGTGGCTGTACTCTCTCAAACCGTTGCGCGCCCTCGAGCAAGTATATCAGTGGATTCCAGCCGCGCCATGCGCCGATGTGGCTGCCGTCGGCATGGCTGTTGAGCAGTAGGCGTGTGATGTCGTACATGCCCCTCCATAGCGCCCATTGAAGTGAGCTTCTACAGCGATTGTGAACCAGCAACGCTTCAGTAGACTATTTAGGTAATTACTTACGTTTGATACTCCCCAAATGTCTGATTGACATCAGCCCCTGCCTCCAAAAGGAATTTGACAAGGGAAACGCTTCCGCTTTCTATAGCCATCTAGTTAAAGGTTAGAAGATCAATAATATGGAAGGGATAAGTATTCATAATCATAACTCATACATAGAGTAAACTCAAATTCTTTGACGTGACATCGTATATGCTTCCTTTTCTTTCTTGGAACAGGCTGCGTACTAGGTCGACGTCTCCTTTCCGGCATGCGATCACAATTTCGGCCTCATCTGGTACCACGTTTAGGGATCCAAGATTAAAACGAATACCATGAGCTCGGAAGGGCCTGAGTAATACATAGAAGACGAATTCCAGCATCAGTAGTTGATTGCTCCTCGGAAAGCGGCATCTGGCAGAAAAGGAGAGAGTGCCTGCTCCGTCCCCTTTGCGATAGACAGCAGAGGCAATGAGCCGCCAGGATGAGAGCCATGGCCAGGACCTATAAGCACATGAATTGAATTGATGAGAAAGACCGCGAATCTTTGGGATTTCGGCGTGAGATTCCGGTATAGGCAGTGCATTGGGCGGTTTGGTGCCCTTGATCTCAAAATCTGGCTTGTCCTTGCGCACTTCTGGGTCAATGATATGACCCAATATAGCGTCTCCCTTGTCACTATATGGGTAAATATGAGTTTATCTTTGACACGCTTGCGGGTACTGAAACTTACATGATATTCCATAGCATGGCGGTTTGTAGAATAGGAAGTGTTTGATCAATCCGACCTTGGAATCTTGTGAAGGCCCCCCGCCCACGAACAGCCCACTTCAGGCGCAGTCGTTTACTACCTTCCTTATCTCCTACTACATACTGCTCGGAATCTCGTAAAATATCATCGAGCGCGCTCTCGATTTCACCTAAGCTAAGTGATAATAACGAACTGCCCGATGGTGAAATGTGTGTGGATTGTTTGATCTGATCATCAACTCTCTTGACCATAACCTGGACAGATTCAACATAGCGCTTTAAGGAATTGAGTTCGGACGAAGCATCTTTGAATCTAGAATAAACACGAGCCGATTTCTTCAGCACGCTGTGTGCCAGACCAGTAAGAGTTACGGTTGACACTGTAATGCTTAAAGGATCCATCCCAGTTTACCAAGACAAGATCGTTAGGCAACTCGGCAAAATTGAAGAGAGATGGCTGGAAGTTATGTCGCTCATGATCGTCTTTTTGGAGATGATCATAGACGGCAGATGATATATCATATGTTCTGCGCACCCTCTCCATGATGCGTTGAGACCTTCGGCAGCCGCTCGAGTGAAATAGCTCTGCTAGCCTGCCTTTGCCGAAGAGTGAAGTAGGCGTGGCGTAGCAACTAAATACCACCCCAAAATTAAAGCATGGGATGCAACAATATTAACGCGTTCATTGGTCGCCCCCTTCTACAATTGTATCTGCGGGTTGATAGTGACAAGGACGGTTACTGGTTTGCTTGCTGTCCAATCGATTTATAGGAATATCATATATAACCGAACATAACTCGAAGCTCATTGTCTTCTCGGAAACCTTAGAATCTGCCTTGCCAATTTTCTTCTCGCTCTGCTATTGTGCCTACCTGAGTCGTGATATAAAATAAAATTACTACAGTAAGCGAGGCTTCCCACACCTTTTAACGCGGGTTTCGAGAACTCCGCCTAGGGGCTGACCATCCAGCTTGCTTCACAGACACCCAAACAAACACGCAGTCTTGACCTGATGACTGGACGAGGCCGGCAGCTGAGAATTACCGCGGCGGCAGCGTCTCAGCCGGCCGGGGAGCTGAAAGCATACAGACCACTAAGACCGAGAAAACCATCTGAGGTTGACCCTTCACTGAGCGAGTGAAGGCTTCCCCCTCTCCTCAGCCTACGCGGCTGCCTACTCCGTGATGGAATGCCAGACTGGCAGTCATTGGGCATATACACTTCCCCTACTGGGTTTTCTATATTCTAGGCGATAGTTTGGCTCATCATGTTGAGGCTTCTGTGGTACATTTCGAGCCCAAGGTTGCGACGAAGTCGGCACTAAATTTCTCTTCACACTCATTATTCATTCCATCTGTTCTTCGTTTAAATCTATGTCGCATAGGCTCAGTTATGTAAATAGTGTTCTTCAAGTTTCAGTAAATAGTAAGATTTTTAATTCGTATGCCAAATCAGCATTCTTTCCCATTGATGTACCGTATTTATTGTAACCTACCACTGCGAGAGCTTACCATTAGCCTCTTCGGTCAGCACTTTAAACATTCCCCATATTACGCACACTCCTATAGACAAATACTACATCACCTACATATAATAACCTAGCCCCAGAGACTTGGCAGTGTAGAGATTGCTTAGCCTTCCTTCCGGGATATTCGTTATCTAACTAAGGGGCTTAGACTTGCGGCTTGAGGTAGGCACTTAAGTTGAGGTTGAAGCCATGGGTTCTTAAGTATTAAGACACGTGATTCTAGTCATTTAAAGGCTCATATAATGTGACTACCCCCTTCAATAGGCGGAGTTATTTGCCGAGCCTTGGGCATGTGTTAGTTTAAAATGGGAAACTTCGGATGTTATTGCTTAGTGCCTAGATCGGGGTTAATGCTACCTACGTATGCAAAGCACTTAGGAAAGTAAGTTATATTCAATTTCTAAACTTAGGTCATACAGCATACATATATACTAACGCAAGTGAACACATCATAAGCCAACCCAAATCAAAGAGCTACAAAAAGCGCCGCTACAACCGACAACCAACTCCAAGCGCCCTTCCACCGCCTCGACAACGACAGCAATGACGACGATGACGATGATTCACCATCATCACCCTCACCACCCCCTAGCCCGCGCCACTGGTACCCAAACGTCACATTCTGCACCACCGCCTCGTTATGGCAGTTCCCGCCCACGATATCCACGCCTCTCAGATCGTCCGGCGTCACGAAGAACATGTACTGCCTCTGCTCGAGCCCCTCGAACCCCGAGGTGTCGTAGGGGAACAGGTCCGAGCCGTCCGTCGCCGTCGTGTTGCGCAGAAATATGCACTGCACCTGCCCCGGGTAGTCGCGCGCCAGCCGCGGGTAGTCCCTCATCACGTCCGAGTTCGACGTGTCCGCCACCAGCACGAACTTGCGCCGCGGAAACGTCTCGAATATCTTGTCCAGCAGCGCCCGCCGGATCGACAGCGTCGCCGATACGTCCGAGAAGTTGAGCGGTCGCGTGTCGAAGGACCCGAGCGGGTACGTCTTGTAGATGAACCTACGACATAGTTCGTTAATATCAAGCTATTTCCCCCTTCCCCTTCCCCTTCCCCTTCCCCTTCCCATTACCCCTAACCCCCCAACGGAGAAGAAGGGGTATAAAAGTGCTTACTCCATGTAGTTCCTGGTAGCCTGCTCCGGCGTCGTGGTAAGGTAATGGAAGTGGAAATTAGGTATCGTAGCAGACCAATTGGCGTAGATCTCCGGCATATTCATCCAGGGGGTGAACTCTCTCGCGAACGAATTCAGCAGGCCTTCTTTCGGATCGTAGATCTTGGTGACGCGGAGAATGTCGTCGATATCCGAGATGATCGTGAAGCCTGTAGGAGGCACCAGATAGGCTGTCGCGTTTCCCGTGTCAGTCCCTCTGGCGTACATGTTGAGGGCCTGGATAGATGAAGTCTCGTTGCCGGGTATCAGGTGTCCATTATCGGGACCGGTTACGTTCTGGAGGATGACGAAAGCATCAAAATCGCCTTCAACCGTGGTTTTATACGGAAGGTCAATGGATTGCGCACCGCCGTCCTGGTTTTTTGTGTTAGCAGGCCAGCGATATATATATATATATATATATATATATATATATAGGTATATATATAGTTCAATGGACCTAAGCAACTCACAGCATTGATCACGCCGCCGCTCGCATCTGGGCGAACATCAACATCATTCACAAAATCGATAGTGACATTCATATCTCCCTGCTGGACGACGAAGATAGAAGCCGTCAGGTTCCGAGCTTGCTTCTTCTCTGGTTCGGATAGCTCGTCTATATCGGTATCGATGAGGAAGACATTAGCCAGGTCATCGAGTTTCTCTTGCGAGATGTCGGGCTGCTTGTATACGTTGCCATGCACACGAACATTCCACCCGTCTTCGGTCCAGTTCGCGTATGCTCTGAAGCGCGCATCTCGTTAGCGGGTATGTTACTAACTATTACAGTGGAATAGCAGATATGGTAATTTTATCCTTACGGGATATTTAGAACCTGAGTCGGCTTAGCATCTAGCTCCGAGTCGTGTATTCCAAGAGAGCTCGCTACGGCCTCGCCACTAGGGAAGTCCTGAAAGAACTGAGGTACGCCAGACGCTACATAGCTCGAAACGTCACTTCCAAGACTATCTATTAAGCTATGGATATAACTGCCCGGGTCGAGGCGGCGGTCTATTGCTCGGTTACTTAGGTCGGGAGCCGGTGTAATCATAGGATGTGCAGGTGGTGTCGCAAGGGCTGCCAGGACGGTCCTGGCTGAGAGTAGCGTCAATAGCCACGCCGGCTGTAAACGACACGATAGTACTGCCATTCGCGTTTAGGTATCAAGTAGGTAGTAATATTTAGGTAGCACTTAGGTTAGTGTATTGTCATGATAATCAGGAGGTGGGGGGTCGGCAACGACGGGACATAAAATGAAGTAGCATCATGTAGATTGTTGGTTACTTGATTACATGTACTTGATGCATTTATAGGTACATGTAGTCGTATTATCGTATGACCCTATTAAAATTCCTCCTGCATTAGCAGATTTAGTAGGTACATGTATGCATACCTACATAGTGTGACTAAGGGTAGGTGCGTTGTACATCTGAATGCGTGCCTTGTTTGTTGGCGTGTCTGTCGCTGGAACTCCTTTGTCTCCCGAAATCTTGGCTATGACATCATCATGTACCTGGATCGTCGTTGTGGTTCCTTGCATGTGCTCATGGAACTCTAAAAACGGGGGATGGGAATTAGACAGTTCTCCATCAAATAAGGTTGGTCAATGCTTACGGCCGGTCCCGAGTTGCGACCCGTTCGGCCCCGCTCCTCCTAATTGAATTGAGAATACCCTTTTTTATCATCCGTTATAAGTGTTGAGCTACAGATTTTACTATAATCATACCAGGTAAGCTGCCCAATATTTCAACCGTCCCTTCGCCTTGTTTTCTTACGCGGTAATCGCTCTCATAAATGTACTAATCATTTGACCTAGTTAAATATTATTTTCCCTACCTACTTACCTAGGTACCTAATTATTGATACTTCCAAACCGCCTGCTCATTACCGGCAATGTCTCTAAAATACAAGAAGACCCTTATGCTCCAATACTGCAGAAGTCCAGCTCTTGCTCCCTCTCTGATTCCATAATTCGGGAAGAACAGTAACCCCGCGTAGTATATTCGCGTAGCCCGTCATACCGTATATCTTCTTCAGCACCGTGATAAAGTATTTTCGATGGTCCTCCGACACGCTCTCCGCAGCGGCTACGAAGATCGGCCACACGACGACGTGGGACCCCGGCGTGGACGGGTCGATCTGCTCGCAGATGGTCTTGATTTGCTGGACACGATCTTCCATGTAGTATTCCAGGCTCGCTGGGAGCATTTCTGATTCCGCTCTCGTTGTGTAGATTTCCCCCGCCAGTCGGAACGATTCTGCGTACATGGAAAAATAGCTCGAAGATTCATAACCCTTGCGTTGCTGTGGACTCTTTTGTTTCTTGCAGTTCTCGAGGCCGCGCACGTAGCCCTTAAACAGGGCAACTGGGTCACCCGACATCCGCGGAGGTGGAATAGGTCGGGCTTCGAGAGCAGAGAAGGGCCGTGTAAAGAATCCTATACTATTTGTCGTGAGCAAATTTTCGTTGATTCATCTATCACTCCAGCATAATTTGCCAAGAATAACACTTGTTGAAAGGTTTTAAGAGGCTCAACTAACATGCAAGATTGAAAGTATAAGAATTTCTCCAACTGAGTTGCAGATTCCTTCAAAGGCCCCCGGGCTTCGAAAAATGCAGCAAGGAGCCCGTATAAAGTCTCCACGTCCTCGTGGCCTATGACTAGATCGGCCACTATTAGCAGCACAATAGTTGCCCAGGTAGTCTCGCTCAGATCGGGATTCACGGCCGAAGTCTCGGAAAGCCTGCGGATTAGGCTGGCCCGCACAATCTCGGCGGGAGCACGAAGATGTGGTTGCTGTCCCGAGAGATGGAATGCCGATGCGATACAGACAGCTTTTTGGACGAGGGGCTCGGCGTGTGCCACAGGTAGTATATTATGCCTGTAACCATTCGCCTCGTCGTCGAATAAAACCATGAAAGGAGACACATGTGCCGCAACTTGAACTGTCAGTATCATGCTGGTAGCTATGATAATGAGAAGATGGGAGTTTACAATGCAGGAAGTGCAGGCGGATTCTGGGGTCCACTTCTGATAGCATGCTTGGTATCGTCGCCATTGGGTCTGAACAATCGAGTGGCGATGTTTTGTTCATCGTCGACGATGGCTTCGAGGCCCGTGATACCGTTTTAAGTTTTTCTTTCGAGCATTCGATCCATTTATACGGCTTCCTCGGGCGTTTCGGCTTCGCATGCTCTCCTTCTGAAGCCGTTGTCAACATTCGGCTAGAGTTGGTTGCCCCTTTGGCAAAGCGATACCTCACTCCATAGCCGGGACATTTTAGGTTCTTTTTGGTGCATTTAACGCATTGGTTATCGGTCTTGTCGCACACAATACGTCGCTTAACACAGTTATAGCAAGCTAGTTGTTGGAGTTAGACCAGCGTAGCATTGTTGGCTCAATGGGGTAAGAGAAGGAGCAACAACCTCTCACTTACGTTTTCTGTCATTCCCCTGATTTGCCATTGTCTCTAGTGTCTCTTCGATGATATCGAGTTGTTGTCTCTCACATGACAAACTCGGCGTATATAGTTACCACCTTTGCCAGATCCGAGATATGTTAACCAAAAATCAATAAGGGGTTAACTAGGTAAATGCCTAGATTCTAGAACCTAGATTCTAGAACACCTTTAGAGGTGGATTTAGCGCACGTGCGACACGTGATAGGAAAGCTCGTATATTTACCTACCTAGGTATATATTTCGAAAGCCTAAAGGACTCGGAGTTTAAGATACTTTCCGTTAATACAAGCATTGTAAAGGTGTGTAGCAGATTTGCTTGAATTAAGTCACTGAGCTAATATAACATATGGTAACTTTGTTGTGAATAGATTACTACCTATCTCCGATATCAAGATAGAAATAGCTCATGAACTAGGCTGTGTAATACTATTTTAGACATATTTACCTCGTGTAACAAACATCTTTGATAATCTTTGATAATATTTAACGAGCGTGAAATAAACATAGCTATTACACTTACTCCACCATCGTCATATCTCTTTGTAAGACCATTGAGGATCGCGATAACTGGAGACAACCGCGTACACCTTAAGTTATCTATGGCTACTCCAGCAGGTAGACTTTGCGTAGTTATACAGTTAGTCGTAAAAGTAGCCTATTACCTCGTCCCTCCTAATCATTATATAGCATGACTAAACACATAGTCATACGAGACCGCTGGCGTCAGCATAATGCCGATCTCATGAAAACGGGAGTTCGTGTCGGTTACAGTTTGTCTCGCGCTTCGCTCGCGCTTAAAGCTCGTCTGACACTTCCTTACTTACCCTGCCTCCCTCTTCAATAGCGCCATCGATCAATCCCCTCCAGCCGGCGGCCCAGTCTCCGCTCGCAAAAAACACGTTGCCGTGCCTCGCTCGGAGGTCGGCTAGGTATTTCGTCGCCATGCGCGGCCCTAGCCACGCCCAGGTGCCCCTGGAGAACTCGTCTTCGTTCCAGTCGTGGAAAAGGAGCCGCTCTACGACCGTGCCGTCCGCGAGGTCGCGGATCGCCGTGAATGCAGCTTCAGGGTCTTCTTTCGGCTTCAACTTTGTGCCAAGACCCACGACGTGTGTGTTGCCGGAGGGCGTCATCCCGTCGCCGGAGATGTAATTCAGACCTCCGGCAGGATGTATGAGGGCACTGACGGATCGGAGGTCCGGGCCCTGGGTTTCTGCGTTGACTCTGACGACGAAATTGAGATGGCCCTGCTCTGATGCTGCCAGCTTGGTCCCTGGCAGAGCAGGGGAGAACGAGATAGTCTTTAGGACATTGAGTGGTACGGTGCAGACCAGTCGGCGAGCCTTGAAAACGGCCCCGTCACGTACCGTCACCTCGACTTGATTCCCGTGGTCAGCTACCGCAGAGACGGGGCTCAAAAACTTATAGTCCAAGCGACCCGTCTTGACGGCTTCGTCAAAGAACCGCCGCGCGAAGTCCGACTGTCCACGCGCCAACTTGAAAGCAGCGCTAGCAGCCATGTAATCCATACAATTATACCCGCTCAACGCCCAGCTGCGCAAAACTTCCCAAAACGAGGCGTTCTTGAGATCGCTGCCGCAGAGGACGGAGAAGAACACTTCTACGATAGCACGCTCCGCCGGCTCGAGTTGGTCGCCTAGCTCCGCGATCCGGTCGGCTATGGATATGTTGTCGAAACGCTCGAGGGCCTCGGTGTTGAAGTGTTGGTTGAACGGGAACGGGATGGCCGCGCGGCCCTTTTGCCCGTCGACGTCGACGAACTTGTTGAGAATAGCTTCGAGCTTCGCAAACTACATTATACACAACAGTGAGATTATGACACCCGGAATATTACCTTTTAAAGCTCTTTGACGTACCTCTTCTTCGTGGCCTAGGGAGAAAGTATCATTCCCTATCCGAATAATTGTCTTACCACCTTCCGTGCTAGGTGAGATTTCAAGTTCGCTCGTCAGATTATATCGCGATAGTTCCCTCCAGACGAACGGTTGATACCAGTGCACCCAGGTTCCCCCTAACTCGAACGGATAGCCTCCAATATCAGTGGAAAAGGTACGACCTCCAATACGGTCTCGTGCTTCGAGAAGCAGGACTTTATAGCCGGCCGTGGAAAGGTCGCGGGCGGCAGTCAATCCCGCGTAGCCTGCCCCTATGATCGCTACGTCGTAAGGGTCTTTCCGGTCGGTAGAGGTAAGGTTCGACGGTGGCTGGACTGCACCGACTGAAGGAACACCTGCTGTTAGGCCTCCCTCTTTAGTCCAATGGAACCCATCGCGGGTGGTGTGAGTGGTTGAGTTTGCCATATTAATAGTTCAAGCAGCTCCCGTTTAACTGACGAGCGTTCTTCAAGGTCTGCGCTCTAGTCACAGGTATTTCCTCAGACCCTACGTAGGCTATTATCTTTATATATTCGCACCCCATCTTCTGGCCTTGGCTATCCATTGAGCCATGGACATTCCATCTAGACAGGAGCCCCTCCATTGTGGGAAGTTCCGCTTCTATACGATCGTATACATCCTCATATTTCTTTCCTACTTGAGTAAAATCGCTAGAACATAACCTTTTAGAGCGGATAGCCTCGCATCCGACGTTTCTTTCTCATGATAACTGCATGATACATGATAAGCTAAAGGGCGCAGGTAAGTCGAGACCCGCCGGCTATTTTCTCACTTTCATTACCGCTTTAGGGAAAATGATAGAATAGCGTTGAGCGATGGGACTACGGATCAGCTATTAGCTCCTTAATTTGATTCAAGGAACCTACATCGCATGCGCATCATTACGACCGCGTCGTTCACCGTCCAATTAATCCAGATTTATTCAGCCAAGTATGCTTGTCAGTTGAATATTTTCTTGTTGGGGTTTCGGTCTTGCTGGTCCAGCTTAACATATTTCTTGCGTACCTACCTAGGTAATTAAGCGTTTGGTTCCCGAAATATGACGAGTCAATCTCGAAGTTATAGAAAATGAACGTAGTTACTTGAGTACCACCTACCTACCTGAAGTAAGGTATCGGATATTGCAGCTAAAAGCATTCTCTCACAGTTCATATTTGGTTCCCGCCATGTTCCAACTTAATAGCATAATAAGATTCACACTATAAAAGCATAGGTAGAAGCGGTCATTAAAAATGAGGAGGGGAAATGAATTATGATCGCTGGTTTGTATTATTATTGTTCTACCTACCAACAGTACCTCTTCCGGGAGACAAGTAGGGTTACACGACTGACTCTATCCTGCCGTCCGCGTCCGCAGCCGTAGCCGCAGTCCAATGAGGCTACGGGCAAAAAACCCGTAAAACTGGAGCTATCTAATAGTGTCTAGGGCGTAGACAGGTAGCTCCTTGACTACCTAGGTATAGTCTAGGTATAGTTCTTCAATGGACTGGAGCGTGCCGGTTTATAGTTCCTCGAGCTCGAACGAGAGCTCAGGCGCACGACGCCGGAGCGAATAACGCGTGGGCGTGTCGATACGGAACACGATGTATCGAGGGTATTAGGATCGGAGTGTACGTCCTACGTACCCTCCACCTTGATCTTACTTCGTGTAGAAACCAATTCATCCTGCTTGTAATGTATTAGTCCCAAAATGAATGCTCTACGTTTTAATGATGCAGTATACTAAAACTTACCTCGGCTTTCCTTTTTCCTGTAACTGGCTCGGGCGTTCCCCTGGAATACACCGGCGTGTTTCCGCCGTCTTTAAACGCTTCCTTATAACAGCTAGCATGGTATATCTTCTCGCCTACTTTCATAGCATCAGGCCACACAAATTCCTGTTGCTGATCTAGCCACCTCGTCTCAAACTTCTCCTGGCAAATGCTACAAACGCTATTTGCTAAACTAGGATCGTCAGGCACTGGGATATATTGCAGCTGCGGCTCTTTAGAAGCAGAGCCGCCTGAGGCTGAATTAGAGTCCCCTGAAGGGGCCACATAATCCGTGTCGACGATTTCCCTAGTTTTAATCCAATCCTAATTATATTAGTATTATTATCTACGAGGCATGGTCCAGTAAAACACTTACCACTTCATCGACTAACCAGCTCCGGTGTTGTCCACGTTTCTCGGCCTCGGCGATACGTTGGTTCACCCGGAAATGCCAGTCCATATGGGCCGTCTTTTTCTTCTTGCCCTCTTCGTCCTTCGGGAATCGTCGTCCACACTGCGTGCATTGAGGTCCTAGAGATTCAAATAGGAAGGGTAACAGTTGTGGGCGAAATCTACAAGCCCGTTAGTTTGAATTAGGACACAAATATTTGAAAGAAACGTACTGCTTAAGAGATGATGCTCTCAGAACGATATCACTCGTAAGACCCTCAAGAGTAGAAGGACGAACATGCTGAACGACCGGAACCGTAGGCGGGATGTTAAAGGCGACAGGAAATGAATTTGAAGGTGTTGCATGAGAGACAGGTGTCGAACTACTAGCCGGTGCCGTACCCGGGAGCAAGCCGGCTTGTCTCAACATATTCATGAGTGCCATAGGATCAGAAGGGGGCGGTGGCGGGTGTGTGGTGACTGGCTTCTTAGGTTCAACTGGTTTTGGCTGTGGTGGTGGAGGCGGAGTGTGAATAGCAACAGGTGCAGACGCTTGAGGCGTGACAGAATTTCGTGCCATTAAAGCGGCCAAGGTACCTGCACCAAACAATGAATCTAAAGAAACCTTTGGTGCCGCTGTCGGCGGAGGAGCTACTGCTACGGGTGCTGGTTGAGGTTGAGGTTGAGGGACAGGCGTGGGAGTAGGTGTTTGTGATGGGGGTGCTTTTATAGTCACGGCAAGATCAGCAATTTGATTCTTAACAAGCACTAACTGATCTTGTGGCAGGTTCTGGGTTTGAAGTATAGTTTGCAAATCCACGAGCGCCTTCAACCTTGTCTGTATACTAGGGTCATGCGGGTTCAGTGCGATTTGGGCCTTGGAGGCCGTAATCAGTCTCTGGATGTCATTATTCAAAGCATCTATGCTGATTCCAGCCTGTGGTGCGCCATAGCCTCCTAACTGAGGGGGGTGGAAGGCCATTAATCCTGGGGTAGGTTGAGGTGTTGACCTCGCCGGCTGTGGTTGACTCTGCGCAGATTATTAGCGGTGATAAAACTAGACATATGCATGAAACTTACAGAATGGGGTGGGTAAGTAGTCGGAGGCAACTGGCTCGAGCTACCGTAAGATGGGTCGCTTGAAGTTGGTACGGGAGGCTGAGCGGGATAGCCATTAGCCTGGGAAGGTGGATGGAAGCCTGGCGGAGTAGGCGTCTCTCGGTATGGTACCCCCTGGCTTGCTGGTCTACTACGTCCAAGCAACTGTTGTTGGCCTTGTTGATGCTTCTGCTGCGCCTGTAGGTGTGCGGTTCTCGCCTTGATCAGGGCATTCTCAATAGGACGCGTAACATCCGGAGGGAAAACAGGTCGAGTGTCAAGCGAACCAGCAACGGGTCCCTTCCAGGTCCTGAGCATTTCATCCATCTTGCGTCGGGTAGGCATGTCAACCGACGCGTAGGCATCCATGAATGTCTGATACAGCTTTCGGCCGAAGTAAAGGGTATATGGTGTACCCACATTCTTTACGATAGAGTCGAGAACATACAGGGCAGGCAGCTTCTTTTGAGGGATAACCTGGAAGATTGTTAGTATAGTTACTCCTAGATAGATATACTTGAGATAAACCGGTAGGTAGATAATATGACAATAGGAGAATGCGGATACCGTCTACTACGTAGTCGGCGCAGAGAAGAAAGCTAAACCCACTCGTTTGATGTGATCCTGAAGAGCGCCAGAGATGGCATGCGCGTGTTCGGTATTCTCCCTTGCGATTACAGTCAAGGTGCTAATTTCGGTTCTATCGAAACTTTGAAGATCTTCAAGAGCATCTCGAAAGTCCTGGGCTACCGCCTCAGACTCGGATTCGTTGGACATGATTGCTTAATATATGCAAGCACGTGAGGATTGAATTGATGAACTAGCGAGGGTAGCCTCGCGATGTAACAAAGTGAGGAGAGACCCTAAACCTGCTGCTTTTTCTCCCGGCCTGCACGTGTGGGAGAACAATGACCCAAACTAAAGGTTGTATAGATGTCACAAAGGCAAGATGCAGATAGATGCCCCTCACTCAATATTCTCACCAGAAGAAAAAGGCACGAGAATTGTAAGATAGGACCACTCCTGCTTGGTTCCACCAGTTTGCCAAAGCGGGCATAAGAAACTGCCTGGTAGTAGAGTAGGTATTAAGAGATTATGAGAGCTCAAAGCATTGTCTTTTTCCCAAGATCCTTCTACGCCAAAGGGTTACGGGATTAGGCAGTGTGCAATCCCCTATTTCCACCAAAAGGATACTTAATCTTTGTAGATGACCGGAGAGAGCGGGTTGGACGCGATCGCGAATCGTAAAAGGTGGTTGAAGATGCCTTGTCGGGAAGATGGGGAATCTGATTGTGTGTGGACCAGTTAAAGATTCACGCAACTCGATTATTCGAGGGTAGTGAGCTGTCGCAAATAATCCCGTCAGTCCGCCATGCGAAAATCGTGGAAGGAGTGCGCTGATTTATGCAAATTGAATTGTCATGTTGAAGTCGCGGGAATTGGAAAAGAAATAAAAGGTTGAAGAAGAAAGGTGCATGCTAGATGTTTAGCTTGTTGACGAAATGTACAATCAAATAATCGAATAATGAGCAAAGTTTCGGTACGTAGTACCTTACTCAGGTAGTACAAGTTATCTGTACATGTACTTAGGTACTACCTGATTACTTAATGTGATATGGCGGCTAATGCGGTCACGTGCCCAGTGTATAACTTCAGTTAGCTTATCTAAATGCACGTACAGATGCGCCCAGAGCATGTCCATTTTTTAACGGTTTATTCCATTTACATAGTTACAAACGTACTCTTAATATAATAGCTCTGTGCAGTACAAATTGCCCCTAAGTGCATGACCTACTCGTCGTACACGTTAGTACATGCGTAGAGATTCACGTACAGGGCACAGTTGATTGAATCCAAGTCAAGCTAATATTTTACGTGCCAAATACGTGTAGTGAACAAGTCAAATTGAATAATAATCATTGTGTCGCTTTCCTACCTAATTACGACTGCTACTAATTATATGCTACAGTAGGAAGCTAAAAAAGGAATTAAAAAAAAATCAAGTCCGCTGTCCTGAATTTTTGGGTATATCCGAAAATTTGCAAAAAGCCCCAAAAGCCACACCAAAAAACGCCTCATCTCAGTGAACACCGTGCCTTAGTGCTTGATAAAAGAGTATGCGGACTAAAAAAAAGGATCACGACCGATTAGTTACTAGATCCTATTTTCACCAAAACGGTCAAGATGACTTGCTTCACTGTACCGGCTTGATCTTGATCCGGCATTGTAGGCGGGGTGTAGAGCGGTAGGGGGACGCTTGACGTCCGGGATGATTGGACTGCTGCGGTCGTCGATGGGGAGGTGGTCCTCGCTATGACCGTACTCGACGTCTTGGGGGATCGGGTGGCTAATCTTAGGCTTGCCCCTGGCGAAGATGGAGAATCTACTCTTCGTCTTCTCCTTGCGAACCGAGTTGCTTCGGTAGCTGTCGTACTCTTCGGTGAAGTTGACGTCTCTGGTAGTCGCGCCGTTGTTGCGGACCTCTCTGGCATGAACGCCGCTCGCCTTGTTGCTGAAGACGAACGAGGCAATGGCGTTAGTAACACCAAATGCGATTGCGATGATACCAGACGCCATGATAGCCTGCCAGACCTGGAAGGGTACATCCTCGTTGGTGTAAGTCTTGTTGCTGAGCGCGCCGAGGTGGTGACATCCAATAAGAATCATGGCGATGCCGAGCCAGGTAAAGCCGCGATCCTCGCCGATTGCTGGCCAGTTTCTGGTAATCATTGCCTTACCCGTCTTAATTGGTAGTTCGGACCAGAATAGGAGACCAGCAACGGCAATAACGAAGGCGAGGGAGACGTCGTTGAAGAACTGGAAGCCGTTAGGCATCTTGGCGAAGTACATCATGATCCCCGAGACGAAGATAACGGCCAGCAGAACGGCAAGGTTACAAGCACGGATGACCTGGAGGATAATAAAGGCAGAGCCTTGGAATCCGGAACTAGACTTGATGCCCATCGTGTTGGTGAACTTTGCAATACCTAGGGTCGTATCCCTGGGTGTGTAAGCGTTAGCGTTGCGCTCTCTAGGCAGCATAGTTGGAAATCTAGAAAATTGGGAGACCAACTGTTGAAAACTGCCAGCAGCTTGTAGTGTATCTACTTTTTTGTTTTTTTGTCTTTGGTATATCGGGGGTCTGGCTCGCAGATCTATCGAAGTTGATGGAACGAAGGTGGGAGGGAATGCACGTGGTCGAAGGAAAAGGATCGAACGAAAGAGTTGAGGTTGAAGGAAATGATAAGGTACCGAATGGTATTGTTTAAGTTTTATAAAAATTCACCACAATGGACTAGGCAAAAGATATTGTTATTATGTACATCCGTCAAGGACAATAAAAATCCACGTGAATGAAAGGCGGCGGGACAAGGAAAGTGGTGATGGGCCGGTTGGCTCTAGAAGTTTTAAATAGTAATGGGGAAAAAAAGAAAGACAGTGAAAGAAGTGATGCGAGACGAGGAAAGAGGATGTATTTAGGGACAATCAAGAAGTGACCTTAAGGGCCGAATCAGATCAGTTCATCAGAGTATCAGAGTATCAGAGTACTATCTACAAAATCAAGTTTGCATCGTGCAGGTGTCTTGGACCAATAGATTTGATCGGGTGTGAATGGTCTCAAGCTGGATCAAAGCCAGAATTAACTTGAGTGACCCCTCGAATTGCCCCTCGTCAGGGTTCTCCAGGGAAAGTACTGAAGAGTTGAAGGGATTGGTAAACGCGTGTTCATGACCCAGGTAGGAACCTGTTAAACTAGATCCTTTTACAAGTGCCAAGTGGAGGTTCAACTACAGGCCGCAGAGAAGTACAGACGACATGGTTGTAATCTGAATATAAATTGCTTGCATCTTTTGGTGAATCTGCTTCCCCTCAGACGGGTTAGATCTGCAACTGTCCCGGCGCTTGACACGAATCATAGTCCTTAACGATCCACGTACTAAGATAGTAGGAAACCGGGAGCTAGGGAAATTGCATGGACCTGCAGCACAAGATCATCATACCCAATGATTTAAATGTGGTCTATTTTCCGCTTGAGCGAATACATCTTGAGAATTGGGTTACGACCTTGATTCCATTGGCTGTCAGTTAACGATTTTGGTTTCACATCGATTTTTGGCCCGTTAACTAGACCCCCACCAAAACTCTTGTAAGTGATAATTCGATGTACACCAGAATCATACTGGACCTGGAGTAAATGATTTGAGAATAACCTCAATTTACATGATTGAGCCATGGTGTAAATAATAAGGCAGCCAAGAGTTCTTTGTTCGTCTTTGGTGATTGTTTGCCTTGTTCTTCATTGTTCTCCAGGCTATTGTCTCTTATCTCGATTCCCTTTAAATCAGCTTACATGTACCCCCTTATTCAATGATACATACCTACCTACCTATATAAGACAGCGGGTTTTTGTATGAGGTACATGTATCTATAGGGCTATTGTAGATGTGTGCAAGTACCTAGAGGTACTTGTAAATGTAAGAATCATTTTATTGTACTTGCCATTGTAATCAACAACGTTGAGATGAATCAGGGAACACCGCATCTATCGAATTGTTCTACCACGCAACAACTGATTTGTACCTGAATATCACCAGCTATCGGCGTAAAAACCATGTGGGGGATCTGACAAGTTCCACTACGCTAAGCCGACTTTTTGCTGAGGGAAGGATCGAGAATGTTTAGATCAGTGACTAGAAAACCATCTGATTGGTCAATAGTCAAAGTTTCTTCGCGGTAAGTCCGTCCGCACTGACCAAGCGAAACAGGCCAAACAGCGCGGCTCTAGGCGGGAGAGAGAAACACCCTTGCGGCACAAAGCACAAACGCCCTGTGGACGCCCTTTATTTTAAGCAGCTTGGGCGGCTAGAAACAAGACACTTTTTTTCGAACTCCAACTTTGGATTTCTCTTTCCCAAAAACCCATCAGACCCGAATCCAAAGCCCACCACACCCAAAACTCGGCGTTTTATTAAGCGCTGCGCTTCCGCTTAAACCACTTTTTTCACCTTTTTCGTCTAAATATCTTACCATTTTATTTTACTACTCTCCCATTCCTATTTACGAAATCATGGCCCGCGGCAACCAGCGCGAAAAGGCGCGCGAAAAGAACCTCAAGGCCCAGGCTGCTCAGGTGAGTTTTTGTCTTTCCCGCCTTTTTGCTTACGCCCTTCCCCTTCCCTATCCGCCTACACGTACAACCATAGCCGCCATAACTTGGTTGCACCCGTGCTCAAAATGGAATAAGTCTACCAAGCAAAGAAAAAGAAAGAAAGAAAGAAATGAATTAGATAGGCTTGGACCGATTCGGTGTTAAGCGCTATTGTTGCGTATATGGGAAATTCCAAAAAAAGGCGGCGGAGGATTACATTCGTGATATGCTAACCGCCTCCGTTTTGCGCAGAAATCCAAGAACAACAAGAGCGGCACCGAGATGCAGCGCGACAAGGAAGCCGTCGCCGAGATGATGCGCAAGAAGCAAGCTGCTGGTAAGAACATAATACTTCTCTCCCCTATCTTCAAAACGAAAACAAGAATATATGTCATGAGGCTATCTAGACTTATTCTCTCACTGTAATACGTATTTCTCGTGTGGGTGTTCGTAAGCTGATATCATCCTTTTGTCTCTTAGCCGACGCGAAGAAGGCAGCCGCCGCCGCTGGCGGAAAGTAAATGGGGTAGAGGGCGAGGGCATGCAAGCATAGCGAGAGGCGTATTAAGGGTATATATACCTAGTAGATGGGTATAGGAGGGACCATGATTTTTTCCACCATTATGATTCGGAGCAAATCGTCTTTTCAAACAAGAACGGGGTTTTCAGGCGTGTGTTACGGCGTCTGGACTCTTTCTCAAATCTTGTTCCTTGGTTAATGCGATTATCATTAATCCGTAGTCTTCCCCTCGATGTGACTTGTCTCTACTAATATCTGCTGCTGCTACTACTACTTGCTCGATTCACTCAGGTGCATATCAACAGTCTTCCACATTTTACCAGGTAGGCCAAGCACAACATCATTTTTGAATTAAGTATTGGTATTTTTGTACTTGATCTTGATGACCTATTAAGTGCACCTATAATATACGATCCAGTCATATGTTGTAAAAAAATAACAAAGAAGCCCCTATGCCAGGTAAATATAGAAAAATGAAGAAGTCTAGTCATTCAGGTTCAAAACCCCCCTCCCAGATATACAGAACATCTCAGATCCTCCGGCGACAGTAGCCAATGGTATCAGTCATAAATATTCCCCAGACGCCGGTTTCCCACCTACTTAAACAGTCTCCATCATGTTCGCAGGTAGGCCTCCCGCGTAACCACCGAAAGCACCGATGCCTTGGGCGGCGTTGACGGGGAAGCTTCCAGTGCTGCACTGCACGGCGCAAACGCAGGCACCGTTCTCGATGGTGCCAGTACCCTGAGTAACACCAGGGGCAGCGGCAGCTTCTGTAGACGAGGCGGCGGGGGCGGCAACAGCAGTCTCGGTGGCGTTTCCGGTGATAGCGCTGCCGGCTCCCGAACCGTTCTGCTCAATAGCCTTGGCCTGGAACATGGCTTGCGACTTCTCAGCGGTAGGGTTGATGGAGAAAGTCATACCCTTGCCACAGTGGCCCTTCTGCTTGCAGTAAAACCCTGAATTCATGGTTAGCTAATGTTCTGGGTTATAAACTGTGCTTTTCGGTAACTTACATAGAGGTTCGCTTGTCATGACTTGCATGGCAACCTTAGGAGGTGGGCTGACGGTGTTGTTGGGGTTAGGCTGGAAGCCGGAGTCCATACCACCCTCCATGGCCTTGCAGGGCTCGGCGAAAGTGGACTGGGTAGCGGTGTGGTTTGCGCTCATGAACTCGAAGATGACCATGTCACCGACGTTGGCCTTAACTTGGTCGGGAACAAAGACCAAGCCGGCGGAGCCACCGACTTGGACTGTGTGAGTTGCTATCGCACCGGCAGCAGCTGTGGTAGTAGCTCCGGCGGAAAGGGTTTCAGTTCCAATCGCTGTGGCTTCGGCGCCAGCAGTGACGGTCTGAGTTACGGTGACTTGCTCGTGCAGCGTCGTCGTCTTAGCATCGTTTCCAGGGTTCGCCCAGATAACGATAACCTGAGTCGTCTGTCCTAACGAAACACCGAGGTTGAGCCCCTCACCAAGACCCGCAAGGCCGGCGAGGTTTTCTAACTCCTGCTTGTGGTGGCTGGACCTCTTTTGAGGGTAGACGTTGTTCACGGCCTTAGCGATGGCCAGAGGCGCAACGGCAACCGAGAGAGCTGTGGCGTACTTCATATTGGCGGTTTTTTGAAGGTTTTTAGGGAATTAAACGTTAATGTTCCTTTTTAACGGGAGCCTCGTTAATAGATTCGATATCGGTATTCCTGAATGACCGTGATGGGACCTGGCAATAGAGATGCTTCAAAAAAGGCGAGGGCCTGCTCGTGATTAAGAGAATGAACAAGGACGTAAAATCACACCGGGACGATGGAAAAGAAAAGAGCGTATACACAGGGACGAGTCGTCTGAAGAAGAGTGTGAGAAGAAACAACTTAGGTCTGGGCCCAAGAGGGGGACCTCGTCACTTAAATCGAGCATGACGATCTACTAACCCGTCGTCGGGCTTGAGCTGGACCCTGAGAGGATACCTCCTTGACCAGGAGTCGCGCTCGAAACAGGGAGAGGAAAAATCTTCCGTGCAGCGCGCAGCTGGGGATGCCTGCCGGGGCCAAGGGCGCCCGATCAAGACTGGAGACGCACGGCAACCGGAAGTATGCCACTTAATTGTTCATGACAACGGAGTACAGTCCAGTAAGGACTAGGGCGGTCCCATGAAGAAGACGGGTTTCGCGGCTCCAAGGCTTACAAGGGCTTGGGGTAGGAGGTCGATGTGACAGAATTGTCTCGGATGGCGTTTGGACCCCTCGCTTATAAGACTGCAGACCAGGGGGATACGGTCATAGCTCGAGCCCCTATTAGGACGCCAAGGCTGGGGATAACCAATCCGAAGTTGGCATTTTTGAATAAGGTATCGTTATTCCTTCTGAATGTCGACGTAGTAAATGTCTTGAACAATAGTTCCAATGTCAGGTAGGATTAGGAGTTACAGTGATCTATAGTACAGTATACATAACTATATGGTGTAAGTGTATTTTCAAAGGGAATTTGCGTCTGCCTTCTCGTTGCAAAGCCATCATTCCGATTAATTGTTTACCGCCTAGTGTTATAATATGACAGCTATTGGTCTAGGGCCCGAAGCCTGCGATTAGTACGGCTAAACCAAGAGAAGCGCTTCTTCAGGGCCCTTGTATTGCGATCTGTTCTTGGCACTTATACCGAACTTCCAAGGGAACCACGTTTTATTTGTTTTATGCCGGAGCCGGAATCTTTTTTTTTTTTTTTCTGTAGCCCTTTAATAAACGGATATGTACGTAGTAAGCCAGTTTCAACCTTTCCCATGGAGAAAAAGGCATGCTTACCAAGGAATCTGAACGTTTCTATGGTCGAAAGGACCCGTGCCGAGATCCTTGCACCGCCATCCGAACTTCCTGACCCATTGAGATTGTTCCTGCTTAAGGGTTAACCTTATCGTAACCCATATCCCAGTTCTCAACCTTTACTCAAGTGAGAAAAGGACTTAGGTCTAGCCTAGTCTAAACTGAATTTGCCAATGCTTGTCTTCGAGGTATCCCTGCTTCTTTTAGGTAGTCCTCCGCACCATGCGCCGTTTCTTGACTAGCTTCATCCTCAAATTCATCTTAAACGCTCCCAGCTCGTGGATACATAGCGTTGCATTAGAAGAAGGGAAAAATCCCAATGAGGCAACGCCAGCGACGACCTCATAGTGACGGCTAGCTCGGACTCCGGAATCACCAAGAGCTGTAATTTAGTATGAAGGAGCTGTCAATATTTAAAATGCTTGGCTAGCATGGAAATATGCTGCAGATGGTTGATAATACAGAATTCCGATAATACCAAAATCTACGAATAGCAAAGAAGAGAAAAGAAATTGTTTTAATTAATTAGCACTTATCTCAGCGTGCCTTTAGAGCGAAGTGGTATCAATAGGTTGTAGATGTATTGTTTCCTCTCGACGATTTTGAAAACCAGTATTTGACTATGTAAACTCATAATCGCAGCTCAAACACGGAGGAATCAGGCCATGATCTTCATGAAGAACGTAATGATAGCCTCGAATTTGTTTCTTCGCCTTGCCCCTCCAATCGATATCTCGTAATTGGCAGTATTAGGTTGTACTGTTCCTTATGGATGGGAACTGGCGCGTAACTCGTCGCATACTCGCCCGAATTTAAGCTACGTATGTGACGTTATCGTTGTCACAGCAGCTTGTAACACCCAACGTTACAGATCCCTGCCTGTCAGGTTGATCTCACGAAGCATCCCACCACCGATTCTCCTAACTAGATTCGGGATTAGAGTTAATATGAGATCTCTAAATTCCTCCGTTTACCTCTATTTAGATTCTTGTTGCTGAGATTGGTTCTGTTGGCCTTCGTAAAGGCCTGTGTAATAGCCTGCATAATACCACGACATCAATAGTCTCTTCAAGCCTTCATCACGTACTATGATACAACCGTTAGCACAACCGACTTCGTTGTATCTAGAGATAACTATCCCTTTTCTAGAACCTTAAAGGGGACCGGGGTTAGTCTGAAGCTCACCTGAACCTAGAAGCCCTCCAGGGCCGGGACCTCCACCAAGCGGGTGGCTGTGCTGGGAACTCGACGTTCCGTTCTCTTGTCTTCCGTTCTGTGTTTCGTCAGAATCTTGGGAGATCTATGCCAAGCTTTCTTGATCTCCTAGGATCCTCTCAAGGGTGACCTTTACAATAGGGTCGGGGTTACAACTTACAGCAGCTTCAGCTCCAGCTCCAGTTCCAGTTCCCATTTCGGAATCTGCTTCGAGAGGATTTGTCTCTTTGGTTTCGTCCTTGGCATCTGTAGTCCTTGAATGATCCCCGTGTAAGCATACATATACGCAGACCCAGTAACGTGGCTATACGAAATATCCAGGAACTCAAGTGACAAATAGAGGGGTGAAAACTTACTCGTCGGACTTTAGGAGGTCTTCCACATTGCCTCCATTCTTATGGATGCTATGATATTTCTAGAGTGTTGATTAGATACAGGCTCTTATTAGCCTCAGAAACTGGTAGTTTGGATACATGCCTCGTACTCCTTCAGCGCGTCATTCCACGAGTCTATGAGAGCTGAATCATCCCAAATCTCTTTATGGGACAATGGCTTCTTTGGGGGTGCCATGATAGAAATGAGGAGACCTTTGGATTGACAAAGGTAACTGATTAACTCAGGAGTGATTGAGAGTTTATCGCCAGGAATTGGAAATGAGATGTATGTTATATGCTGTGCATACAGAATCGATTTTAGAGTCGTCTTTCTTGTAGGTAGGAGGTAGTGACCTGTTAGGGGTGTTGATATAAATTTAATTTACTGAGTCCGAAACTTGATTTTACATAGAAAGTCTCATGACGTTGAATTAAATCGACTGATAGGCCTTCTGAATACTTGAAGAATAGTTATGTGAAATGCATTAACTAAAGATGTAATATTCGGCTTTCTCAGTCACAAATACCAAAAGTTTAATACCAAAGCAGCTGCAGCTTACCGCGAACGTACCAATGTATATTCGATACGTACCCTCTCTTATCTGGGGATAGTGGGGTGTTATCCGTCTCACCGCCAAAGCTCAAACGGCAGAATCCTGGCGCAAAAGAAAAAAAAAAAGTTGGAACTTTACATAGCAGAGTGGAAAAGCGCATCGCATCAAGTATTAGTATACAGTATATACAATCAATCGTACAAACAAAATGGCACCAGAGCTCAGGAAAAGAAAATCGAAGGGTATGTCGTTATGATTTTAAGCTTCAAGGCTCATTAAACTAATCCTATTCGTTAGAAGCCGGCATTTCTGCTGCGAAGCCCGCCTCTAAAGGCAAGGTTGACACTCTAGCTACCAAGCGAAAAGGTCAGTACGAAAACCACCAAAATCTTATCTTCTGTAAACTAACAGCAGGATTATAGCGGCCGATGATTCCAGCCCTGTTGCGGCAAAGAAATCCAAATCGACCAAAGATGAAAGCCAATTGAAGAATGCCAAAGCAGATCGATCAGTAAAGACGAAGATCTCTAAATCTGTGAAGGAGAGCAAGAAGGACAAGAGTGAGGCCGAAAACGAAGACGAAACACTACAATCCTCAGATAACGAGCGTGATGATGCCCAAGCTCTTGCCAAAATCGTCGACAGCGACGACGAAGACGCTGCAGCAGATACCAGTGTCCAATTCCAGGAGGGGCAAGACGTGGGCGAAATTCCCAAGGCCTCTAAAGACCTACTCAAATCATCCAATTCCGAGGATGGAGAGCGTGGTGTTGTATATGTTGGTCGTCTCCCGCGTAAGTTCAATCTTCGGTTGGGTTGGAATAATGCTAATAACGGTAATAGATGGTTTCTACGAACATGAGATGCGCTCCTACTTCTCTCAATTTGGTAAGATTGAGAGGTTGAGAATGTCGAGGAACAAGAAGACGGGTGCCAGCAAACATTTTGCCTTCATCGAATTTGCCTCCGCAGCTGTAGCATCAGTTGTCGCCAAAACAATGGATAATTATCTCCTCTTTGGCCGGATCCTGAAAGTCAAGGTTGTTCCTAAGTCACAGATTCATGACGACCTCTGGAAGGGCTCAAATAGACGGTTCAAGAAGGTACCGATGAATAAGATGGCCGGTAATCACCTGAAGAAGCCTTTATCAGAGTCGACCTGGACGCAGAAGATCACGAAGGAAGAACAGAAGCGCAACCAACGAGCAAAGAAACTACAGGAGATAGGTTACGATTTCGAAGGCCCTAAGATCAAGTCAATCGAAGAAGCGACGAGCGAACCTCTCGCAATTGAAGGTGGTGATAGCGAGACACCAAAGGCCATCGAGGCAGCACCTACAGCTGATGCGACAGAGACGGAAACGGCCAAGAAAGAAGCGAAAGATAGTAGCAATAATTCTCCTGAGGATGAGCTCGCCGTGAAGGAGCCTTCTAAGGCGAGCAAGCAGGATGCTGCTAAATCTAGTAAGAAGGGAAAGAAGTCTTCAAAGGCGAAGAGCAAGAAGGTAGCCGCATAATGATTTCGAGGCGTTTTTTATACCTACTTAGTTTATAACAATTTTATGATGCCTCTCTATAAGGAGGCGCTTGATCACTTTAAACAATTGCATTCTTGCGTGCGTATTACTATGTGAAAAATATGCGTCTATTGTTGTACTCTCCGATTCTTGCGTTTCACACACACCTTTTTCACGAGAGAATGAGATATCTGCACATAGCGAACCCATTGTACCCGTGGATGAAATCGGGCGGACAGCGGGATTGTAAAGGGCAATTTTCATTCTACTTCGACTGGAAGGGTGAACCAGCCATTAGCGCTCGAAAGTTGAGCGAGGTAGCTTCGATTTCAAGAAGTTCCAGTGAAGATGGTAAAATATGTGTAGAAGAAAGAAAATTGGGACACACTCGAAAACTTGCGATTCTTTGTATTGTGAATGATTAACCAATTAGAGGTCCCGTCGCAAGCCACAGTCTTAATGTCAGCCACTTGGTGGAGTGCTCTTAGACCCAAGGAACTTTTATTATAGACATTGTACATAATAGTAACTAGGTACATAAGGCCACGATAAGTTTAATAGATAAGTCCTTCACCATTACCTGTCTAGATTAACATTCTATAAAGGGAATTGCGTCAATAATAATGTAGTTAATTCTTATAAGAACTAAAAGAAGTACTAAGACCGGTTTCTGAATCAATCTCGTATTCGAAGACAAGCTCATACGAGGTGTAACAGGCTATTCTTCATCTACAATTCTCGGCCTATTAAAATGTCACATCGAGATGGTCTAGACTCTTTGTAAGTGGTGAGGAATTGGATAGCTAGGATGAAAGACAAGCTATGGCAAAACTTAATTGACGATATTAACTATAGTTATCTTACCAACGACTTGTGCTTTATATCCAACGACATAAGTGTATATTTCCTATCTATAAACATATTTGTTAAGAGGCCCAATGCCTTTCCATTCATAGATAGGCATTTTTATATTAATCATTTTTGGGGTAATTGAAGGGTTAGAATTAGGAGGCTCAGTTACAAGTTTCTGCTGTTATAGTGGTCGGATAGTTGAAACGTTCCCTGTATTTAAGACGCTAAGACGCTAGTCGCCCTGCCTAGCACTCTCCAATTAATGAGTCGTAATTTGATTCGCTACCTAAAATAACCACTACACTGTAAGGTACCGAGGATATGTACAAGTACAGGTACCAGGCAACTTCGATAAACAGCAACGGCTTACGTGTGGATTGTGGACTTGGGATTTGCAGTTAGAAACGTCGCAACGTCTAAAAGTCCTTAAACGTCTCTTCAATCACCCATTCGACGGCGACCTATAATTGATGTCACTGTGTTAGATATTAAATCTTCACGAATGATTTCATAATGACTTCCACAGAACCCTCGCAGCAGCCAAATGCTGGTAAGTCTTTTAAGTATTTCCATCGCCGTCTTGCAGTGTGATCATATTAACCAAACCTGATATTAAATAGGTGCGAAGAAAAAGAATAACAAAAAGAAGAAGAATGCAGCAAAGCCTAAACCACTTGAACCACTCGAGGACGGAATTAAAGCCATAGATATAAATCAAGATGGAGGACGTCCCGAGGAAGACGGTAACGAATCCGACGAGCCAGATACACCCGCAGCAGAAGTGAGCCCTGGCCAACCTCAAATCCCGATTATATAGTCTAGTGCTAATGGAGTTGGTGGTAGCATACACCTAAAGAATCTTCAAATGGTCATACCCCGTCGCCTACGACCAATGGGCATCCCGCCCACGAAACAGCCACGAATGAAACAACTGAATCCACAGATACAAGCGCTAGGCTGGACGCCATAACACAAGAACGCGAAGCTTTAAGGGCAGAAGTAGAACAACTACGGAAACAGCTCGAAACCATACAAGAGACCCACGCCCAAGAGACAACTCAGCTAAAGTCGGACTTAGAAGAATCTGAAGCCGCGAAGGAGCAGGTCGAGGAGCAATATCAGTCCCTCGTGGATAGGGTCGAGAAAATCAAAGAAAATGTGGGAAACAGATTAGCAAGAGGAAAGGAGGAATTAGAAGAGGCAAATCAACGTATTGAGGAGTTAGAAGCGCAAAATGAGGAGCTTCAAAACGGTGCACAGGGCTATCAAGATGAGATCGAAAAGCTCAAGACCGAACTTCAGGATGCGACGAGAGAACTATCTAGCCTCCGAAGCAGAAATAATCTTTCTCAACATAACTCCTTAAAGGAAAAGGAGGACTTGACACGGCAGATACAACACTTAAGAGAAGAAGCAGAGGCGGCCAAGGATGCGATGGGCGACTGGGAAGTATTAGCCATGGAGGAACGATCGATTAGAGAGAGCCTATCTGAAAAAGCAGCTGCTCTAGAAGAGCAACTAATGACATTAAGAGAAAGCTACGAGCGAATCACAGCCGAGCGAGATAGTCAAGCTCAAGCTGTCGATAGTCTCCAGAGGGCACTTCAAGAGATTCAGGAGGCCCGCAAGAAGGAACTGCGTGAAATGGTGGAAACATCCGAAGAGCAGCTCCAGGCGCTCAAGAAGCTCGTTCAAGAGGCGGACACGAGGGCAACTGAAGCCGAAAAGGTTAAGGAGACCTTACAGAAGGAATTGGAGCGTACTGCGCCCTTCGAGAAAGAGGTCAAGGAGAAGAACCTCCTTATCGGCAAGCTAAGACACGAAGCTATCGTCCTGAACGATCACCTCACGAAAGCTCTTCGATACCTCAAGAAGACTAAGCCTGAGGACAGCATCGATAGGTTTGTTTAGCCACATCCTCCTAACCCCTTTTCATATGGGTACTGACTTTGTACAGGCAAATTGTTACAAACCACTTCCTTCAGTTCCTTGCACTTGATCGTTCTGATCCAAAGAAGTTCCAGATCCTCCAGATCATTGCCGGACTCCTAAATTGGACGGACGAACAGAGGGAACAGGCTGGGCTTGCGCGACCGGGGACTTCTACTAATAGTCTCCGCCTCCCCAGCTCTCCGTTCCACAGAACACCTAGCACGCCGTCTCTGAGCGCAGACTTCTTCTCAGATACGACACCAACGTCGGCCAGCAAAGAGTCTCTTGCCGACTTGTGGGCCGGGTTCTTAGAGCGGAGTGTGGAAGAGGCCTCGCAGACGGGGTCGAGGAAGGGCAGCATGTCGAGCACAGCCGGTACGACGAGACCGGATACTCGAGGTACTTAATCTAGGTAGTAAATACAGTACTACCCGTGTATCTGCATTGCAAATGCACCTTTTTCTCTCTTTTTTCTCGTTTCGACTCCGGCTAGCTTTGATAAAAAGACACATAGCATATACTATGCAGCATTTGATGGCGTTTTTGTCGGATTAGGTTACGGTTCAATGGGACAGACAACTTGAGTTGGGCTCCTAGGAGGAATGGATAGACTATTCAAAACGAATACTCTGGATCTTATTAGTCCATCAAGCTGCACCTTCGTATAACTCTACTCTTTCTCCAAATAAGTGATGCCTCCTTTTTGCTTGCACGTCTATAAATAGTCGTAGCTAATTATTCTAAAGAGACATCCTGGCCTTGAAGGGCTTAATTTGAATCGAGATACATATAGACATTCACATAACCATACTGTCACGTCTCTAGTAACACACCAGTTCAAGTTTTGAAGTCCTAAGATACATTTAACTCCGTATAATCCATATATGAGGCTCTATCTATACAGCGCCATCTACCCAGCACCTTTGCTACCCGACCATCGTCTCCGGCGCAACCATCTCCTCCAACCTGGGGAGCACATTCAGCGCATACGCATCCGCGTCTCTCGTAATATCCGCGATGTCTATACGATTCTGCAGCGCATCATTCACGCCTTCAACCACCTCCCGCTCTTCCATGACCTCGCGCATTATAGCTCCTTCCTGCCGCCAATACGCCTGGCTGCGGGCCCTCAGCTCCTCGTCGCGATTCGCCGTGTTCTTAACGATGCCCACGGCGTTCAACCGACCCTTCGTCCCCTGCAGTTGCCTCGTTACCGCTTCCACGCGCGCCGCGGGGCTCGGCGGCGATACGAAGGCCCGGTTCGTGCTGGAGAGGTAGACCAGGTAGGCGAGCAGGAAGTCGAGAGCGGCGAGCCCCAGGTGCCGCGCGGCGCGGGAGGTCCAGAAGAACAAGTCGAGGTCGACGAGACGGGTCGCGCGCGCGTTCGCTTGGTAGTTATACGAGCTGGCGAGGTACACGTCGAGCGCGGCGGCCAGACCGCTCGCGACGGCGGTCGTGGCGCGCCACTTGGGGCCGTACGCCCCCGACACGAATTCCGACGTCGCGACCGAAGCGAGCACGAGGTTGACCAGGTGCGGGGCGAGCAGCGCGGGGAGCGCGTAGTAAAAATACGAGCGGGGGTCGTCGGACGAGCAAAAGGGACAGGTGGCCAAAACCTCGGGGCCGAACTGGAGGTACAAAAGCCTGGACTCGAGGTTCACGAAGCGGGCGCGGAGGGCGTCGTCCGCGGGGGTGAGGGGCCGCAGGGAGGCCAGGCGGTTGAACAGGACGTCGGTGGGGATCTGCAATCGCGACTGCGTGCGCGCGAACACGTTCTCCGGGGAGAAGAGGGGGAGAGCGCCGACGAGCAGGACGAAGCCGCCTACGACGAGCGCGGAGATGGCGCGGAGAGCTTGTGGTGGGAGAGGCTGGACGGAGACGCCGGCGGCGAGGGGGGCGTTGCGCACGGAGCGGTAGTAGTTTATGGCTTTGGGTAGGAGCATAGGCCCGAAGAATATGAGGAGGGACTTTATCCTGAGAGATGAGGATGTGTATGTTAGCTTGGTTTCCATGCGATGGGTTTCCTTTCGACTTGGTGATGGTGTTTAAACTTACGTTCCCCAGGGAATCGCCATGGTGTCTTTTTTATTATCTGGCAAGACGTATTTTCACCATGCCATTAGTATATGTAAAAGAGCAGTTCCGTATAAAATAAGTAAACTTATTTCTCAGATTAGAAGGCCAGTTTGGCCAGATACAACCTGACCAGACCTTTGGACCTTTAGTATGCAGGTGGCCTTCGATGTTGGAGGGTCTCTGTCACAGGCGCTTTGTACTTTGTACATGACGCATTTTAAAGGTTCAGGACAGACATTACGTCCCAATGTACCTGTGTACTACGGTAGAGTCGCTGTGGCGTAGACGCTAGTGAGTTTAAGCTTCTGATAGGTCCGTCTTTTCAATATCCACTTCTTTATTTCTCTTCAAATTTCGCGAATGCATTCAAGAAAATTTGTATTTTTTACTTTTCCTCAACTCCTTCAATATAGTTTCTCGATACACAATATGCGAGTCACAAGTGCGCATATAATCTAGATCTAAGAAATGGACCTATGACGGAGAATGATATGGAATATATACTACATATTATCCTATGATATTAGTTCCGAAGACGATATCGTACATATACCACCGCCATACTGAACATACTGATCCAAGGTAAGAGAATTGTGATGTATCACAGGCACTTTCGAAGCTTTAACGATCCTTTTTCTCGATGGTCGTCAGAGTCAATATGCTGCCTAGAGCGACCCAAAGTACTCTGCCAAGAGTCATCTCAATCGTGTTACAGAGTTCCTAGCATTCTGCGATGAAAAACTCTGCGTCAAATTAGATGAGAGACATATCCCCATTATCTAGTTAATCGATTATAAGTAATTGCTCATAAGTGAACGTAACCTCTATGTGTGTATCCCGAATAATCATGAATCCTTCTTAGCTTTTGCTTCTTGTGACTTGGGTATCGGTCCCTTCTCTGCGCCCACTTTGACTGGCTGTTTCTTTGCCATCTTCGCGTCGAGTATCAGTCCTAGAATCGCTGCGATAGTATCGCTCACCAACAACACCACACCAGCACAGGCTGTCTGCCACGATGCGATACTAACGCTGCCGACGGGGGCTCGTGGGAAAGACAATATCCACTCGGCGTAGTATGGGAACCAGCCGTGCGGAAGCCAGAACATGGGCTGCTTTGCGTACCAGAAAGGGAGGAGGAACTTCGATCCCGACGTCGCTAACCAACGTAGAATATTGACGGTACTATCGAATTTGGTTTTGGCGCTTTCGTGAGAGGTTTCTTTAAAAATAGCACAAATCTGTCAACTTTATTCCCCAACTATCCATATCTCATATGTGTGTTCACGGGAGGGGGGGGCGGGGGGAGAACGAACTCATCTTCTCCAGCTGTTCCAATAGCTTATCATGCTGTCGTCGAAGCTTCGCCCATTTCGCAAACTGGTCCTGGCTGCTCGTAGCATTCAGGTCGCGGCGGATCGTAAGATATTCCTTTTGCAGCGTCTTCCTTTCCGCCACTTGCTTCGAGAATTCGGTCGGGAGGGTTAGATAAATGTTCCATAGCTATACATCGCGGTCAGTCATTTATGAACGCTCACGCAAATAGGCAACACCTGGGATTGCTGATCCTGGCAAACGTTCGGAGAATTTATATCCTACCAGATTATTTATCGTCGCAGCGCCGACTGTATTCACCAGGTGAACGCCGACCTCGACTAGGAAAACCAGGAGTAGTACAGATATCATTTTCGTCTCGAACCAACTGCTTCGTCTTGAAATAAATGGGATACGTCACAACGGAACAAGTTTGGCACGAGAAGACTACATGTACCTAAAGTAGAAAGCTTTAAATTCGTGTCCTATCCGATAATGCGACATTGAACTCGAAAAGGTTTAGAGGAATGCGTTACTACGATTGGGGATGCATTTATACGTATTATTTTATTAAAGAATATTTACGTATCTACTTTCTTCAGACATGCATATACTACCTACTAACCTATCCACTTACATGTAGCTTCTAGAACAATGAATACCTAATACACCACTCATGATTTGCTTAAAGAATATAGCTTTTTCAAAGTTGAAGGCTGCATAAATGGTTATCCATATACAAAATCCTACGAAGCGATTCTATGACTAATTAATAGTGGCTCACATTCACAATGTCTCGTTCGTTGGATAAGGATCTTCTAGCTCACTTGGAAGCCGATGGTCATGATGAGGTATACAAAGACATCTCGACGATTCTAACGAACCTACCAGAAAATGAATTACTGGAGATTGAATTCCTTGGGAAAAGTCATCCCTTACAACCAGGGGTCAACTACCTTAGGGACGGCCCGGCTGTAGCAATTCCTAAGCTTAGACTAGTCCAAGCATTCTTCGTCGCTCGCCAATTGCTGCAGGCTTATCTTGAATACAGTATCATAAGCAACGGCGAAGCGATGGCTGCAACAGCTGTGCTATTGCTTACGGACCCCGAGCATCTGACAGCCGCTAATACCCGGAAACGACTGCTCATATTATCCCTAGAAACCAGCGACACAGCTGAGCTGGCATTGAGACGAGAGAAGCAGTTTGTGGACAGCCTTCTCACATCAAGGCTGTATCGACATGCCAAATCACCCACTCTCTGGTCACACCGTCGCTGGTTACTTCACCTATTCGCTATTCACGACGTGGGTGTGGACCTGCACCACGATATCAAGAATATTGTCATGATAGCGGGGATTCGGCATCCTCGAAATTATCCTGCCTGGCACCACGCTCGATTCTTAGTGGATCGCGATCCAAGCTTAGCTTCTTCTATCATTGCTGATGTTAAAGAGTTTTGCTTGAAGAACCATACCGATATCTCTGGCTGGAGTTTCCTGGTCTATACCATAAGCAGGATCGAAGACAAATCAAAACGTCGCATGACCAGCTCTTCTGTTTTTGCGGAAGTCCTTGATATCACTAGCTCATTGCGCTGGGTAAGCGAGTCCGTCTGGGTATTTCTGCGCACTATAGCAACGGTGGAACTCATTAGTGAACAACAACTCGAGTCATTTTTGGCCGTAAATAAGAAGCTCGCTTCCATAACACCGGAGAACAGTAGTCAGTGGAGAACATTGGATAGCGCACGCCGTTGGTGTCAAAAGTATCGTCCTCCGTTAGAGGACGAAATGGCGGACTAAATTCGAATTGGTCCAGCAAAGCTGCCAACCGTTGGGAAAATACGTAGAGGCCTCAGCATTGACGCTGTCAGCAATACATTTACTAGGGCGATCAAAACCCTAAGAATAGACAATCAAAAGACTGAAACGACCAGTTTGGTTGTTATTATGCCCTTTAGTTCCTTCTCGCCCTTACGTCCGCAATTCCTTCTCGTAACGGACGAAATAGGATGGACGTCTGCTTCAAGTTGAGGCTCATCAGTTGCACATACATAGCTTATCCCGACAGCGGCTGACGAAGGTCTTTGTGCCGGAAAGCTAGAACGTGGCTCGGCAATCGACAAACGACGACGCTGATAGGTCGAAAGGTTGGTGTTAGGCTGACGCAGGGGCTTAGTCCTGCTACAACGTGGATGGCACAAGACGCTTTTTTGTCCTATAATTATCCCGTCACCTTACATTTTGGGTATTGAACCGCCAACCTCAGAAATCTGAGACTCCTTGGCTGTGATCAAGATCCGATCCTCTTGTAAGGTTTAACAGAGATCTGAGCTTCCCAACCGGCATACTGTGAAGTGGCTGAAGGCCCGTCCCAAGCCAACGGAGGTTTTCAAGCGGTTGATGAAAAAATTGGAATGACGGCTTGGTGTACTAACAACGCCAAGCACCGGCCTCAACCGCTTTGCGTGATTGGCCTTCGACTCGACGGCCTCGTGTCAACCGAGACTAGTCTCACCTTGATGCCAAACAACTTCAGGTCAATTTTCTATCCTGACATACGTAATCTTGAGTTACCTTATCGAAGAATTCCCCCCCTTCTACCTTGTCTAGGTTTCTTGAGGCGCCCTGATCGTCCTGATTAACGTTGTTGTGGACCGCAATTGACAGCCAATGTGAGATTTGAATACCAGGTTGGCAAGGACACGATCCGCGGACGTGATTTCTTATGTCAAGGATCTCCAGACCCAAGCGTCTTCTTGGCCGTTAATCAATTCCCGTCCAGTCCGAACTCCACATGGAGCCATTGGTGTGGATCCCTGCAAGCAATCTAGCTCTATCCTAAGCGTTGTATGGGGTTGATGTGTATCGCCGAGGTAGTATTTTCACATTACTGCATACTGTAGGCAGGCTCTGTTATCAGTCATTATTATTATTCCCAAGCCAAGCAATAAGGTGGCGCCAACTGCGTTACCAACAAGCTCGAGCATCTAGACTCGAATATACGAGATAGCTTTCTAATTATATTGCGGCAGAGCTACGAAAGGGATACGACAACATAACGTCGAAAGAGAGGCCTCGAAGGTTGCAAGAACTCCCAAGCTTCACAACCGCTTTTGCGCCGTAAAACAAAAAAGATTCCACCAGAAATGGACCAATCATCGACTAGCAAAGAAGGAGACCCAATTTCCCAAGAAGATCACCATAATAAGAAAACTACTTTATGGATACCTGGATAACGCCATAGCCGCATGGGTAATCGAATGTCATTTTTAAGTATATTAAAAGCCGTCCGTCTACAAATGGCGCTATCTCTACTTTGCCCCTGGCTTGCAGGGACCACCCCTTGACCGTTCGTGTTTTCTACCTAGTGCTAATCCGATTGATCATTTTGAGATACATTTAGACATGGAGAGAAACGGGAGAAATAAGAAGTACATAACAACAAATAACCTTGTGAGAATTGGACAGGTTCGGCTACCTGACAGCCGAACAGGTAACGTACCAAACCATGTACTGTATCTATCCCGCAGTTCCAGCTAACGCTATCCTCATATGGGAAGCCAACCAGCAGGAAGGGCCAAGATACTGGGCCTGATGACTGCAGGGGTTGAGGGTCGAGGGGGGGGACATCGTTAACTTCCCTTCCTCCTCCGTCTTTGCCGACCTCCACTAAGTATTCACACACTTCTTGCCTTCTCCACAGCCGTCTGATATCTACTTTTTCTATTGTTGGCTGGTGTTGTCGTCTTTGTTTCACTGCCACATACCCCGATCGTTTTTGGTTTCCTCTCTTATTTTTTTTTAACACTGAAATAGACCGGGGCGGCCTGGTTTAGAATTCCTCTACCTGTCTTATTTATCAAACGTGGTTCTCTCGGCGGCGCACTTTGTTTAGGAATCCCATATCGACATATCGAATACCTTACTACCACGAAACCCTACGTGCCTTGCATCTATCTACTCTCCACGGACAACCTCTTTTTCTGGCTCTATTTCCTTTCCTAGCCAATTTCTTTATTCCTCACTTTCTGGTTCATTATTATTAACGACGCTCTCTTAATACCTAATATTATAATATCTAGACCAGATAGTCTGGGACTCTTGAGCTGTAAGACGCCAGAGCTACCTACTCATCTCGAGGACCCAATTGGCTTCGTAGCACTTTGCTTTCGCTCCCAGCAAGCTTTCTTTACCTCAATTAGCTACGCAGTATCCGATCCGAATGTGCATACAGGCGTGATTTGTGATCTTTCAAGTACAGCAACCAATCCAGACCGGAAACCGAGGTCCTTGGTAATTTCGAGTCGGGAAGAAGGCTGCAGAAATCTCCAACATGCATCAAAGCAAATTATCACTCCAGCTCCTACTCTGGGGCTCGGCTCTCGTTCAGGGTCTCCCTACGGACCAGAGCTTAGAGGCACGAGAACCTGTCAACGATATTGGATTCGTTACCTTTAAATCAAAGGCTCATACGCATAAGTTTGAAAAGCGAGATCCTGTTAACGATATCGGATTTGTTACTTTCAAATCAAAGGCCCATACGCATAACTTTGGGAAACGAGAGGCTGCTAACGATATTGGATTCGTCACCTTTAAGTCGAAAGCCCACACCCATAACTATGAGAAGCGAGAAGAATCTAGCGGTTCTAGCCCGCAACTCGGGTTTGTGACGTTCAAGATGAGCTCCAAACAAACTGCTGTAAGTTAATCTCGCGGTAGTATTGTTTGTATATATACTAACAGGCAACCCTTGTATAGTCCGAAGGAAGTCATGCAGACAAAGTCTCAAGAGCCGCTCAAAGCCTAGCAGCCAAATACGGTTCCAAGGTGCCAACTCGTTCCACATCCGAGGACTCAGCTCTCCTCAGCCGAGCTAACAACTACAATGTGGATACCGCCGATAAGCCCTCAGTCAGCAACGCTGCAGGAATTAGCCAGGATGGAACCGACTACTCGTACTTTCTCGAGGCTGCCTTTGGCTCTGAAGGGAAGAAGATGTACATGCTTGTCGATACTGGTGCTAGTACAACGTGGGTTATGGGCTCGGGTTGCACCACTGGCGCATGCACCAAGCACAACACATTCGGACCAAACGATTCCAAGACGTACAAGGACAGCGGAGAGGAATACTCGGTCGAGTACGGTTCCGGAGAAGTGAGCGGGCACGTTGTGACCGACAGCATCAACATCGCGGGCTTGGAGGTGACGATGCCCTTTGGTGTTGCCAACGTCACTTCGGACCAATTTTCTCAGTTCCCCTTCGAGGGTATCTTGGGATTGTCTATGGTCGACGGCACGTGGCTTACCAACCTCAAGGACGCCAACTTGATTGAGTCCAACGTGTTTGGAATTGCGTTGAACAGGAAGGCAGATGGAGCGAACGACGGAGAAATAGCTTTCGGCGCGCCGAACAAGGCCAAGTATACGGGCGATATATCGTACACTGGCCTCAAGTCTGAAGACAGTTGGGCTATCCCAATGGACGATGTATCGTTCGGTGGCAAATCCTCGGGAGTGAAGGGCAGACTCGCCTACATCGACACTGGTACTACCTTCGTTTTCGGCCCCCCTGACGATGTTGCCGCTTTGTACAAGTTGATTCCCGGCTCCAAGACCATCGACAACGGCGAGACTTATACCGTTCCCTGTGATACCGATGGTGAAGTCTCTTTCTCTTTCTCCGGGAAAACTTACACTGTCTCCTCCAAGGACTTCATAACTGCTCCCAACCAAGGAACTTGCTTTGGCAGCGTGTACGGAATGGAATTTGTTCCCGGTGCTTGGCTTCTTGGAGACATGTTCCTGAAGAACGTCTATAGCGTGTTCGATATGGATCAAAAGCAAATTGGTAAGTTTTTTGAGACTCTTGTATTCTAAAAGGAGTATTGATCGAGGCTAACTAAAAACACAGGATTCGCCACCAGGGCAACTTCCAGCAGCGATTCCAGCAGCAGTGCAAGCCCCAGTGGAACGTCAACGGCATCCCCAAGCGGTTCTTCGACTTCTGGATCTGCCACCGCAACTGCTACATCAGACAGTGCTAGCCCGACGGGTTCCACGTCAGGCGGTTCCGGGGTTGGCCTCACTCCCGAAGGTACACCAGCGGGCGACGGCTCAGGCAGTGGCAGTGGCAGCGGCAGTGGCACTTCGCCGACAGACTCGGCGCCGGGTAGCACAACTTCCCCTGACTCTGCCGGTGTGAAGTTAAGCGCAATGGGTATTTACACATCCTTGATGTGTATCCTAATAATCGGCATGGTTATGTAAAAGACAAGACTAAAGGTAGTCTTGGAGGATTTTAATGGTCCCTCGCATTTCACATTTACGCGCATGGTGTATATATACCACGGGACTGCTTTCACCCAAAAGCAGATGTCAATCCTTTCATCACGGTTACGGTGCACTTTATCATTTGGATAGAAAAGGAGGTCACTATGTTTCTAGGATAGACAAGCTCAGCTCAAGGTGTTTTTTGCCTCGGTGCTATCAGAGAGAGGGGGAGAGAATAGTACGCGCGACATGGCGTAGAGGAGGAAGAGTACACGAATGTTTTGATACCACAGCGGGTGTAAAAGAACGAAAAAGGATAACTCAGCAGCCTAACGCCGGCATTTATTAAAAAAAAAATTAAAAATACGCTGTTAGGTATTATATTTAGAATTATCTAATAGACAGCGAAAATATTCAATTCTTGGGGCTGCCGTCACTTGTTGCATTGTCTTGTTGAGTTAAGCATTATTTTGTCATGTTAAAAATGAAGGACCATAATATTTGAAGTCACATTAGATCGTAATTAGGTTAGAAACTTGAGAACGTTAGAAGAAGCTAACTACGTAATAGTGCTTTGGGTAGGTACGAGCCCCTGACTACTTAACATCGGACCGACGTTAATAAAGTTGAAGCTTAGGGAAGGTAGGAATTTAGACGACATAACAAAACCACCAGACCCAAATAACAGGGACCTACATTAGGTACATACATACATAGAACCAGGGTCTCAAATTCATAAGCTTTTAACCCAATTAGAACCCCCTGCATTAGTACGCACGTACAATACATGTAGGTACCTAGGTATTCAGTACGTACCTTTCTTATCACATGAAGATAAGAAAGAGGAAATCCGTAATCCGTTTCATTGATGGACTTTGGCTTAGCCTCGAACTTCGATTTGATTTGGGGCGCGGCTCAACCTGAGATCCGTTAACTACCTTGTAAATTAAAACATACGTATCCGTATCCATTGGGGGACACTCGCGAGCTAGGTTAGTTCAGTAGTAACAGGAGAAAAAAAAAAATTACCTAAAACCCGTTATCGAGGAACGGAGTTGCAACCTTCTTAACCTTTTGCAAGGATGCCGCCCTGATAACAACAATGGCCAAGGCCACGACTCACAGCTCTACCAGAGAGCAGCAGCAACAGCAGCAGCAGCATTCGCGCAACACAAATCCAACCACCACCACTACTACTACCGAAACTTCCGCAAACGAAGAGCAGCATGGTCTGCTAGCAGGGAGTACTTCGGACGAAGATGAGGACGCAGACGGGGAAGACAAGGACGGGGAGAATGACATTATAGTGCACCGGGTCAACGGCGAGCTCGAAGCTCCTCCCAGTTCCATACGCACTCCCGGCACTCCCAGAACCCCTAATCGAGTCCGTTTCGATCTACAACCTACCAATATTCCACCTCCCGCGAACGGTCACGACCACCGTCCGGCAGCCGAGCCCACCGATTACTTCAATATTGCCGAGCCCGGCAGCCCCGACTATTACGACGACTACGACGACGACGACGACGATAACTCGACGCCCAGACACCCTCTACTGACCGACATCGAAGCTCCCTCCGTAGCCTTGGCCAACAGCCTCGACAACGATGTTCAGGAGTGGGCCGAGCGAGAGCGGACGAGGCCCAAGTCCGGGCTGCGCGCCGCCTTCATGAACATGGCGAACAGCATCATCGGCGCCGGCATCATCGGGCAGCCCTACGCGTTCAAAGACGCCGGCCTGCTAGCGGGCATCGTCCTGCTCGTCGGGCTCACCGTCATCGTCGACTGGACCATCCGCCTCATCGTCATCAACAGCAAGCTGAGCGGCGCCAACAGCTTCCAGGGCACCGTCGAGCACTGCTTCGGCAAGCCCGGGTTAATCGCCATCAGCGTCGCGCAGTGGGCTTTCGCTTTCGGCGGCATGATCGCTTTTGGTATTATCGTCGGCGACTCTATACCCCAGGTTCTACGCACGATATGGCCTGGCTTGAGCGACGTGCCCGTGTTATGGATCTTCGCGGACCGCAGAGCGGTCATTTGTTTCTTTATACTGGGGATAAGTTACCCCTTAACTTTATATAGAGATATTGCCAAGGTAAGTCTGTTACGAGCAGCGCCTTTCTCACCCCGCTACGCCTTGCATAGGTATTCTTCTTGCGATAACCAGTATGGATCGACCGGCTAAATTTGAAGATAGCTCGCCAAAGCAAGTACATTCGCTTTGATCAGCATGGGCATCATATTAGTCACCGTCGTCGTCCAGAGCGTTCTTACTCCCGCGGAAAACCGCGGCTCTTTTAACTTTCGGTTACTCACGATAAACGATGGGATATTTCAGGCCGTTGGCGTTATTTCTTTTGGTATGTTGAGACTGCGTTAAACTATGATTTCGAATTGGAACATACGTGAGGTAGCTAACTAAAGGGCTAGCATTCGTTTGCCAGCATAATTCTCTCCTAATTTACGGATCTCTAAAGACACCAACAATAGACCGGTTTGCAAAGGTGACGCATTACTCTACGGGCGTCTCCATGCTGGCATGTATGATTATGGCCCTCGCGGGCTTCCTTACCTTCGGGGATAAGACTCTCGGAAACGTGCTGAACAACTTCCCGGCCGATAATACGATGGTGACGATCGCGCGGCTTTGCTTTGGCTTGAACATGCTCACGACCCTGCCGCTAGAGGCGTTCGTATGTCGGGAAGTCATGGTGAACTATTGGTTTCCTAACGAGCCCTTCAACATGAACCTGCATCTAATATTCAGCTCCGCATTAGTCGTGTCGGCCATGACTCTGAGTCTGCTGACGTGCGATCTCGGAGTCGTATTCGAGCTCGTTGGTGCGACAAGCGCCTGCGCGTTGGCGTATATCTTGCCGCCGCTGTGCTATATCAAGCTGAGTTCAAGGTCGTGGAAGACGTATGTCGCTATGGGCGTTGTGGCGTTTGGGTGTGCCGTCATGGTTATCAGCATGATCCAAGCCATTGACAAGATGATCAGAGGTAAGTCCAGCCTGTTTGCCGACGTGGCTACCCGTCTTTTCTCCGTTTTCTACTTAAGACCGCTGACATATATCTGTGTTTTTTTCTTGCTTTGCAGGAGGGGGCGAACCATCCCAGTGCGTCTAGAGCTTAATAGAATATTTGGAATATCTTGTTTCCGGATTCATTCCCCTTGTCCCCCTTGTATATTTTCATCCACACCCGAAACGTAATGCGAAGCTCTCTCCCTTTTGTAGGTGTCCTTGGAGTAAAAAGGAAAAGAGAAGGGGGGAGGCAAACTGCATGCTGCATACTGCAAGCTATTTAATGACGCCCCCCGTCTCTCTTTTTAAGTGTCCAGGTTTATCTCCCCCATCGAAAACGGTCGTGCGATGGCAGTTGAATCATCATCACCATCATCACCATCATCATCATCATCATCATCATCATCGGGCTACCGCCACCGGTCGATGGCAGCAGCCCATGGGCAAGCATGGGGGGAGGCTGCAGGGCGTTTTTGATTCCGAGATGGAGAAGGTGTGTTTTATGATTTGAGGGTTGCTCCTAGGCGGAGGGGGATCCGCCTACGTGCAGTCCCCTCTCCACCTTTAGTTTGCCCTGCATGTGCACAGCAGAGCACATGTAGTAGCAAGGGTGGATGATGATATAGAGCAGTAGAATAATAGAGCTAGGTATGGTTTAGTTTAAGTGTGGTAGGGTAAACCTCATAAACGGGTTGGGTGTGTGTATAAGGTAGGTAGAAATGGGAAATGGGGGTGGGTTGTATGCATCGCTTATCGCGGGATGATGTGTTTGGTTGGTTTGATCTGTCTGTCTTCTGCCTGGTTGGTTGGTTGGTTGGTTGTCAAGGCCGGAATTGTGCAGTATTTTGTTGTCTTTTCACTTTTCTAGGCCACTCACAGATGGAAGCAGGCAGGACGAGCAAAAAGAAAAGCACATGCGCGATTGATTAGATAGCGAGTCGGCGGGCGGCTGCTGGCTGCTGGCTGCTGGCTGCTGGCTGGATGGGTCGAATGCAAAGAACCACTTTAAGACAAGGGCCGAAGCCGTGTTACCCACTCACAACGCTTACTTACACACTTATACATGACACATTTGCAATACACAGTATAGCATTGTTTTTATGCCAAGGACGTATATGTAATGTATGTAGGTAGGTACCTTAGTATGTTTTCCAGGATATACGTGGGTGAGAATAGGTAGGTAATACCTACTACATAATTATAAGCTCAAACATACACGCATGATGCATATCTGCATATCGATGCCACGCACGAGACTTATACTTAGACCCATTTAGACGCCCCAAGTCCTATTAGTCCTACTCTAGTTCCTTGCAGTCCTATTACATACTACTTCATCTTCATCGTGGCACATCAACTTACATACATCCCTACGTAGGAGACCGAAGGAGAATTCCGTTACCGTGTAGCAGCAGATCGATCTCATCTATTATTTCTTTGTTCTTTATTTTTATTTTTATTTTTTTTTTCAATTCTCTCCCCGGTTCAACTTACACACACATAGATACATACATACATTTATTGTGTATTACACGCTACCCCAAGTCTAGTATCCCGCACGCGGAGAAGGGGGATGAGGCGAAGAAGCAGATGACCCTATCGATGCCGCTCCCCATTAGGAAGGCTCCCGCGCCCCGGGCTTCAACCCACGTCGAAGCGGGACCCGTGACTTGGCTGCTTTTCGAGTCACGGTCTCTTAGATAGGCTAGTTCAGACTCGGTCAGTTGGCATATGTGTAATATGTCTAGGATGTAATAACAATAGGGTGTAGGTAAGATAGGCAAAATCGGCAGCATGAGAAAGCTATCGTGTACGTATGGATGTATGGATGTATGGATGTATGTGATGTAGCTAGGCAGGTAGGGGGTGAGGCGAAGACGGGATGAGGCAGAAACGAGCAAGACTAAGACTGAGAGTGAGGATAGGATAGGATGGCATTCCAGAAGAAAGCGAGAATCGGTGATGGTTGAACGATCGAAGATAGAAAAACGAGGTTGTCGTACATATACAGTATTATTTTGATGGAATTCCATACTTTATATGCCTACCTACATATACGCGTATATGTGTATGTGTGTGTGTCCAAGTATCATGCTATACACGACTACTACTCAATGATAGACATGGCTTATACATACATAGCTCTCGACCGGTAAAGCTACTACTCGCTAAGCTAAGCTGTTTTTTTTTCTTTCCTATCCCTCACGCCTCGACCCCCGTTTCCTGCTTGTCTCCGATCACACCGAACCCCGCTTGCCAATCTATGATAAAAGCTCAAGAAGAACGAGGGCCCCCCCTTTCGAAAGTCCCCTTTTTTAAATATCATATTATTCCTCCTCCGCCTTGAAACCCAAAGTCACCCGATAGACCATCATCATCACACCACACAGCCAACACACATATACAAACAAGTAACATTCAACATCAGCTCTTCATCTCGTGAGTATGATGACACTACCTCTCCTTCTGTGCTATGTGACCACTCATCTACCCCCTTCACCCTAAGCGCGACCAAGCGCCTACTTACCTAGCTAGGCATATCAAACTGTCGTGGTACCAACCTACCCCTACCTTACCTACCCGCCTGTCTTACCCATCTGTATATATCTATAAAAATCCCCGGTCTAGGCAGCTATCTATCTCTGTGCCTCCTCATCTTGAGATACGAGAAAGAGCTTAACCTAGTCTTATATATATATATATATTCCTATACATATATAAATACCTACCACCTAGTCCCCTAGCTAACGGCGTCACATAGCAAGCAGATCCAGATCTAGATCCATACTACTACAACACAATCACACCACTCAAGGACGTAACAACTCCTCACGACGCTCAAAATGCATAACTCATCTTGCCCCAAGTGCGGTGTCAGCTTCAACGGCGACACCAAGAAGTGTGATGCCTGCGGCGCTGTAAGTTTAGCTTCTTGTCTTTGCTTTTGCTTTGCTCTGTTCTACGTCTCCTTGCCCCCATATATATATATATATATCTGCGTACAGATGATCATTCATATGTAACATCCCCTTCTCTCTCTCTCTCAAAAGTTCTCTCTATCCTTCTAGCCCAGCTCACTTTCGCTACACACAACTCAAAAGCTTCTCAAGCCTATATCTACGATGGACTGAAAGACTAATAACATACACCAGACCTGCCCCGTATAAACACACATATACACACACTGCATACAGCACCAGAACTTGAGTAATGGAGAGCGCAGGGGTTAACTCAAGAGGGGAAAGGGGACTGGGGAGTTAAACCACGACGCGACACGGCTCGGCACAGCCTCGCTATCAAAACCAGCCCCCAGCTCCCGAATTCTAACCGACTAGACCATTCGTTCCTTTCATTTCTTCTTCCAGGCGTAGATGAGGCGGCAGGGGTTAAGGGGAAAGGGGAAAGGGGATGGAGTTAGTTGTACAACAAGAAATTGATCGTTCTTCCGGGGGATTCAACAAATATGCCTCTTTGTTCTTATCTCTTTCTGACTTTATACAGGACAGCTATGACGGCGGTCCGCGGCTAGGGGAGCTTCTTCTATCTATCTAATGCAGTCAGTCAGACCAAACGAAGTGGAATGTGTTCTGAGAGGCAAGAGAGAGGTACGCAAGAGACAGATGCTATTATGTACGCACAATCATCGACGAGTATTTTTACTTTGGCCTCTACGGCAAGAAATAAAACAAAAACTAACTTACTATTACCCTCCCTACTTTACCTACTCCTGTGATGTTTTGGTCTCCCCGGTCAACTTCCTATAATGTAACTATAAGGTAATATCTAAGCGTATCTCGAGATGACGCCAGGATGTAGTCGTGCGTGCAATGACCCAAAGTCCACCCCTCCCCCCCCTATTGGACGGATATGTTATGTAGTAGTAGAAGTAAGCAGCGATCACATGCCCGTCGTGTTATCGTGAAGACCACCAGTAGATAACATCCAAAAGTGCAAGTTATAATTTAGGCACTTATCCTCCAGGCCCAAGTACTCTCTAACAAGCACATTTGATAACGCCGTCTTAAACATCACAAATTAGCATTGCATCATATACTAACTACCGAAAAAACATTCTGAGCTAATTCTTGTTGAACCCCCTTGGAAATCATCTAACAATCAAGACCAGTCCTATAGGACATTATAGGCGTAACCCCCAAGCTTCATCGTCATCCATGGAACGTTACAATAGTTTACGAAGAGTAGCACAACGGTTACAAGACGCATATAGGAAAACCAGGCAGGACATGACGATTAGTAAGGAGTATGATTGGGAAAAAAGACAGGTAGAAAGAGTAGCCCCTGCGCAACAAATGTCCGTCTCCCGGTTGGCCTGACGCGGGAATTACCAAGAGCAGTAAAAAGGAGAAGATTTATGATATAGCCGTATTCTCTGGGGTTGTCTCGCCAATCTTGACACACATACCACACGCACAACACACCACCCACATCTCTCTAACGGCAGTACATTGCCCATCCCCCCCTTTCTCGAACCATGGGAATTCAAATACAACGATACCCGCTACCCCGTCACCAATATACTCCCTTTATAATATGGGAGACACGCAAGAGTTGACCTGAGTTGCACGCCGACCGAAGCAGTTAAGACGGGGAAGACGAATCAAGCTCCAGTCGAGACTAGGACGCTGAGGCGGTCCAACCCTTCCAGTCCGTCCAAAACCCTTTATTCATCTGTGTATCTCGCCCGTGAGACGAACCTTGGACGATGATGGATCATGACGGTATGTCGAAGGTATCATAGGAATGTTGTACATTTAAAGGACTAAGCACTTGGAGTGCTTCTTCTGGCTTTTACGAGACAGCAGAGCCGCGCGAGTAGCGTGCTCGAAAACTTCTCGGACGCCCTCGTTTGTCTTGGCTGAGCACTCAAGGTACTTGTAGGCACCAATCTTCTTGCGAACGTCCTCACCCTAAGGCCGATATTAGCAGCCGGAAACGAAGCGGAGGATCAAACCAGACTCGAAGATAGAGATCCCACGGGATACATTTAAGCACCATGGGAATATGATATGGTTCAAATAATGGTGGTCACTTACCTCCTCAGGGGAAACGGGCTTCTGGCTGGTCTTGCGGAGCTCCTCAATTGTCTTCGCGTCGTAACGCAGATCCTTCTTGCAGCCAACGAGGATAATAGGTAGGCCTTGGCAGAAGTGAAGGACTTCAGAAATCCACTATCGGATAGAGCACGTGTCAGTAGATTTTCTTATCTAGGAGATACTATTGAGACAATCGATATAAGAGATGGGGAATGCCAACCTTCTCCTGAACGTTGTCCAGAGAATCAGGCGAGTCGACGGCAAAGCAGATTAAGATGACGTGAGAGTCAGGGTAAGACAAAGGTCGGAGACGGTCGTAGTCTTCCTGACCAGCCGTATCCCATAAGGCTAACTCGACGTGCTTTCCATCGACTTCGACATCGGCGACGTAGTTCTCGAAAACGGTGGGGACATAGACCTATTAAAAAACAAAAGCACATTTTGTCAGCATTGTTGCACAACGGCCTATTGATTGTCTGTTGAGACGCGATAAGTATGTTCATGATGGCATCAATGGGCGACGAGGCCAGCAGCTCGGGAGGCGGATTGATGGGACCGACGTCCCTTTGTTTCGGTATGACGCGGGTTGTATCGTGGGATACAAGGGGAAAAGGTGATGATGATGATGATGACGAGGCAGCTCTCTTTCTCTTACCTCAGGGAACGTTCCCTTGGAGAAAACGCTGTAGTTAATGTTAGTATGATGGCGGAGACGAGATTGTTTTGATAAGCGACATACATCAATAAACAAGTTTTACCACAGGCACCGTCACCGACGATGACCAGCTTTCGGCGGAGCTCAGCCATGTTTGGGTTTGGGGGAAAGAAGATGGTCGGATTTAGGGGGGGTAAGAGAAAAGGAACGACCTTTGCTCAAGGGTATTCAGAGAGTATGCAAGAAAAGAAAAAAAAAAGAAGGTCAAAGGCCTTGATGGATTGAATCCTCGCGATTGTTCGTTATGATATCTCCCTTGGAGTTTTTTTGGATGATGGAAGAATGATGGAGGAGATTAGAGATGGAGAATGTGAGAAGGAGGAAAGGATGGAAGGTTGGAAGGTCGTTGCTCAATTGAACGGTAGTAGCACCAGCAAGGTAGGATAAGGCAGGCAGGCACTACAGTACATAACAATAGGTAACTTTTTGCTCCAGGTAACCTGGTATTTCAAGTAGGTAGTCCAGGTAGTCCAAGTAGTCCAGGTAGCAAGCACCAGCGCCAAAGTAACAGGAAGCAGCGGGTCAACCGCCCCAAATAAGGGACAATTGGTGGACAGGCACAGAGACACAAGACAAGAGGTAGGCCTAACCGGGGGACAGGGTTTAGTGGGTCCTCTTTTTTGGTGATTGTTAAGGGATTGTAGCCTGTAGGCAAGTTTTTGGTGGCTCGTCCTAGCGGCTTACACTGCCAAAACGTTGCTAATATGAAGTCCTTGGAATAACAAATACGTGCAAATACATGCGTAGTACTACCTAATGTACAATACATGTAGGTACTCAGTCATAGCACCCGCATACTGTACCAGTTTATACGTTTCTGTGTCGTTTCTTCTCTCGCACTGGCCGGCTTTTGCCTTCTAGTCTCCGTCCCAATCCCCTCCAATCCCCTCTAATCCCCCAATCCGAATGTACTTATTTGTACATCATGTGCCCTATGAGTCGTCCTTTAGTGTACACTGCAAGTATGAGTCCCTAGAGAAAAGTCCTTGGCCCTTGCGCCTCGGATCTTGAGGAGGCAACCCACCAAAACACGCATCATTAAAGCCTAGTTTACAGGTACTTAGGTCTCGTACCAAGCCACGACACCGTCTCACAGCATTTGAAGAAGATATTCCATGCATGTGGATTGTTCCCAGTGTGGGCCTGTGCGCAGCGTCCTGCATTTGAAGCTCATGCTATCATTGCCATGAAGCGGAAACCATTTTTCTTTAATACACTATTTAATAATACCTAGGTACCTATACAAGATTCTATCATACGTCAGTAATATTCTAGAATATATTAATACACTACCTATATTAACAAATATGTCAATCCAATGCATAGAACTATTTACCTACAATTGGCAAGGTCCTGCGAGAAACTACTATTGAAGCTTGGTAGAAAAGGCGAATGTAGCATTCAGGCGCAGCAAAAAGTCCATATATCACACTACGAGGAACAAGACAAGACGGCACGGCACGGCTTTTCTCATACGATCATATCTCATAAAATATGAAATATGAAATATTAAAAATTAGTCAATTCACTAACGCTTATTTTATATAAGTTAGACAGATGCTGACTCAGAGGTGTTAATATCGAATATTTTTCTGTTGAAGTTTGATACCTTTTAAATATCACTGCATGCAGTTCACCTTTTTCATGCTTTCGAAAATGTACCTACTTATGTAGGATCGGGGGATGTTGCCGGCAGATCGGCTCCCCCAGCAAAAGAAGAGGAAGAAAACAGAAAAAAAAAAATAAATAAATAAATAGAGACCAAGCTAGGTTAGGCACGTTTGAGTCAAACCTCTCACACCCCCTACCGAGAGCCCATGCGAACGTGCGAGCTAAACAAGCTGGGAAAGGAGCTTGCGTCTTTCTTCACCGACTAAACACCGCAGTAGCCCTTCGCTGATCCGGGCTCTTTCAGCTGAGCAGCAAGATGTGGCTCAGTATTGTCATATCATTCCAAGTTCCCAAGTTTACTCTCCTATCGCGCAATCTGTTTCTTTGTTCCGCTGTTCGTCGATACGAGTTTGTGGGGGGTTTCGGTATTCGCGTGCAAAAAGTCGTCACTTTGTTTCATACGGCCAATCCGTCTCGGAATTCTCCTTTTCAACTTATCTCCTGCCCCTTTCTCTTTTCTCCTCCTCTTTGGATTTTCCCTAGTTATCGTATTGATTGCGTATAAGGCGTTGAGAGGACCCCCTATTGTTTACAGGATTGGTTAGGCCGAGGCTGTAAAACCCAGTGGTTTCTGTGGCTTGGCTTCGCTTGTGACTTGGAGCTAACTGCCCGTCTCTATTCTTAATGTAGTTATTGTACGATACGATAAGTTATGTATTGTACGCGTACCACATTAACACCGTACGAACAAAAATAATAGCGTTCTATTATATTATCTCTTGATGAGAACCAACATTTCGAATTACAGATAACTAGCAGATCCGTATATAAATGAAACGTACTTTACGAATGGACATTAAAATTACAGATGATGGTAATTATTACAACTAACTAAGGAAGATGAGACTTTGCTACTTAGTTTGCTAGACGGGTCGGTGTTAGTTTGGATTAATTATGTCTGTTTCTGAAGCTTTCTATATTAGTGTTCATCTCACATTCAAACCCGCTAAGGCGTGGTTTTTACCGGCCGAAACCTTGGGGTTTTTGTTCCGTTTGGATCTTTAAACCTTATTAATAGTATGCGATAATAGCCTTCCGTCTGCTATATTAGACCTAGAACATCAGGGACTTGCGGGGAGCTGGCGAAAGGGTACAGCAAGTACAGATCCATTTGATTCACGTCATAGGATCTAATTTGGGTAAGTTCCAATAGATCAATTTTATTTTATTATTTTGATATTATATTTAATTACTCCATACAAAGGGTAGGATGGTCAACACACTTGGAACTTAAGGATCTGTTAGTTCGAGATGTGTATATCCAAGTCCGGAATAATGAGCATGTGTAAATCCTTTAGTTAACCAGAGAAACATTACTTAATGAGTACACTTCCTAGATAATAGCTCTGCCACTATATCGGATTGTTAAGGTGTCAAAGTTTGAACAGGAAGGTCGGACAGGAACGAATAACATTTTGGTCCTGATAAGCTTAAGCTCAAGCTCAACTACGACACTAAAACCTGCAAGATAGGCCGATATCTTTTTACCACTAGGTCACGACATGGTCACGACCACGGGTCTTGGTGGGTCTTGGCATCTAAGGGGAGATTTGCATGTACTCAAGTACCGAGAGTCAGGTCCAGTCCTCCAGGCTTGGGTAGGTACATAAATACATAAATACGTAGATAAGTTACATAATCGGCGTCTAGATTTTCCGCCTTCTCTTCATTCACCCCACCTAAAGTCCCTCCAACGGGCACCACCAAAAGGCTCTACTCTCAATTGGACCAATTAGATGCATCCCAAAATTTTGGTCCCGGGAGACGCAAAGCTTCGAACGCACACACGATGAGGCCGTGAGAAACAACTCTAATCCGATTTGTTTCCTCCCCCCCCCCTTCCTTCCCCCCCCTCCGGAAGATCTTCCAAAAGAAACGAAAAGAAAAAGAATGCAGAAGATCCTCCGCCGAGTGGCGACCGCCGAGCGGGTGGTCGCCAAGCGGACCAAGACCAAGGACTTCAAGTGGTACAAGAAGCAGAAGAAAGAACAGTACCAGGACCAGCAGCAACAGCTAGCCCTCGTCCGGGGCGAGTTCGAAGCCGCGAAGCAGGCCGTCCGCGATGAGTGGGAGCTGGGCCCCCTTGCCCCGAGGAGGGACGTCGGCGACTGGGCCGGTGCGAAGGGCGCCATCCACGAGGCGAGATACGCCAGCTACGGCAAGATCTCCCTCGCCATGCGCAATCGCCGCTGCCAGTGGGCCGGCGGCGCCTACCACCTTAACATCGCCGAGGGCGACAGGGTCGTGCTCGTCGACGGCCCGGATAAGGGCCGCATCGGCAAGATACGGAGTATAAATTACGACAACGCCGAGGTCATAGTCGAGGAGTTGAACAAGGTAATTACACGCCAGTTCTATACGCAATTATGACGGGTTACTAGAATCTGAGAAGTTGGATCGATGGCTGACACAATTGTAAAATTACGATAGAGCAACGTTCGATTACAAGCCGAAATCCGCGAAGCCGAAACGCCCCCCACATTCAACATCGAGATCCCCATACCCATCTCCGGCATCCGCCTCGTCCACCCGATCAAAGACCCCGCCACGGGCGTCACCCGGGACGTCATCATCAACCAGCTCGTGCACGGCGGCTTCCTACACGACCGAGTCTCGGGCAAGCGGCGGTGGTCGCGCATCGTCCCCGGGCTAAACATCGCGATCCCGTGGCCCAAGAAGGAAGAGAAGGACATCAAGGATCACAAGGTTGACACGCTGCGCATCGACGTCGAGAACAAGACTTTTGTCCCTACCCTGCTCCGCGCCCCCATGCCCGAGGCCGTCATCGACGAGCTCCGCAACAAGTACTCCCGCTTCCGCACCCGCCACGACCCAGAGTACGTCGCCCGCGTCGAGGCCGAGGATAAGGCCGTCGAGGACCGCAGGAAGCTCATGGACTCCATGCGCACCCCGCTCCAGGAGTTCCACCGCGCGCAGCGCGAGGGCAAGAAGAAGAAGGGCAAGCCCCGCCTCACCAAGGAGATGCTCGAGAAGATCGGCGAGGTCATGGCTAGGAACTTGGAGAGGACAAGGAACGGACAGCCCCTGCTAGAAGCCGCCGAGCGCAGCCTCAGCAGTAGCAGCAGCAGTACTCCGGCCTCAGGGGAGACAGTGGTAGCGCCAACTCCCACAGAAACGACGACGATGACGGCTACGGCTACGGCTCCGGCTGAAGAAACGCAGCCCCCGCCTCCGTCGGCGTGAAAGTTAAAAAATAAAAATAAAAATGGTTTGTAGAATACAAACCCTACTTAGACCTGTAACATAAATGTACATATTGCATTCAGGAGCACGCGGAGAGCATCCAAACCAGGTTCTTATTTCCCATTCCGGACATAAATCTCCTATCTGATGTGATCGATTCCCCCTACCTCGTAGTATTTTTTTTATCTATGCCGTAATTTTACCTTCCTTGACCTAGGTAGGTACCCAACTATGAACCTAGTAAAGACAGCCTCTCAAAGGCCGTAACAACAGGCGGTTCCTGCTTCTTCCACTTAGCTTCAAGATTCTCGTACAGAACCGCATCCGCACCCATAGGTCTCCACTCCTCGTCCTCGTCTCCTCTACCGTCCTCACCAGCTTGTTTATTCCCGCCCCCCGCGAACACCTCCTTAACAGCGACCTTACACGCCTCCGCCACCTCCGCAGCTAGCGCCTCGAGAGCACGAGCACGCTCGTGCATGCCACGGCGTACAAGTGCGAAGACGAGACGCTCGGCATCTGGCTTTGCGCTCTCGACACGCTCGACCAGTCGACGAACACTGTTAACGAGGTACTCCTCCTCGTAGACCGTACCCTTACGGCCTCGGGCGCGCTTCTTCTCCTCGCGACGGCGGTTCTTGCTCGTAGCGCGACTGACACCCGTCCCGGCCGTCCCTACGCTTCCCGCCCCTTTACCCGTATACCGCGTGAACAAGCTAGCGCTCGTACTGATACGCGAGCTAGCAGCCACCGACACGTCGTCCGGGATATCGCCCGCGCCCGCGCGTTCGCCCTCGTAGAACCCAAGTGGGTCCTCGGCTGCTTTACGGCGAAGTTCCATGATACGAGGGACCTGTGCGCGGAGCTGCGCCTTGCAGTCCGCGAAGAACTCGGTACTGCTACCGAGCGAGTCTGCCAGACCTGGGTCGACAGCGCTCGTTAGTAGTTCAGGACGTCCGCGCTGTGCTACCAGACGCATAGCGTCGGCGAACAGGTATCCTTTGCAGAGACAAGAGATGGCACTTTCGAGAGAATTAAGGTGGTCTAGATGAATCGCCGCTGCAGACGCGTAGTCCTTGGCTTCGTAGAGGGCTTCCGCGAGTGTCGCTGCGAGGTCAGAAATGGCATCTGGTGTCAGCGGGGGCGATTGTTGTTGTGCTGTGAAGAGGCATTCACACCAACAGGAAGCGCCGGCAGCGCGGTAACACCTCGTAGCTCCTGTGTAATCGTGAAGAGATTCATAGGTTAGACCCGCTTCTCGGAAGCGAGACGAAGTCTCGAGATACGATGCATAGAGGCCAGTAAGGATAGTCAAGTTGGGTTGATCGTAACGGTAGAGCTTCAAAGCCGCGGTATAGAGCGCATGCTTGACTGTATAATCCTGGGCTTCCCTATGTGCGTTAATAGTTTGAAGGTGGGCTAGGGCTTTCTCATAACGCCCAAGATGATCGTCAATGGCGAACTTCCGCCTTATGTCAGGTAATTGATGTAGGTTTTGATGGAATGGGAGGTACTCTCGGGGATCTCTTTGAGACTGTTGCGCAACTAGTAGTGCTAGGTCCAGATTGTAGAGGCCAAGAGCTTCGTCGTATAAGGTATTAACGTCTGCGAGGAAGCAGATGTGCTCAACAGCTTTTTCGGCTAGATGTTCATCCTCTTGCAGTAGAGTAGCAACGACCAACAAGCCATCTTCGTACGCTGGTGGAACCTTGCAAACGTTGGCCGTGATGATGTTTTGTAAGGTGTCGTGATCCTTAGTCTTGCGAGATTGGAGATGAGACAGCACAGCGTCACAGATAGTGTTGACTTTTGAATTATCTGGTGCGTTTCCAGTAGGAACTTCGCTGGGAGTAACTTCTGGTAACTCTTGATTCCTCACGCCCTTGGTATCTCTATACATAGTCTGCGTGACATCTTCGTTCCTGCTTCGCGTTAGGTATGCGTTTTTACGCAGTATGAGAGCCTACTTACCGTAGAGAAGAAAGGAAAAGGTCGATGTATGAGACGTCTCCAACTTGGTCGAGGAATAGTCCAACGTTGTCAAGGAATTGTTGAGGTCTATGGTCATAAAGGATGTTCATGTCTACACGTTGAGTCCGACAGTATGAATATGCTGTTCCATAATCTTTGGCGTCTATTAATTGCCTAATTCCTGCTACAACCATAGCTCGGGGATAGATCGTTTCTAGGTTTCCGCGGGGCATCTGGAGAACCAAGCTCATTTTAGTAGGCATCGCTGTCACAAGTTTTGCACCTCTTTCAATGCTACGACATCTCTCATCCTTTTCAGGGTCATCTGGCGGTACTTCCAAATCTACAAGGCAAGGTTAGCTACCTAGGGAACAAAATAAAAACTAAAAAAAAAACTTGGTATCTTTAGAACTCACTCTCTACATCGACCAGATGGATAAATTTGACAAGATGGTTAGTGGTAGTGACAATTAGATGAGCTGGGGTAACAAGAAAAGATGTGCAATTCTTCATTAAGAGGCGAGAATTTGCATATAAATGCCCATTTCGGGATAATCCAACAGCAATGACATTGCCGGCGAGGTCGATAACTTCACTCCACGGAAGTTGAGCTGGAAGGCGGACTGAGTACAATTCATCTTGTTGGTTGACAACACCATGAAGTCTACCTAGGCAATCTTGAACGAGCACCTCTGTAGATGCTGCTTGGGTGAGGCGCACAAACCCGAACATTGAACCAGCATAGATGCTCGAGTTGGATGAGAATTCACCAGTAGTTCGATCGAAAGGATGTGACTGGATCACGGGTCCCTTTTCAAACCCTAGGCAATGGACGACACTATTCTCGGTAACAGCTATCTGCAAAGGCAGACAACCGTTACCCGAATCATCTTTTGTGAAGGTAATGCTGCCTACCAGAGATGGGGGTAGAGAACGCTGCCCCTTTATTTTCCATTCATATACGTCGACACCAAATTGATGTAGAACAGCCATAAACGTATTTGCAGGGGAGAAAGCCACATCGATAATGGGCGATGATGTTTCTAGTTCAAATAATGCCATTGGAGGAGGAACATTAGCTGTCCGAAAGGGGGTGAGCTTCAGCGTCTTCCCATCAATAACAGCAACGGCTCCATAATCATATGGCGGCGTCAGTGATCCTTTGGTAACCTCGAAAATATATTCGGCAAGTAATAGCTTATCTACGATGACCTTAGTATATGAAGATACGCTGGAAAGAGTCGAACTTACCTGAGACAGCCGACGCGAAACGCAGTGATTTTTCAGGATGCCATGCAAGTGAAAGTGGCCGTTTCTGCGTGAAATTTTCTTGCTTCAGATACCAGTGGTAATTTCCCATGGTCCAGAGTTGAATACGGTCGTCAAGCAGAGCTGCGAGGACTGTAGAATCCGAGTTCCACTCAAGTTGGAGCCGGTCATTCGAGATGGACCTGCCTTCAGGGGCTCTTAGGGAGAACTGGCCGTGTCTAAGGCCATTTCTCTCAAAAAATATAACATCCACATGGTCTTCAAAGCGTTGTGTGGATGCGATCAAATTTCCAGTTGGCCTCCAGCTTAAAGCGGACTCCATACCGTCAACGGGCTCACTTACGCTGTCAAGAACACCATCTCGGGAGTAAACCCGAATGACTCGGCGTACGCCAGGTTCAACCGAGTTGATTGCAACATATGCACCGTCGCCTCTCCAACTAATCGTTGCACTTCCGTCATCGTTGGGGCTGAGCACTCCCTGATCGACCTTTTCTGGTATTGTAGGATCTCGTAGGGCTTTAGCACCTCTACCTTGGAACTGTGTTTCCTTTTTACCCCAGCCAACAGAAACATGCTTAGATATTTTGAGATCGTCGGAACTCATAGTCATATCTGCAATGCAATCGAAACTACGGCTCATAAAGATGACAGTGTTTGCCTTGGTAGTGATAGCTAATAGCTCTTCGTCGGGAGACCAGCTCGCAGCTGCAATGCCCTCATCTACGGATCCTTCAATCTCGATATGAACTCCCTCTTGGGGGTTCGGACCGTCTGATTCTTGGACGACGACTATATCGCCTCCTTCGAGAACCAAACATGTCGTCAAAGTATCGCTGAAGTGATGCGAGTTTATGATCCTGTCAACAGCCAAATCTGGGTTTGGACTTGGCGCATCCCATGATGCAATATCTTGACATTCGCTATAGTCATAAATGGTGAGCACTTGGACTATCGGGTGTCTCCGTAACTATTGGTGGTGCAAACTCACATGTCTATAGATGAGGGCCTCACGTGTTCAAGTATTCTTACCAAGCGAATACGTGCATCTTTCTCACTCGGACCAAAAGTGCATAAAACCTCATCTTTGGCAGGGTCCCAACATGTAGATGTGACGACCTCATCGTTTGAATCGGCGGATGACTTCCAAGCGTTATATCGAACGTTACGAAGGTTACGCATCTTGGGGGAAGCCTGGTCTCGGCGTAGGAGACCATAAAATTGTTAAGCCACTTTTTTGGGTATGTAGGTATAATTCACCTATGCTGCTGCTCACTTATCGACGATAGTGCGATATAGAACTTTTGCTGTAATGATGACTATAATTCCGTGCGATAAAACTTTGAGGACAACTATTGACACTGTGTACCTGTCGACGTATCTAAAATGCAGATCTTGAATCTGATTAAAGTTTGGTCCGTGCATTTCTAGTCTTAGTGGAACCTTGGAAGCCTCGGTGGAGCATCGGCTGACCTCGGAAAGTAATGGGATGTCATGAATTCTCGTCTGACAGTGGCCAAAGCTCACCAAGCTTCTTGCCGAGGCTTCGACGACACCATTCTCGCGACGAGTTCGGTCTAATGCTATTGCTGCTTTTATTTTCCGCCGTTCTTCCACTCATAGCTTAACTATCTGCTTTGTACAATAAAATACTATATATGAATAGCGTAAATATATCTGACTCTATGCAACTACATGAGCAAGGACATTGCAAGAGGCTATTCCTTAGTTACATCAATTGAATGTAATAGATTTAGCATATCCTGATATATATCGTAACTGTGAAAAGTTGTTCATGGGTAGGGCTTGATATTAGAGTATAAATTCTATCCGAACATTTTGCTACTCGCCGTTGCTTCAGCTAACCTCTGCTCTTTCTTTAGCAAAACTGTAGGGCTAATATCTAAAATCTCACTTTATCATTACTTGAACTTCTTCTTTTCCCCCTTCTTCTCTTTCTTTCCGTATAACTAGCGTTATAGTTCTTGAGGTATTCATGGGTTTGGTTTTTACCATTCTGGTGGACGGGGACCTCAATCAATACACTGCTTCCAGCCCACTGGTGGCCTATCTTCCGATTTGCTACAGGACATGTACTGATCTTGGCTAACATACTTCCCCCATATCTCTAACACTTGAGCGACAAGAAGCTTTTACAATCCGCTTAGAAGCCATGCTATAGTACGACCAGTCATATCAAGATGTTCGAAGAATTAGGTAAATGCTGCCCATTTCTTCCCAAGGTAGTAACATTAAAGCTAGTCGCAAATCATACCAAGTCCCAGGTGTTTCTCCTACCTACCTAAGTATAACTAGCTACTATGTACAGGTAGTTTGATATTGGCCTTTACGCTGCGGATATGACCTCGGTTCTCGCCAGGACACTGGTTCCAAACGTTCTCCGCCATATAGCGTCGGGGGAGAAGTGGAATTATGACATTGGCATAAGTACACAGATGTGATAGGCTTCAAACTGCTTGAAATACCCCTACGTTCTTTTAATGTTCCGTTTACCTTTTCTATCTTGGTTATTCTTGGACCCCTCTTTCGATATTAAGACGACGGGAAAGGTACTTCAAAGAGACGAGTTTTCTTCGCTACTGAATTTATTTTTTTCAGCTTTTGAGAAGTTATAAGTTGTAATTTGATAACGGGTTGAATTTATATGTTAGCCACCCTTGGATGTTCCTATCAGAAACCCTTGGAGATTTATCCTGTATAAATGAATTATGCATATTTTCATATTTTACGCCGTGTTACGGTAAGGGAGGGGATAACAATAACATAACATAACATAACGGTAATGCTCCCTTGGCTTAAAGCGGCGATCCCCAGATCGTCGACACAATTTCATCTACAACAAGGTATCAAGTTTGTTAAACCAAATCTCCATTTTCTTGATCTACGGGTTTGTACATAATCCAATTGGACCCTTATTTGAACTTTCCAATTGCATTTCTGTCCAAGGATTGTCTACTTATCTTTTGCTTACTCGAGAACTTCGAGAATTTATCCAATTTTTTGATTGTAGTGCTTGAATCACCCCTTTGCATATATACCGAGTCATGGACGCCGCGTACAAGCAACATGCCAACCCGGCGCGCCGCAAAAACAGATCATCTACGAACCTTCAACACCTGTCCCTCGCGCCCCTCACGTCTAAGCTACCCCTGACCGACCCCGAAGACCTGCCCGACTTCAGCGCCGCGCCGTTCCAGCACAATGTCTCCTATCTACAGGGTAAATCCGCGCCCACGACCCCACGGCTGCTCCAGTCTCCGCCCCGGACTCGAGCCAACTCCCCCAGCCGACGCCGCTCCTCCGTGCACGACCCGCTCAGCGCGAAACTGCCCAAGAGCAAGTCTACGACTCACCTAGTTGCAGCCAACGCGAAACGTGCCAGCCTGGGAACATCCTCACCTGTTCCCCGGTCTCACGGGCCGTCGTCTAGCACCAAAGAACGGGACGACGACTGGATTCTGCGCACGGGGGCATTGATCAGCACTCGTATGCGTGAGTCCAAAGGCCAAGCCTGGCTCGTCGAGAGGGCGAGCTCGACTAGTCTGACGGGCATGCGCGACGTCGAAGAAGAGGCATACGAACGAGAATTGGCACGGGAGAGGGAACTCGCAAGCCGACGCAGCAGTCGGCGGGGCAGCATAGCAAGCGGAGAGGACGATATCATTTCACCGAGCAGTCGCTTCGGCAGTCGCTCTCAGAGCCGAGCCGCGAGCAGGGCCCGCCTACGCACGCCCGTGGAGCGGCACACGCACGACGAGTATTTCAGCCACGAAGTGCCGTCGGAAGACCACATCCAAGGCCCCGATTTCGTCGGCCTGGACGAGAAGCTTGAGGCCTTCGAGACGGCGGACACGAGCAAGTCGGACGAGGCTGCGGTTCGCAAATTGGTCTACAGCAAGAACGGCGGAGTCGGCTCCTGGGTCTGGTCCCTATTCTCTGTCGAAGAGAACGACGAGGAATCGGACGACGACGACGGCGGCGACGTGTCGGATGGCGAGACCGAAGGAAGCCATCTTCCCCGTAGCGCAAGCACAGCCGACTTTGAAAGCATGTCAAACGCTCAAGAGGAACGAATCCCACCTCCCAAGTCAGACGAAGGCGGTTGGCGAGACGCCGCGTGGCTCTTGACTGTGGCGTCCAAGGTGTTGCTTTAAAGATTTGAGACAAGTTGCGAAGCTATGTTTCATGGGGGACACTAATAGCTTAAGGCTATTACATTTACGCTGCATGTCATCTCTTATAAGCAGGCGAGCTATCTAATATTGGCAGTCAGCTCTCACGTCCAAGAGTCGCACTGCAGCTGGGCTGAAAAGCCATTTCTACGACGGGGCTCTGCCCCCCTTTTGGCTGCCAGAAATGGGATATATATATGAGCCAAGCGGAGAAGACCTCCGTATCTTGCTGCTAAGAATAGAACACGAAGTTCTGTATCTGATTACCAACCTGTGCTGTTTTAATGATCTAGCAGCTTATGAAATAGGCATGCTGGGGAACACTCAAAGCGGGCGCTCTTGTCATGACCGTTAGTTGATTCTACCTAAGCTTCTGGAGAAAAAATTCCTCTCAAGTCAGAATCAGTGCGAGTGCTTGGCGAAGGTACTTAGTATACATGCACACGTTGCATGCACATGCGCCCGCTTCGCTTACTCCTTGCCTTATAATGTCTCTCCTTTACCTGACCATTTGTAAAGAGGACTGCAGTCTTGGTGCGGGGAAGGGCCACGAATTGGTACCTCAAGCCAACCCGCAGGGAGAATCGTTCAGCTGGCTAGCTAGCTTTAAAGGCAGGGCCCAAAACCGGATTTTCTTACTCATAAAAATGCAGCCAACGTACGTTCGAGGCCTTTGAATAAGACGTGTTACTCGAGGGGTGAGGGGAGAAAAAAAAGTACAATTGCTTTTAAGATTGGCAATAGATATTTTTCTACTTACTATGCTCCGACGCTCGCTAGGAACTATCTCCTAGGCAGATTAAATCTCGGGCATCAGGACCCGTTAGTGACTGAACTAACTCTCCGCTTCCTGGTCGTAAATGTGAAAGACGGGCCTCAAAATATAGCGAAATCCCGTAGCGGACCGAGTTAATATTTAGTGTGGCAGATAGATAAGTTTTAGTCCATGTGATAAATCATATCGAATAAAGGTTCGTTGTTTTTATCCACCGAGGCTTTGTATTATAAGCGGGACATCGATGAGAGAGGACTGCTTGGTTCTTTTGTAATACGCCGGTTGAACTTATTATGAATTTCGAAATATGCCGTGCGAAGTCAGATGTTAGCCAATGAGCCTGGAAGTCGTACATGGGAGGAGTATTGAGAATATTTTCAATATTAGATACAGATTGGTAAGTAGCCGAGAATCGCGGGAACTGGAAACGAGATAGATCTCCTCTTTGCCTTTTATGGATTTTGGGCCAAACCGTAAGAACCGTAAAGATGATCCGCTTTTGCATTTTGTCAAGGCTATGGGTATGCACCAGTACCAAGTAAATGTGACGAGTACTACGAATACCATGTAGCATGCCGCTACGCATGTAGAACGTGTGGATTCGACGAGTCTATGTCCGGATCCGGCCTTTATAGCTCCGCCGAGTTGAGATCCATTATCTGGTGCTTCTTGAACCGTTGTTAGTAAATTATTAGTGTACCCTCAGGAAAAAGTAGGTATGCAATGCAAGCGGGTAACAGATAGACTAACAGATAGACATTTGTTAAAAGTGCGGGTAGCACTGTGTTGTGGCACGTCACACGGGAATCCAGGGTCTGGATTACTTATGACGTTTTCCCGATTGATGCCCCCACTTCAACATCAGATGCATGTGGAGACCCGGAAAAGCTTCGAGAATAAACAACGTGACCAACCCCTCGGTGCAGGGGGCGCGACGTGATATGGAGGGGCTCAAACGATACCACACACTGAATTTTTTTTTCTCTTTTGAACAGATCCTAATTTTGGACGGCGACCTTGCATCTGTTGAGGTTGTCTCAACTTTTCCATTGGCCCGAGGAGAGGAAATTAGGACGCCGATATTATTGCTTCGGCGGAAGTTTGGCTGAGGTACCGCAGCCGTGGTGCTCAAGGTTGAACGCAGCCCGCAGATATGGTGACATTCGAAGTTACGATTTCTGCAAGCGGCACACCGTAGTAACGAACTACCTTCTGTAGCGCTACATTGTGTTCGGGGCCACCGTGTACTATAACATAGCTTCTGTTTCCGTCATATTTAAGTATTGCCAATAAGTTGGGATTTGGCGAGTGGCACAGGATCGCTGGAATACTGTAAGCTGGTAGGATTAGCTTGGCGGGCCGCAACTATGCGGTCCAGGGTCCAGTGTGCCCTGAAGACGCAAGTAGACCGGGGCAGCATGCAATATTGTATATAGAAAGAGGTGCGTCGACGTCGATCATAGAAGATTCCAGCGACGCTTATTGCGCTGAGTGGTGGGCGGGAAGCTTGATGAGGCTTCCCGTCTTCCCGCAACCCTCTTTCTCTTTGACCGGGCTGGGGTTGTGTTGATGGCGAAAATTCGGCTTCACGAGAGGGATCGAGCCAGTCGAACACGAAGTATATGCGTTCATGTTGGACATCCTTAAACGAGGGACAGTAAAAGGACGGGACTCGGTGGCTACCGGGGGGGGCTTAGGTACCTAGTACATGTCCGTTCAACGGTAAGTTAATTTAGCAAATCTCTTGTGAATCTTGTCGTCCCATCATCCCACATTTGGACCTGATGGGGTTCCTTCACCTTTGTTAGGTAGGATGGATGTATTATCGTGTAAATCCGACAGGCGCAGATATGGCGGCGGATAAGGCGTAGTGCTTTCATCTCCTGAGTTCGCTCGGCTCCTTTTTAGTAGCAGCAGTAGCTTCCAATAGACTGGGTTTGACGATGGTTGGAGCCAAGAAATTTTTGGTATGGTGGAATTTAGTACATCCACGCAAGTATGTGAAGTATGTGGTGGATGTATGTGTGGAATACATGTGGATGTAGAGTGGAAGATAGATACATGTATGTACCCCACTGTTATCACTAATAAGTATTATTACACTTTTTTAATCCTTTCTTTCCTTTTTTTTATTTTATTTTCTTTAGGAGCATTCATTACCCTTTTTTTTTTTTTTTCTCTTTCCTCTGTAACCCGTTAAGGAACCCTTCGGCCCTTCCTTTCTTAAATTTTTTACTCTTTACTTAGGTAATAGTGAGGGTCATTTGTAAATTCCGAATTAGGTATACTAACCGTTAGGTAAGTACCCCAAATACCCATATACATCCATGCGTGTAAGTTGGCTAGCACATGCCTTATATATACCTAACAAGTTGCGCGCCTACCTTAATTGTACGGGTTCCGCATTGGTGACGTTGTCTAGAAGACCCTTGACGGAACCCCTAAGGTACGCCAAAACCGTAATCTGAGCACGGAACCGCCTATTACTTACCCGCACGAACACGTATTTCAGCGTACCGTTCAGAATTGAATTCAATCCAACCCCAAATCTTTTCGTACAATACATACGCACAAGGTTATGTACCCGCGCTCAACCAGATACATCCAATACCTCCATACTTGACATTCTACCTCCTACCTCTTTACACACATTACCTACCATCTGCACACCTTAGCACATTACGTTGTAGGCATCCCAAAGCAACAACCCCCAGGTAAGCCCTGGTAGCCCTGGTAGCCTGGTAGCCTGCGCCAGATTTTCGAAATAAAGATTATTCCAACGTATTATTCGGCATAGGTGCCGACCAGCGAATAGTTTAACAAATAAAACCTATACACTGTGCGACCTACCGCCCCATCAACCCATCTCGTTACCATTACCCATCACCACCACTTCCTACCGATAGACCCCACCTAAACATTCTTCGATCAACACTAGAGTGGTTAAAGTCGCCGCGGTTTTTTTTCAGACCACCCCCACGACCCTCTTTCCAGGACATATTTTACCCATTTCGCCGCTACCTTTTTCCATTTCTGAGTTTGGGCTCATCGCAAAAGGGTCCCTTTTTCCTTACGACCAAACGTCGACTCCTCTGACTGGCGCCGTCTTTCAGGACCAGTCCCTTTACATCCCACAGCCCGCCAATATGGCTGCTAACGACCAGGTATGAATGGAAACATGAGTTCTAAATGAAAGAGTAATCCTTGGACAAGTAACTAACCGAGTCCCCATCTGCCTGCGCAGAACGATGACGGTCATGACACTGGCAACCTGCCCGATCTGGGGGATGCGATCGATATTGTCACTTTCAGTCAGATTCTAGAGATGGATGATAGTGAAGACGACCGTGAGTTTAGTAAATCTATCGTCTTCGGCTTCTTCGAACAGGCCGAGGAGACTTTTGAGAAAATGGATACGGCTCTGTAAGCTTTACCCTCATGGTCACTACCCAGGATGTTCTTTATGAACTCTAGTCTCCCCCGCAGCCCTCTTTATATATGACCAAGACTAATATGGCCTCTTTAATTCTAGAGAAGCACGGAATCTTGATGAGCTATACCGACTCGGTCACTTTTTGAAAGGCTCATCTGCGACTCTCGGCTTAACTAAAGTTAAGGACAGCTGCGAGAAGATCCAGCGCTACGGGAAGAAGGAGAACCTCGACGGCAGCCCGGAGAAGGATGAGGCGCTCTGTCTTTCCCGAATCACGGAAACGCTCAAGACGGTCAAGGCAGAGTACGCCGACGTAGAGCAGACGCTCAAGAATTTCTTCAACTCTACCTAGTCAACGGGCATGGGACGAGTTCTTACAAATTTTGAATTCGAGTTGTACTATGCTACTAGCGGCCTTCGCGACTATGGTCAGCCCATGGACACATCTCTGTGGGCGCGACCGTTGCTGAGGGGCTTCGAGCATCATGAGAAATGATGGCTGCTCCAAGTTCTCAGAGGGAAAGAAAGTAGCAGCCGATTATTCTACCTGATCCATCAGTTGACTTCAGATATACCCCACGCCTGTCCTCTCGTACTTTTACACCTTTTGATCATCAGGTAGAGAGCAGTTTACTTTGTATGATGGTTTTATTGCAGGCAGTTGGTTGATGCGCGTAACTCGGAGCACAATACACAGTACGGTCATCTAGATTTAATCTTATAAAGCGAAAGCTTCTTACGATCGAACAGGCAAGTCGCGCTCCTCTAATATACCAATATTTTTCACCCGCAATCATGCTTCCCTGCAACAGAGTGTCGACGCCGCCCTACGTGCAGATCTGGCTTTGTCTGGTGTTTAATATATAGCAACGCATCTTGACGTACTTCTCTACGTCATACTCGTTATGCTCGCCTTATGTATGATGCAGGGTCACCTCTTTCTACGTGGTTAATGTAGATCTCCCGTCAGCCGATCTAAGACAACGTATAATGCAATCCCAGTATTGTAGGGGAGATGTCAAGTAATCTCTTGACTTAAAAGCATGAGCACGGAGTAAAATGTCAGTTTGCGCTTGAATTGCACACAATACTACGTATAACAACCAATACCATGCTTCGGTAATTGGTGGCTTGCACGTGGGATCTCTTGGAACCGTGCTATCTGATTTCTTTAAGCTCCGGAGCTACTATTCAATTTTAGAAAGTTAAATGCTCCAGGTTATATCTCGTAACAATAATATCTTCTGCATATGTACTTAGAAGTTACTCCTTGTTTTTCTTCGATTTGGGCACTGATATACGCAAGTTAGTTATAAGTTTAGTTGTCCTAAGCGACATATTGGAGAGGATACCTCTCCTTAATACTTAGGTAGGTAGGTAGGTATACCTATAACTACGTGCACTAACTTACTACCTATTGTACATGAGACTCGGATTCCAACCAACCCTTAACAACTTGCTGCACATTCTTCCTTTAGCTGCTGCATGACTTCAGCTATACATGTTTTACGTAAGTATGGCTATTTGAGATTCTATTATATCTTCTACCACAATTCTAGAAATAAATAATCTTCACTTAGTTGATAGCTAGCCGTATAAATTGCATGCGCCCTTCAGCACCAGTTCTCTCAATACGTAGTTGACTCGCGCATCACGCCGCACGTAGATTCTATATCAAAATTTGTCATCTGCTTGGCTTGAGAATAAAAATATTTTTTATTACATCTCCATTCGCATCTAAGCTAGGTAATAGCACTGCTCTATACTTACTATGCCGCCACGACCATCACCTACACATTTCTTGTGCTTACCACTTGTTACGGGGGCGTCCCGCCACCAACTCTCGGCGAGTCTATCAGCCTTTAGCGCAGATGTGACAAGCCCAGACAGTTTTGCTGTGCCAGAGCAAGCTATTCGACCATTAGGTACACTTCACCTTACAATTGGTGTCATGAGCTTTCCGAAGAACGATGGCTTGGATAAAGCAGTGGCGCTTTTGAAGACGCTGGTACCAAGGAAGATCATGGCGAGCATCAATGCGGCTGAATCAGTAAAATCCACGGAACACTCAGCTCAAGAACCAACTGGACCGCCACCCCCTTTGCTGTCCGTGACGTTGAAAGGCTTACATGCGATGCAACCAGCGGCATCTAAGGCGTCGGTACTTTACGCTCCACCGGTCGATACCGAAGGTACCCTGTTACGATTCTGCGAGAACCTACGGTCAACTTTTCAGGAAGCGGGACTGATGGCGGAAGAGAACCGCCCCTTGCTACTACACGCTACGATTATGAACACGATATACGTCAAGGGAAGGAATCGCAAAGGTGGGAAACGATCCGAGAAGCTGACAATCGACGCAAGGGACATACTTGACCGCTATAATGATTATGTGTGGATGGAGGATGTTCCGATAGAGAAGATTGCCATATGTAAGATGGGCGCGAAAAAACAAGAAGATGGCGATGAGGCGTACGAAGTGGAAGCGGAAATCGAGATGACTTGACGAGGACCAGTTTCGATGCTAACGATCAAATATTTTTATTTATTGATTTGTTTGACTAAGTGAATATATGTAGGTTACCAAACCTAATGTAAATGCAGTGATGCTACAAGAAGGCTAAGCTTTATAACAGCACTGAGAAGTCCGGTGTTAAAAAAAAAAAAAAANAAAAAAAAAAAAAAAGCTACTATGTAATACCACGGGGATCGGAAGGAGCATTAGCCTTTTTGTACTACAGGTTATTGTACTGACAAATGTACCCGAACTTAAGCCGTTACGCAATCCGCACAGCCTCAAGTTACCTAACCTAGGTGTCGGTCTCCTGCTGTTCTTTCCGTATTGGCAAACTTCCCATGCTGATGTGGATTGCCATGTAAGTCGCGTTAGGCACCGAAAAAATGTGTCCTTTTACATCCGATTTTGCCAATGTAGATTTTGTCTTAGAACGCCCCGCGCGCAACTCTACTATTTTGACACTATGAGTCCACCAGAGAAACGGCGGGGCAATTCCCATTCCATCCGTTCTTCAGCCTCGTCACGAAACAGTATAATATCTCCTCCTCCTCGTGCACAGCTTACCCGTGCAGCCTCCACCTCATCTTCGCCCGGTCCGGATAACGAGAGTAATCACGATGTCGCAAGTTCAGGAAGTAAAGATAACAACGCGTCGTTGGTCGCAAAAGAAAAGGAGAGCATTCTTCTGAAGGAGAAAGATAATAAGATCGCCGAATTGAAACGGGAACTTACTATTATGGAAGCCGAGTTCACCCGAGAATTGGATATGCTTTCTCAAAAAGAAGGCGACACGGCGAGCTTCTGGCAAGCGAAGCTCGCACGAGCCGAAAGTGAGCTTCGATTGCTGCGAGCCGAGGTCGATGTAAGGGAAGCTGAGCGAGCTGAATTACGCGAAGGATGGGACCATCTGCGAAGGGAGATAAAGGAACGCGACGACGAGATACGGTCTTTGAAAGGCCATATCTCCGGACTCAAACAGTGGGTCAGCACGAATACGGCCAAAGGTCATCAGACGAGCGACGAAGAATTCGGAGACTCCATGGCCAAGCTCGGGAATGGTTTGCAGAATTGGGTTATCGTACACTTCAGGCGAGCGAAACTTGGTATGATGGCCCAACGAAATACGTGCGGCTTGAACAAGTAGACAATTAATTAACGGATCGCGTAGATTTCACGCATGCCGACGAGGCCACCATCCACGATCTTGCAGAACTTGTTCCTATGTACGAGCAGATTGCAGCGTCAGCAAAAGTGCATCTCCTTCAGAACGTGGTATCCAGCATCCTGGTGGAGACTGTCTTTGATGCCTATTTTGTTGGTCTTCCTGAAGATCAAACTCAGCAATTGACCCAAATAGAGAAGTATCTTGGGTCAATCAGTAAGTGCCCGCAGGTTTTGGGCTCGCCTTGAGATGACAGCTGACCTTTTAGTAGGCTCAATCGAAGCAGTGAACCAATGGCGTGCGACAACACTCACCATACTCCGAAAGGAGGCCACCCCGCGGATGCAGGAAGAAATGACGCTAGTGATTGAGTCCGTCATTTCGAGGGTCAATCATATTTTAGATACGATTACAGATGCCAGCGCAACGGAAGCCCGGGATAATGCGCTTCGCGTGCTGGTGCATAACTCGGTTGAGCTAGCACGCTTATTGGTAGTGCAAAAGGCCACATTCAAAGTGTACATGCCCAAGATCTTCCCCCACCAAAGGATTTTATTTGAGACGTCTACTATGGAGGACATTGGGGCTGAAGATGAAGACAACTTAGCTGGACGTGAAATATGCTGTGTAACATTCCCCGGAATCACCAAGACGGGGGATGAGAACGGCGACCACCCGCATTTCAAGAATGTCGTGGCGAAAGCCAGGGTTCTTTGCAATCCCGAATGAAGCGACTTACCTCAACTAAGACCCAAAACCCGAGAGAAGACTTAAAAAGGCGGTGACTTAAACATTTTGATCGGGATAACCCAAGTGGCTCCCGAATTGTTAAGATGACATCTTCTAGACGTGGTGTCCCTAGGTGTCCCATGTTTCTTCCCAAACGGATCTAACTCTATATCGGAACTCGAACGCGTACAACATATACGGAACGGTAAAATGGAACACGCAATAGGCGAGTTGAAACATGAGCCAATTAGGGGGTTGCATTATCATCATCCTAAATATACACGACACGTCCCAAGGGCAGGGACAGGGGAATTAGGAGGGGTCAAACGAAGAACTAGGGAAAATGGATGCATCGAGTGGAGAAAGATGAGGCTCTGCGGCAGAACGGCCATAAAATTCTGCCGGTTCAACCCTCCTCAACTGCCCGTCAACCAACGGATCGAACCTATTGGAGCGACTTGCTGGTTGTATGGGTACCCGCGATTTGACTCATGCAACCTACATGGTATGCACGAAGCTGCATATCCATCACCCACCACGCATATCGTCCACGCCTAGGAGATATCCTGAACCTCGTTCCAGGTTCACTGCTATAGGAAGTTCATGATTTTCTCACCTAAGAAAAAAGAAGCATATGAAAACAGTCCATCCACTCGAAACGCTCACCGGTCTCGCAGATAATTAACCACGCGGGTTGCTTCTCCAGTATTGTACCCATCTGACCACCGGATCGGCATCTGTGATACACGGAATGCTGTTCCGCTTCCCAGACATATTAGCTCCCTGATCAAGTGCCTTGGCATTTCGACTTATGTGGACCGATGGTCCAATGTACGAGAGGGAGCCAGCAGGAGATATAGATAGCTGTCCGAAGCTAATATATGAGGTCTCGGAGCGAGTGCATAACATTGGCTGACTCCTTGTTTACATTCAAGAAGCCCGAATCACACGCTAGTCTTATCCACCCATGCCTAATTGACAACACAAGCAAGCATGAAGGTAAGCTACAGACGAGAATTCGTGGTGACGAGAAGAGATTCGACATGCCGGACTATCAAGACCGAGCATGTCAACTGGTGTGACGTTAACCCGCTCTGCGAAAGAAAGAAATCATAGCTCGACAGACTCGTGGGGAAAAAAAAAGAAACCATAAGCGCATGATGCTGTGCAGGTATCAAATAGTGTAGACATCGGATATTCGGCGATAAAGCTGTCAGTCAACGCTTGAGGCCTTGCGGGTGGATCTTGGATACGGTAGATTGGTTCTCTGCCAAACTCAAGCCGACCACTCAAGATAAAGCGAGTAAGAACAGCGTATGACTGCTGATACCGCCAGAAAGCGCCTCATTATCATGATAAAGAGATGACGAATCGTCTGCACGACTCTTCTGCATCTATAACGACCTGTGTGTGTACAGATGACTTCCATTCCCCCACGATAACCCACTTTGTAGCTCAGGGGAGGTTGATTGGCACAGAAGTCGCTTGTGAACCATTCAGATATCAGTGGGTTATCCACTACTCCCTGGCATGGGTTCGATGAGTGGCCTAGAATTATAACAAGCAATGAATATGAGACTCGCTGTTGTAAACACTTCTGGCATACTGCTTCCGGCAACATTGCCGATCTTCGGATCGGTCCTCGGATAGTTGTGGTCTAAGAATACCTCATACTGAGTCAATGGCGTTACCGCCATCCGATCAAAGATACCCACGTCTCCAGGTAGCGTAGCTGCATGATGTGCGTGGCCTAGGGTGGGTGTGGGAGCTTGTCATGCAAGCTCTGGAGGGATGGATGCACACTCAGAAATAGTCGGTGGTGGGCGCCAACACCCCGGATCATGATCGAGAGATGATTATTCGTCCTAGGTATAATAGGTCATATACCCCTGCCGGTAAACATTAAATGCTCTGGTTGATCAGATTAATATTTGAAGAGAATAACAACCCGAGAAGAGCTCATCATCTTGTTTTTCTTGAGACTCATGGGTTTTCAACAAATCTCCAAGAATCTCAATTAAGAAATATTCGACTTACCCTGGCCTAAGATCCATCTTAGGCCGAATTCCCGAACCCAAGTTGTTCCCCCTCTACCCCCCCTTTTAGTCGACCATATCTCACTTGGGACTTGGGGCCGCCACAATTGTTGCAAATCAGCATCTGCAGCAAAGTGGGCCAACGCAATTCCGAGCTATACATGGGAGCTGCTTTTCTGCACGGCCAAAAAAAAAAAAAAAAGAAAGTCGAGAACAGCCAGCGCTTGTGCGACACATTCTCCATCCCAAGTTATACCACATCCGTTATCACCGAGTAGAGACCCAAGGATCCAAGATTGCTAATACCATCGGTATAAGTATAGTTGAAAAGAAGCCTCTTCGAAACCGTCGGCAAAAACTTAGCAGCAGGACTCCGCTGGTTATCGCACTCTCATCACATTGAACAAGAGATCATTTAGTGTCGAAAATTATAGCGATAATCGAGGACCGTTTCTCGTCTCCGTCTCAGCTGTTTTATTAGTCGTATCCCTTAGCTCGCTCTAACATCGTCAACGACCACCCCCAATCGCATCGTACCACCTCCACCCATACCCAGTTCTCACCGAACAATATGTCTGTGGGAACGTCCAGCTGTGGGTCTTCGTACACAGAGGGCACCCAGTATAGTGGCCAATTCTCTGTCGATGGGTCGGTTTGTAGCGATTATACCGTAGCCACTCAGTATAGCACGGCTAGCCACCCCCATGAAATGCTTCACAATCTGGTTCCTAACCCGCTGCCCTGCGAACTCTTCGCCGTTGGCTGCGATGTAACATTCAGCTTCAGTGAAGTCGACGCTTGGATCGAGCATGTAATAACTGCCCACCTTAGAGACAAGCTACCCTTCAAGGTTTTGTGCTGGTTCTGCGACCAATGGGATTATGATTGTAGGTCGCCTGGAATGGGGGGTGACCGTCGCTACAACTTTGATTGCAGGATGAGACATATCTATGACCATTTCGTTGACGGCCAAACGGCCCATAACATGCGCCCTGACTTCTATATGATTGAGCATTTGGGTCGCCATGGTCTGGTCTCTCAGAATACATATAACCTGCTTAGGAAATGGCACGACATTCCGTGCAGTATTGAAGAGATAAGACATGTCCAGCGCCGTGGTTTTGTGCCGCCACGGAGGCTAGAACAGCAGCGACACTCAGAGAAGATTATTATAGACGACGAGAAAGATCACAGACAATGGAAGAAAGCACAAAAAGAGAAGGGAAATCGAGACAAACCGAGTCATCATTCGAAGCGATGAAGTGAGGAGGGAAGATATGGGACTTATAAGCGCGGTGGGTGTCCACAAATGGTCCGCGAACTACCGCCGCCATGTATCGCCTGCGGACGACCCGATATGCAGCGTACACCACCCACTTGTCCACATGTTGGCCTTTGTCGAAACCCCGGCTCTCTGTCCCGATGCCGGGCCCAGGTCTAACCGGACATTATACTTCAATTCTATTTTCTTGTTATTTCCTACCAAAGTCTCTTCTTTTCACTTTCTCCTCATACTGAACCGCGGTCCTGCCCCTAGAAGGGGGGGAATGGATCTTCTATCTTATATACGTTATACGGGGGAACGAATGCGGGATCGGTAGCCTCCTTCCACTGCATGATGCACGGAAGATCGACAAGGCAGAATCGCGCATGCTTCTAGCCTTACGGCCCCCAGGTTGCCTTGTCTCTTGCGTCGTCCCGATGCGACACAAGGCACCTTATGCAAGGGGGCTGGGTCGGAAGGTTCCGAGCCTTGGCCAACCCCAGAGCCGAGCCTCGCGTTCTAGGACATGCACCTATCTGGGGTTGGAACCGGGGCACATACATGTTCACCGTTAGCTTGGTGCGGACAGCCGCTGGGCGGACGGCGCACGTTATTGGAGACACTCAGAATACTCTGTTTCTTCGTGGAAGGGCAGTTTTTCTTCGTCTAACGACGTCACGATTTTTTAATGCTTAGGGTGAACAGGGAGGCTACTACACTGTGTAGGCCACAGGCGTTTCGAATATGTTTCAAATGAATGTGCGGGAATGAAATGAATATACGAAGGGACGAATAACGACTCTAACGATGATCATGACGGGTTTGGTATGATACCTAGGAAGGACGTTGCTGTTGTTGAGATAAGGGTTAACAATGAGGATGCAAACGAAAGGGAAAACAAAAGATACCTCTCAGAATTTTTCATTTTGGATTTTTCCCAATGATTATAATGAAATCTCTCTCTTCTCACCGCAACTTTGCCGCCTTATGAGTGAAATTTGCGTACATGATTCTCGTGGTGGTGGCGTAGTCGTAGCGGGAGAGCTTCGCCTCGCTCACCCATCATTTGACCACACCCAAGTGAAAATTTTCCTATCCAACCAGTAGCCCACTTGATCTACTTTGATGGACGAATCCGAAACGTGGAATTTCATACTGTATATTGTTTTGAAATATGAAAATAATGATTCTTTGAGCCGTTGAAATAGCCGCCTTAAGTTTAGTATAAGACTGCGGGATACTCTCATGTAGCAGCATCGCATATCGGAAACGCCGTCCAACTCCAATAAAGTAGAGATTATATTCTTCTTATAATTAACCACCCTTGAGAATTTAGGATTACAGATTTGAAATGAATAAATACAATATTTCTCTCTCTCCCCCTTCCTTCTACCCGTCGCACTTGGTGTATCCTCTCTAAGCTACAGCTAGTTAGGTAGTTAGTTAGTTAGGTGAACCAGCCCCCCCCCCCC
>KZ112936.1:799958-829297 GCA_002120325.1 Daldinia sp. EC12 | reverse complement strand
TGGTTGGTGGTTCTCTGGTTCTGCTTCTCTGTTGCCTAAAAAGCCCTCTTTTTTTTTTTTTCTACGCCCGGTTTGTTAGGACGTTTTCCGTGAGAATTGTCCTACCTGCGTCGTGATTCGCCCAAATCCCAAAATTTTCTAGGACAATGTTCCCCTCTTCCCTCTTCCCTCTTCTCTTCTCTTCCTATAAACCGGGCGTAAACGGAAAAGGGACAGATGGAGAAGTAAATATCAATTGGGTTCCTATCCGGGTCTAAGCCAAGGTCTTGTTGCTGTAGCTGGATATATAGTTAGGTAGATCGGAATGCTGCTGTGCGGTTGGTCGTCGATTATGTAGCTAAATAGAAGGTAACTGGCTATTGTGAACTATAGGTTATCCTACCTAAGTAAATCCGTAATTCCTATAGCCTATCTTACAGGTTTCTTGCTTCTAGCTTACGACGTCTCTTCCCGCTGTAGCTACAGACTCTTCATATATAGTTCACCCTGTCCTCCTAACAGCTAGCAAGTCCTATCTAACAGAAAACCTATATACCCATCAACCTGGAAAACCCTCCTCGGAGTAAACAGTATATAATACTTAACACAACACATATACAGGTAGCGTAATGATTTATTTCTTCTAGTTATACTGACAAATCTAGCCCCCTATATACCACCTTCAACGGCACATACGACTAGCTCACACACCATCGAAGCAGTGTAACCCCGGCTCAACCCGAAGCGCGCCCCCCCTTTAAACTTAAATGAGCCTACCAATGCCTAGCTTCCCGTGACATACCTGGCAAGCCGCCGTTTCGGTTCGGATTATATCCAAAATCATCTAGTTATCAATTCCCTCTCTTTGCTTTCCAATGCAATTGTATTGTACGCCTGAAGACTCAACGCCTTTATGAATGTGTGCGAGCTCAGTGGAACTCCGCCTCGACACGCCCGTATCGCACCCCGTCGACTTTAAGTTCGAACCCGAGACCAGCGCTATCGACAATCATCTCGAGCGTAAAGTCCAAGTTGTCGAATTCGACCCCTCGCGTCGTCGTAAGCCGCGTGAACAAGCTCCGTGGCACCGCGCTTAGATCCGTCGTCAAGGTGCACACGTGCACTAGGTCCCGTGAGTACGCTGCTGGCGGCTCGTCTGCCTCGCATGCGATCAAATCGTCCGTCACCACCAACGATTGTCCTGGTCGGAAGTTACGCGTGTAATGGAAAGCGATCGGCGAGAGGGGGGATATTGCTTCACCCTGCGATAAGTTAGAATTATGATGTGAAAATGACGAACGATATACGTAGTAAAGTAACTGAGGTACCGAAAAAAGGACAAAGGGGGAAGAGGCACGGAAATATCCGGTACTTCACTGACGGGCTGACGACTCACCTTCGCGATATGCCATTGCATTCGGTCGCTAACCATCCACCGTTCCCATAGAGGGCTCCAATATCTTTCGCTCACGTTGTGCTTCTCTTCATCGTAAACGGTAGCGTAGGACGTCCCGTAGTGCATACGGGCCTTCCTGCTGATAACCATATTTCCTTCGAGCCCACGTAATACGGCTCCACGGACCACTGCCGTCCAAGCATACACGGGTTGCATTACTTCAATATTACCATTTCCTTCGTATGCTAGACTGGTAGTAGCATGTGTCGGCCGTTCCGTGTAAGGAGGTGGTGCTGTACTTGTAAAATGCGACTTAAGTCGTCGATAGAGGTAGTCGCTCTGACCGAAGCCACCAACTAATATGATTCCCGAAACAATACCTCCTTTGCCGCGGATAACGTCTACTTGGCCTTGGACGAGGTCACAGACTTCCTTGACTACGGGCTCGAAAATCTCTTTAATCTCTTCGGCTGTTAAGACGAGGAAACCTGAGTCTATTCGTGCTTCTTCATCGTCGGGTAGTCCAGGGAACCTGTAGAATATGAGTTAGTTATCCTTCAAAAGTAGCTAAAAGCTATTGCGGATGAAACTTACGGAACATTGACTTCTTGAAACTCGTCTTCGTTGAAGTTTCTCTTGACGAACTCCTCGAAGTATCGAAGGCCCATTTGCCAAGTCTTGGCTTTCTTTAACTTCATCTCCTCGAATCGACTACGGCCAAGACGGCCTCGGACGTGTTCTTCGAATCTGTAGTTTAGAAATGCACTTCCACACAGTCCACCGGTTCCAACAGCTGACTCTTCAACTCTTAGAGGCTTTAATGATATGATTTTATATGCGATTAAGCTGTATAACGAGTTAGTCGTTGTTTGGGCAAGAACTGAGGGCTTAAAGATACTAACTCTACTGTCCCGCCGCCCGCATCACACACGATAAAGTTATCTCCTACGCTGAGATGGTTGGGCTGGATAGCTTTCAGAGTGTAGACAGCGGCAGCTTCTGGCTCGCTGACCATCTGTATTTCTGACTTGATACCCATACCAGCTCTTTCAGCAGCTTGTAACGTCGTATTTTTCGCCGCATCGGACCATACAGCCGGACAGGTGAGTACAAAGTCTACGTTAGTCGATGCCATGAATGTCTCTCCGTACCGCCGGGTAAGGGTGTCCATTGTGTGCTTATAGATCTCGGTAAGATAATCGCTGACAGCATCGACAACTGTTTTATTATACTTCTTCAGCAGCGTGGCAGTCTCTTGCGGGCTGACATAAAATGGCAGCTTCTGGGATCGATCGAGGAAGAGCTTGATGCATCTTAACCTCGATTCCTCAGGCTTGAATTGGAACCCCCATTTTACATTGGGAGTTGTCCCCGCTGGTGCGTCGGCCGGGACATCGTACGAGATCTCAGTAGGAACTTTATCAGATGTGATGCCGTTCCCTCCCGGCCACGTCTTGATGATCTCAATATCATCTGGCGTCGAGGTATATACTGCCGCTACTCTGTATTCTAGTTAGCATGGAATAGCCGTATGTGATAGTCTTATAACTAGGTACATAGATCATTGTTGTCTATTGTGTTTTGGTAAGATATCTGTGGAGCTGTATATAGTCTAAGATAAAAGTATGCTCTTGATATGCCGGACTTCCGAGCACTATGTAAAAATTGTAACAGTAGAAGTCAGACTTACCCAGAAAACGTGGTACCAAAGTCAACTCCGACAATAAGGCGATCGTTTATAGTCAAGAGCTCCCGAGCGGGCTCACGCACCGGTCCATTGACGGCTTCTGTTGACGCCGGCGGAGTATAATTAGTGAAATAGCTCCTACTAGCCTGATTCCTCGGACTCGGGGACGATCGAATTGGTAAATTGAAATTCATAATGCCGCTCTTTTTTTCGAATCCGTCAGCGTTGAAGCTCACTTATGTATACCTAGGTGTATATATATAGATATATATATCAATGGATCAATATGGGCCCCCAATATTTGTGGTCTTGTCGCCTTGGCGTATGCGCCTTGTCGGGGGTGAGAGTTGCGACAAAAGCGCGAGGTAAGATGGGTCGACTTTAAAGCTATCCGACAACACGGATAGACCCAGGATTCAGAAAAAAGAAGAGACAAATACCATGGCGGTAGGGTAAATTAAAGGAGGATTAAAATAGAATATAATTGTAAAAGAAGTGTTACAGTTTAGAGTTGAAGCGTGGAGTCACAGCCCGTCGCACAGCCGCTTTAGCTTTCCAATCTTTCCAGACTGCTTAGTATGCAACTTGCGGGGGCTGACCTCGTCTAATATACTAAACAGATTCGGTATTTTACTAGATCTGTCTAGTATAAAAATAAAAGAGTAGGTAATGGTAGTATTCAATTCTGAAATTTCCTCTCTTTTTTTTTTTTTTTTTTTCTCTTTTTTCTTTCTTTCTCTTTTTTCTCTCCTGTAAAAATTCTGTGAATATGAAGTTTCAAAACACTCTCTCAAGAGAAAAAAAAGAAGAGGAGAGAAACCGACCATAAATACGAAGTTGATCTCTCATTTATTCTGCTGCCTGAACCGAAGCCACTACCTGGATGCATACCCTTCTACATAGGACCTAGGTATTCCGAGTTGAAAGGAAGCAGGTACCGATGTATCGCCCTTTGGGGCTGGTTTCGAGCTTTAGGGCTGCAGAGGGACCATTCTTTAGCTCTCACACCAATCAGCTTCTTATCCTACACCCTAGGTCCCTGCATCCTGTTACGTACGTACGAAGAAGGTAATATGTAACTTGACGACTTCACATATGCACCTATACCATTTTGTACCATGCCATTTTGTCACGTCTTAAATAAGATAAGAGCTAGTTAACTAGATGAAGTAGGTTTACGTGGTATTAATTCCGAATATACTAGTTAGCACCGCGAGGATGATGAAATCTAATGCTAAGTAAACCTTCTTAATAGTCCATATAACTAGAGGGAGCGACTCTTTCTGAGAATTGATTTAGAGAGCTGACACTATAACTCAGTTATACGCGATATAGGTAAATAGTGCTGCATTATATACCCGTCCTCCGGTTGCCGTACCGTATATGACAAACTATCAAGGGTTGCAAACCTCCAACAACATTTCTAGAACTCAAAAGTTAAATTCTTCCAGGTCAAACTACCCGCCCAAAACACCAAAGATAACATATGCAGATTTTTTTCTACTTTGTACAGTTGATGTGTGGTTGCCAGACCCGTCTGAGCTGTGCCCCAGTAATCACAACCACACGTGTCCCGAATTATCTTATTTCTTTTTCTTTTTTTCGCCGTCAGATGCAACGAGAGTAATCGTGCCTGAGGCCACCCACGTCTAACAAAGGAAATCATCTCTTGCTGGGTCCATGCCCTTTTTGAACCTTGCAAAAAATCAAATCTATAGTGGGTATTCTCGAAGATAAGTAGTAGGGCGAAAACACAAAATGAGCTGGCCTTAACCATAAACCAGCCGCTGGGGGTATTTCAGATTCGAGATTGTTACATCGCAGGATCGACTGGCCAAATCTCGAATCGGGCTCCAGATCGACGAACGCAAATCGAGCCAAGATGGGAAAGTATGCTAGAAAATGAGTGCTGCAAAATATAATGCCCCAAAGACTCCATCGAACCTGGAAATAAACTCCCTAACACCGTGCCATGAGGAACATGTGAAACAACCAACACCAATCGAAATGTTTAGAATCTGTTACCAGCAGCCCAGATGCTCGCAGCTGCTGAAGATGCCCACTCGCCTTCTTCGTATGGAGGCGTTGGCCATTTTTGCTGGCCGTCTCGTCCCGAATTCTTGCGCAGGTCCAATGGTTTAGGCGCCAAAGACTCCTGGCCGTCTCCAAAAAGGACGGCATTTCCATTAGCCGATGGCGATGGCGTCGGATAGGGATTTGAGAGCCCAGTATTACTGGCTGATTGTCGAAGGTTGTTGGCTTTCCCCTCCTTTTCGAGTCGCTTCATAGCCTTATGAGTCGAGTGAAGTGCTTCATCCAGCAACTCGTCTTCCTCGTCTAATGCGTCACTTTGTACACCGTGGGTTGCTTGCGCCCTCCTTGTTCGGCTAGAAATTGGCCCCGGAGTGCGAGCAACTCCAATAAGGTTATCAACAGACCTAGGCTGCTGGTGAGGTAATGAATGGTGTCGCTTTAGGTTACCGTTCGACGCAGTCATATGAATAGGCGGAGCCGGTGTACTTAATGCAGGATGAGCGTCGTGTAATGTTCGATCCAACGATTCGTAATTGTCCACCTTCGCCGAAGATCCGTTTTGGTCAATAACCATTGAGGACCGGTTACTAGACCAAGGTCCACAACCTGCCTGGGCCTCGAGGTCTTCATACGAAGGCGAAACGGGAGTTTGATGCCTACCGGAGAATCTCCTAGCCCGTTTGCGTAGATGAGAGAAAAAACTCTCTTTATGTCCGCTTGGCGGCGATGCTAACCCGCTGTTACCATTCAGAGCCCGCTCAGCTTGTTGTCGATGCATTTCTGTATAATGATTTGTGCTCGAGGCTACCGAGAGTTGGCGACCAATCTTCTTCGATTTGTCATTTCCACTGGCGTATAGATCATTGTACGAAGGAGTGCGATTTGACGCCTGAGCAGTTACCGCGTCTGATAAAGGCGAGATAGGTCGAATTGTAGGCAGAATCGGCATAGGAGCAACATTAGATGGTCCGTTAGTCCACGTAGTGCGCTTACTAGCGGCAGGCTTGGGTTTGGCGGTAGGAACTTCAGCAATTTCGGGAGAGTGAATTGGCGATGGACGCGGAGCAGCGACGATATCTTTCACGCTAATGGACGCAGGTGAGTTCTCCGTGGAATCATTGCGGCCAATTAGCGACTTCCTAAACCATGAGGGCTTGGATGAAGTTGGTGTCCCGGAAGCGGTGTCTTTTCCGCGGCTTATATCTGATTGCTTACGACCTAATATCCTTGAGGCCGAAGATTTGGGTCGTAGAGGATCCACTGCATCTTGGAAATATTCGTGGGCCAATGCCTGGGTCGATGTCGGTCGGTTTTTGGGGTCCCACATTAAGCACCAAGTTACAAACTGGCTGAGAGATGCAGGCCATTGGGGCGACTGAAGTATCGTGTCCATTGAGTGAGGTGCCATCTTTGGGAAAGAAAACCCAAGCTTTCCAGCTAATCGTGTTCCTTCTCTCCAGTCTCCTCCGCCTACTCGAGCGCCCGCCTTGTTGTACCAGTTCCCGGGACTGCCCATAATCTCACAAACCCTCCAAACCTGGTCAACTTCGTTTCCTCCTGGGAAAAGAGGCTTCAATGTCGCAATCTCAACTGCCATAGCACCTACGGCCCAGATATCTACCGGTGCAGAATATTCGCCGGCTCGGAGTAGTACCTCGGGAGCACGATACCACCGTGTCGACACATAGGTTGTGTAAGGCAGCTTGGAATGCGTCTCTCTCGCTAGACCGAAATCGGCAATCTTCACAGTATATGCTGGAGGCGTAGAAGGCGGTGTCATCAATGCTGAATACCTCCTAAACGAGTTAACAGAGTCTTGATGTCCAGATGTTGTAACTAGAATATTCTCGGGTTTGATATCGCGATGGAAAAAGTGGTGGGCGTGAATATGCTCGAGACCTTGCATGATCTGATACAAGATGCTCTTTACACTTCCATTGTCGAGGCACTTGTGATCGCGAGCCTTCATGAGCTGATATAAGTTTCCTTCCATATACTCCATACAGATATGAAGCTTCTTGGTGAACGGGTCGAGAAAGATGTCAAGAGCAGGAACCAGATGACTGTGCGGTGGTAACGTCCTTAAGAACACAACCTCTCGAAGCTCAAGACAGGGCGTGAAGGACTCGAAGGTCTTCTTCATAGTCTTAATAGCAACCTATATATTTAGTTAGCCCACCGCTTTACTCGGGATACTTATTCACCGAAACATACTACAGTGCCGCGACGAGCCACGCTCGCACCGGCAGTCCTGACCCTAGCCAAAACCACACTACCAAAACTTCCATCACCGATCTCCTTAAGAACTTCAAATCGATCCTCAAGGGGTAGCTTGTTTGCTTGAGGTATCGAAGACCCCCGAAGGGAGTCATGTGTAACCGTCATGTTGACCATTTCCAGCGTTCTCGTTTCGATCTCGATGGCTAATTATTAATAGCTCTTTGCTGTTAATCCTACTGAATGAGAGAGATACGACTACCTCCTCTCGTACAGTCACTATATCCACTTAACAGCTCTATTGAAGAGCTATACTGACGTACGGTTGCATTCAGCTTGGCGGGAACCGTCGGTATAGAGCGTAAGCGGTTCGGATGTTGTCAAGATGCTTACTTGATACGCGGACACAAGACGGTGTTGTCCAAAAGAATCGTTGAAATCCACCAAGATAGAATAAATAGGATAGATAATATGCAGAGGGTCAAGACGGGAAATGAGCAGGAAGAGAATGGATTAATAGGGTAGCTTGGATGATTAAAAGGGACAAGGGGGTTGTTAATGAGAACCAGTATGCTGGGGGGGCGGGTCGGCGTGGTCAAAGCTGATGTAGTAGGGGGAGGGCTTCTGGAAATACAGCTGCAGACTCCTTACTAGCGTATCAGATGTTGTCGTGTCGGATCCAAGGGAGTGACGGATTGACGATTTCGTATATTGATTTCTTTTTTTTTTTTTTCTTAAAAGAAAAAAAAGAAAAGGAGAGAATGTATGGTAGTTAAGATTTCTGTCCGTTTTGGTTTATTATTATTTTCTTCTTCAAGTTTGCAATTCTTTTTTCTTCGAATACGCTTCTTTGAATTAAAAGCTTTAGGTAAACCTGATTGCTTCGAGAGCGTATTTTTGTGAAGTGGACCAGAAACTCGTCGCCAGGTAAATAACGAATCAGGAAAAAATCTATGAGTGAGAGGAATCAACAAGTACAATGAGAGTAGAGAAAAAACGGATAGTGAAAACTAGTCGACTGGTTTTCTTATCGCGCATACAGACACCTTTCCATATGTGAATATGAACGAAAAGCTAAACCATGAATTGAGAAAAAAAGAGAGTGAGGGAGGAATAGTGAGAGGGGAGAAAAGATACGGGGTCGAATTGGAACGGTCGGATGGGAAGGGATCTCGAATGAGTGGACGAATTGATGAATGGATTGATTGATTGAAGTGATTTCAGAGGTGTTTGACAGGACCTTCTCATGCGCTAAACTGGAAACTAGGAAGGGGGGGTGGTTGACCTGAAGGGGATCTTGGAGCAAGCTTAGCAGCTTAGCATGAATAAAGTTCCCCGGGGAGCATAATGACACCAATTTCGCTACTCATCTGTGGGCAGAGGTCGGGTCGCCCAGAAAAATCGAGCCAATCTTAGCAATTTGCGCTTAAGGCCAGGGGTCCTGAAAGTAAAAGAGAGAAAAATTTTAGTGAGTTACAATTCGGGTGGATTCCCCTTTTTTTAGTTTAATTAGCTATGGTCTTATTTTCCCTTTTTGATACCCAACGTCCTTAAGCCTTTTTGGTGATTCCTTCCAAGGTACCTTTCGTATACCTTTGTTATTCTTAAGCATCTGGTGTTTCGAGTGCTTCTTAAAAGGAACCTTTAAGGTACCACTACGCGTTCCGGAAGTCGTTATTAGTAATTGCATAAAGGTGTAACTCGGATACCCCGTTTGTACATAGTGTATATATAGTCCACTTTTACTGTGGACTTACACAATGCCAGCCATCTTTAGTGTCCGGTAACACTTCCCGCCCCCATTGAATTTTGTTGGCGTTAGGGCCCTGGTGAATTTATGAGGGCCGAAATCCCAGCAACCTCGGATTTTATTCAGTGCGCACGCAGCGGGGCACGACGCACTGTAGAGGCTATCGAATGTGCAATAAGACGAAATCTGTAGTGTATCATGATTCAAAACCTAGCCCTGTTTAGTCCTGCCGTCTGCGCGTCAAGCTTGTATCAATAGTATGGTTTATACTGGAGATCCACGTGAATAACCGTATTTTTCAGTCGGAGGAGTATTTTCATTTTCTATACTCGTAGACTTGTCATCTAAGGGTAATAAGCACGCATACCGCGCTGATATAAGTATGACATTCAGTCGAGGTAACCTACCCTATCAAGATGGCGGATTTGAAGGCACGTATACATAAGAAACAAGGGCTGCCTAATAGGGAAGCACGCGTACATAATAAAAGACGCGTGGGTTGGGATCTTATCCTGCTGTAACTACCTACCTATGCATGTAACTATAACTACCAAATGCCAACTCAGCATGGATGAATGTACAATACTACAATGTCTACATGTTTGAATAGGTAGTATATCTTGGTATATCTAGGTAGATAATATATACTGTAGATGAAGCCGAGTGTATATTTTCCTGTTCAACCACCAGTACTGTTCAAGCAATAAACATGGGTTTATCAAGCATCCATGACATTCAACATCTTTTCCCAAATAATACTTTTAACCGATAAAGCAGACATCATCAAAAGTACTTTACAGGTAAAGCTCGTCGTAAATCTACGTAAGTACCGATAAGTAGGTACTTATGCAATCTACGATCTTCCTTCAACGGGCAGAGTAATGGATGTTTCGTCATATTCGTTCATCGTCCTACCCATAGACAATCTCTAAACGCACACGAAAAAAAAAAAAAAAAAAAAAGAATAAAAATAACTCTCACCGTCTTAGATATGCTGCGCCTTACCAGCCTATGGCTTTTCCAGAATGAGACAATATTCCTTCCGGTCAAGCCTCAAGTAGCGCATGGCGGGCGATGTAACTTAGATACGCTATATTAGGTATACATATGCAACCGATGGATGACAGAGCCAACGTACGGTATGATAGAGTACGTAAGATATCATCCAGTTATTACAGGTATTATTCAACCTTGTTTAACTAACTTAAACATCAACTTTCCAGGACAGTTTTTTTAGGTAATCAAGATCCGTACCTGCACGGTCCATAGAAAAAAAGGGGCCGAGAGTTGCGTGATAGCAAGTACATAAGCATCCCACTGCCGGGTCGGGGAAGAAAGCTGGTTCCAAGCGGGGGATGATGAAAGAAGAAAAAGAGGGAGGCTGACCAGATCAAGAGTCTCAATCAACTTGAGAACGAATTGGTCACACCGTCTTTAGATTCTAAACCGCCAAATTCGCGAGGCGTTAGCATCTGCTGCCTACTTATGTATGTCCATACCTGCACAATACATAATGTACGATACGTACGATATGTACGATTCAAAGTAAGGTACATACATAGGTACGTAAGGATGCAATGTACATACTTAACCTGCCACTAATAAGCCTACGTTAGAAAGGGAGACCGAGAATGTGAAATCCCAATTCTGGTCAAGAGCAATGCATGATGCGCAGGGACCACTACCCGTTTAGACCTACCAATGGAGTCGTTCCTCACCACCGGGCAACGTGGCGCACATTGAATGAAAACGGTCCAATCAACTTAAGCCATTCCGGGCAAAGTCCGGAGCAAGGGGACATACCGCGGGTGAAGCAGGCACCATCCGTTGGAAAAAGCCATGCCGATGTGGAGAAAACCTGCATATAGTACATGTGAGAAGTACTCAGTGTACCTAAATACATGTACCTATTCAAGGTACCTACATAAATGTACAGACGAAAATCTCGTAATGCTTTCGAGTGTCATACTTTTTTTTTTTTTGACAGAACTCAAAGATGGTTCGATGCAGCAAACTTACGTAGTACATATTTCAATATCAATTACCAAACACCAACTTATTAACTCAATTCGACTTACGAAGGGCTTTATAAATACAACCAACTACGTATTATACTCACAATATGTAGATGCCCTATGTACCTATATATTTCTTCTCATATAGGTACGCTAGGTACATATAGTTTGAGTGCCCCAAATCTGCATAGGTAATAAGATTCTCGGTACCGCGTTACATGTACACATTAAATACAATCTAAACCCTTTCCAGACCACGAAGAACCCCTGAACTCAACGCATGATAGTAAGATAAAATACTACTAGGTAGGTTACATGTACAGTATGTACCAATTCCATCTATTATGCACATAATTTGTATGCGGATGACTGTACTTTGGGGTACCGCAACTGAAAATTGGCGCTCTTGCCAGAAGACTGCAGAATGGAACGCGTAAACTTGATTTTCACGCGTATGTGTTATGTATCTGCTTACATCCTAATATACAAAAGACAGTTCTGACGATCCAAGATCATGCAACAAAAATCAGTAAACATGTGTATTGTTTAGTTAGTTGTTGACATGCCGACTTCTCTCCGCAACAGACCACCATCTCTTTTCCAATGAGAAGGACGGTAAACACGGCTATTTATTGACTCCTAGCAAATTGTGGCTCGCTTACGCTAACTAGGTCCTGGCGTTAGCACGTGTTACCGAGCAAAACAGATGTACCTAACCTGTAAATGGGCAACGGTGAGGTCTGCACGGTCTACATACACATTTACGTCGAAATAATCGTGATTGCGGATAGATACTTGGTGACCTCGAACCCAAGGCCCGTGGGGATTAAACCGTTGACTATCATCATCGACGGTTCACGGATCACTTTAACCCGCAGGGTCCCCCTACGGAGTGGCACGAACTTAAGAGCGTCCAGAGCGTATCGGCGGTAATACGGTGGAGAAACGGGATGGCGATGATAGATGCATGTCTAATATCATCTATGCTTATTGCTGCAGGTCCGTCTTTTAAGAGTCAGCCAGATTTCAATTCAAAACGCGCCTTCGAAGCACATAATAGCCACCCCGATCCTAAGGATTGGCTCGCAGATTGGCGGGCCTTCGACGCCGTCTTCTAGAAGTACGAATGCGGCATTACTCCCAGGGGCTTCCAGCTCGGATCGTGGAGCCAGTGTTTTACTTATCCTTGACGGCCGATCTATTCCCTTGTATGTAAGATGCTTTAATCTACTAACAGGTATCCTTCCTACTGCAAGGCCATGCTTTTATTTTCTGCTTTTCTGGACTGTCGGGTCAGATTCTCCGCCAGGTACGCTGCTAGTGTAAAAGTTTAACAGCATGCAGAACTTACCCTTTTTTTTCCCCCTCTCGTCGGCCTAGTTGCTTACGGTGGAACCTCCCATGTGGCTACGAGATGCGAAGCAAGGCAAATGGTGGCTCTTCATTAGATGTCTCGTTCCGAGATCAAGCTGACTTGTTTGTGGAACACGGGCCGTTCCCGTCGCCAATATAATTCGATTTACTCTGCCCAGTGGCGCAGGTGTATGATGGCGTCTTATAAGACATCCTCGTCCGGATAGTATGTAGGACACAGCTGAATAAGGACATCGCATTCGAAGAGACCGCCTCCTACGTGTCCAGTCGGAAGACGCGAAACATATTATCTTCCAGATTCCGTAGAGGTCGGATCAGGTCTCCCTCGGGGGCTATTGATGTCATGAATACTATATACGATTCATGACCCAACCCGACCATGTGGCCCCTTTGAATCGCGCTTTACACTAACCCCATAGGTGACGATTACTTGAATATTTTGACTGCAATTACCAATATCACCTTGCTAGTCATTTGAATGGAGGGTGTTCCGTTCTCACCCAGAGATAGGTGGATGACGAGAGATTCGCTCGCGGTTCCTTACAAACGCACAAGCGTCTGGAAATGGCCAAGTAGGACATCGCGATACGCAATCCGCATTGTCCCCTACAATTTCTGAGCTAGCAGTATAAATGATTCAGGAATCAGTGAAGGGGAGATGCCTTATCTGGCTATGGTAGGTAGGTATATGGCTAAGAAGTAAATGCGGCATGCCGACGGATCTCCAGTAAAGAATTCTAGGGCTCCCCCCGTCGATGGAGTCCCCTGACGTAGCTCCAATATTGAGAATAGGCAAAGCAGCATCATATTTCGGTAAGCTCTAGAGGTAGACTACGTAGGAAGCAATAATCCGCGATCATGTCATGAAAATGATAGCCATATAAAATAACCCGTTGCCCTGGAAGCATCATCTTACACTTCCAACACACTTTTGACCAAGAGCCCTTAAAGGCGTCGATTCTAATACCAGCGCGTAACCCCGCCGTTCCCGACTACACTGTTGCCAACGCTGCATCTCAGGCGCTATGGAGCACACAGAGATCAATACGCGCATCCGGCGGCCCTGGGAGGATAACGATGATGAGATATCGGAGCAATCTACTCGACTGCGTCTCCTCGACCGACTACCGCTCAAAGTCAAGAACCACCTTATCGCAGCAATGAGCGAATTCGCCGGAACCTTCATGTTCCTCTTATTCGCATTCGGCGGCACCAACGCCGTCAATATAAATTCAGGAGAGTCTGCGGCGGACCCCGCGAAGCTGCTGTACATATCCCTGTGCTTCGGCATGAGCCTCGTCGTCAACGCCTGGGTGTTCTTCCGCATCAGCGGCGGCCTGTTCAACCCGGCCGTGACGATGGGCATGATGCTCGTCGGCGCCGTGGATTACATCCGGGGGCCGCTGGTTATCGTCGGCCAGATTATAGGCGGTATTGCGGCGGCGGCTGTCATCTCCGGTCTTACGCCCGGCCCGCTGAGCGTGAGCACGAGTCTAGGGGGTGGGACGTCGGTCGTGCAGGGCTTGTTCATGGAGATGTTCCTCACGGCGCAGCTTGTGTTCACTATTTTCATGCTGGCTGCCGAGAAGCATCGCGGGACGTTTATTGCTCCTGTTGGGATTGGGTTGTCGCTGTTCATTGCCGAGCTCATGTACGTTTCCACTGCCCCTGAATCCCCCCACCCCAAGCCCATTTCAGGACCCTTCATATCTGCTCTTGTAGAAACAGCACTAACATAACTGCCTACAGGGGTGTCTACTACACCGGCGGAAGCGTGAACCCAGCGCGTTCCTTCGGCCCCGCCGTCGTCATCGGCTCCTTTGAGACCTACCACTGGATCTACTGGGTCGGCCCCATCCTCGGCTCGCTAATTGCGTCCGGCTTCTACATCTTCATCAAAGCGCTCGAGTACGAGACGGTCAACCCGCAGCAGGACGAACCGAACGAGGCACCTACGGGGCCAAAGCAGGAGTCCCAACATTTTGAGAATCATGTGCGCTCGTGGGATGATGGGAGCACGGGGCCGACGAGAGTGAGCACGACGTATAGAGGCGGGCCGAGTATGGAAGCTGGTCGTGGTTGAGTGTATGCGTGATAGGTGTTTGTATTTGCGTCTAGCACGCGTAGCGGTATGGTAATTGTTCAGTTTTACGTATCTACGTAGTCGAGTGTTTAAAACAGATCGTTTATATAAAGTATTCTTGGAGGTTGTGTTTCTCGGCTGTGGAAGAGCTCTTTTGGGGGAGGAATCTGTAGCCTTCCCATATTAGAACACTCCTTGAATATGATCTTATCGATATATCAAGTGAATTATCTACATAAGTCTACATAGGTAGTTATATTTATGTCATCGCTCTAGATGATGGTCCCTTTCAAACGCTTGGATAACGCCTTATGGTGTTGTGGTGAAGAAGTTGAGGCTACAATAATGTTCTATTGGTTAGGAGAATGGCCCATATCTCTGGAGATATAAGTAACAGTTTTGTCCTTTATTATATCCGTATAGACGATAGCAGATAATATGTTTTTAGTGATATGAAAATCAATAAGACAGAAATCATCACACTTTTGTGCAACTGCTTCAAAGGAGACAGACACCGAAGAGGAACTACGTCATATATTCTCTTATTCAACATTATCTCCCCAGTATCTGCAATGTCAAAGCCGCAGGCGTTCAAGGTCTGTGTATGAAATATGTAACAGGGGCCATATATGTAACAAACAGTCTCATAACACAGCCATATACAGCGTGAGCCTCACCTTAGACTACATGTCGGTACCTTCCCTAATACCTTCCCTAATACTTTTAGGGAATATGGGTACCCGTAGGTCATATCTTGCATCAGTTCCTACCTGCCTCTACTATCCATGAATTTGGGAAGCATTAGGTGCCTGCTTCTTGGTGCTTTCCACATAAGTAATACCCCTACCGTGAAACGCGCTCCATTATTACATTTTCCTGGTTTCTCTTTCCAACATTAAAATTCCGATATTCACTCTGCCTCAACATTTCCTCCATCCCATGCAAACCACAACAACCATTTTCCCACCCACTTCCTCATAAGTGTGTGGCAGGGTGGCCTAATCAATAACATTTATTGATTTGGTCTTGCTACAGTACATGGAAATAACCACCATATCAGGGTAAGTATCATACTATTCATTTCGTTGCAAGATCCCTCCTCCCACTACACAAATATTTCTAAAGGGATGTCCTCGCTTGAGTGAATCCCTTCTCCTTTCCCTTCCCTTGGCAACGCTTCCATTTGTCCCCATCACAGAGCCTTGCAAGGCTTAATCATTAATTTCGTCCAAACATTTGGTCGTTGCCTACTGCTAGTACATTGAATTTCTCTCCGCTCTTGTGCAAGTGTCGCTCAGGCTTCTTACATTTTACTAGGTCTGCAACTAGAAACCACCTCGTCCTTGGTTATACAAGCTGGGCACACATCCGCTTCTCCTTTCTCACCAAGTTGCGACCTTCTCATCCCAGCTTTGTCTAGATCGATATTCCAAATCATCAAGCGTTTGGTCTCCCCGAGTAAGGTATCTTAAAGTATGTTGGCATACTCTCAATTTTCCTGACCCTTCCTCCCTCCCCGAAGCATCCCCTTCTTGCACTATGATATGATACACGAACCTTTTGCGGACTAATCATATAAAAAATTTGTACTTCCTATATACTCTATCTCTACTTCAATTGACTCCTATTCTTCTTTTAACACATACCGCTAATAGGGAGTGAGATTAAGGGATATATCCATATCAGGTTTTGCCATACTTTAACTTACCATTCCTTGAGACGACTTCGAAGATGGCACGCGGCGACAATTCTCCCCAGAAGTAAGTATTTATTAGCGTAACCCTTTCTGAATACCGTTAACGTATCAAATAGGTTCATGTGTGCCGCTGGTGGAGAGTGGCTCGCCGCTGACAAATTCTCTCGGAATCAGATGTCCAAATGGCAGAGGATTAGGGGAGACGATGGCGTCACTCCCCAGAATGCAGGCTTGATTTGCAAAGAACACACAAAGCAGACCGCGGCACCGCAGGAAATCAAGTGCAGTGGCCCTTGCGGTCTATGGAAGCATAAAGATCACTTCAGCAAGATCCAGCGTAATGATCCCGATGCTGTAAGTTTCGATGCTCTATCGATGCTCTATAAACATTCAGTTTCCCGTTGACTAACCGTCATAGCAATGTATATCCTGCACTCTCTGGGCGTGTAACTATACCGGTGACGAGGACCCCCCAGCTCCCCCGAACTCTCATATGCCCGCGCACGAGATCATGGCGCAGGCGACGGATGTACAAGACGAGGCTCCTGACTTCGCAGCCCCTGGTGCCGCTCTTGGGACCAGACCTGGCCAGGCACTGCCGGCTTACCATGATGCCCACAATAACGGCGTCGAGGTTGGAGAAATTGATGAATCGGTGCTTCGGTCCATTACTTCCATGATGCGGGTCACTGCTGAAGGTCAGCCTGTCGAGGTTCCACCTACCAATCCCGATCACAGAGGCCCCGCAAGAGTTGCCAGCCACCCGGCCACCGAGTACATCACCGATACCGATTACCTCCAAACAATTGCTACTTCCACCGTAACTGCCGATGCCAACCCCAACGCGGACTTGAATCGACTCTACGACTATAGTCCCTTCTACCCTGCTGGTAGGAGTGTCCAAACGACTATCAATGGTGATTCTGACGAACGGAATGGTGAATCAGGCGACAAGAGCAGATTGGAGGTCCCAGAGGACAAGTCCGGTAGAACTTGGTTCAGAGGCGTAAGTCATTCTGAGCCTTTGACCTAGTCTACGGAACTAACAGTTCTCAGGATACTCGTAGAGTGTTTTACCCGGCGCCGGCCTACGCGAGCCGTCCGACAGACTTGGTTAATTATCGCGCCGACGAAAGCGACAGTGAGCACGATTAGGCGAGTCTCGATGGTAATACATAGGGCATTGCTTTGCATGGCTTTAATAGCTCTTGTTGCCATATATGAGTTTGCAGGTTTCTTAAGGTTGGCAGATGGTTAGTCCTGCCCAGGTAATGACTACGACGTCAGAAGCAATGGATGTACCTACCTTTTTCTATCTCGATGCTTTCTCATAGATAGTCCTATAATCGTAATGATTTTCTTCACGCTCGGTGGAACGTGACGTTAGTTTCTCACGAGCCATAAATATCTTTCATGGTGGCCTAAGTCATCCATCCCGTTCCTTGGTTAGCCCAGACATTCTCCTAACTTAGCATCTAAGTTAGGATCTCATTTTTGCGAGTATATAAGTAGATGTCATGCATGAACGTCTCTCTTTTACTTTGTAATAATACGTGATATCCTATGTGCTGAGGATGAAGGTGTGTTATTGCCCTTAAACACATTTTCTTCCATAAGGAATAGTCGATAACTATAGACTTATTTACAAGTAACTATATGTCTTAAAAGACAGATAGAAGCCCGACTCTTATTAAATATCTCCTATTTTATTTTATTTTACTTTAATTTACTTTACTTTATTTTATTTTATTTTATTTTATTTTATTTTATTTTATTTTATTTTATTTTATTTTATTTTATTTTATTTTATTTTATTTTATTTTATTTTATNTATTTTATTTTATTTTATTTTATTTTATTTTATTTTATTTTATTTTATTTTATTTTATTTTATTTTATTTTATTTTATTTTATTTTATTTTATTTGTTTATTCAGAATTTTTCACCTCTTCTAGTTCGTACCTACGTCCACTCTATTCCCGACCCCGTGGACTCGTATTGTGCTTCCAACCTTCCTTTCCCACCCGAGAGGCGTAACACCGATCATATGCTGTACGTACTGGGTATCTTTCTCCCGAAGATCGATGCCTGAAGGACAGGGATAATCCCCTTTATGGTGCTTCTCTGTCCGCCCGGCTTCAGCTAAGGGCGGTAATCCTCTACTGTGACCACCCGTGAAAGTGCGGAGGTTCTTCGAAGGGAAAGCTTTGCATGACCCTTCGTCACCTGTCTCAAATAAGGACCTGGGTATGATGTAGCTCGGTATGGTCCTAGAGTTATATATATGCTTGCCTTGGTGTATGCTAATAATTCTTATGGACTGCAGGGACTGTTTGAATATCCAGTTCATGATGGCAGAAGAACTCTCTTCGTACGATAAGGTCAACAACCACTTGAATACCCATACACGTAGCTGGGAGGTCCAAAGCGCTCGCGTGGTGGGGTCTGAGTACCCGAATAACGGTACGTCTCAGCATGGGCCGCTTTCTTGCGGCCACCCTCAAGTGTCGTTCGATGGTGACAGATTGTCCTTCCTTCTAGCTTAAGGGGCTAGTATAACTCGAATGGTCGAAGGCAAATGACTAACGGCACCATAGATAAGCATGGGACAGCGGAGGATGAAGGTAAATCTAACCTTCATAACTTTAGTGCAGGAGCTAATGATGAGCAGCCGAAGTAGCTGGAGGATACCAAGTCGTTAGGTCTCATCAGGAACAGTCAACATCAAGTTCTTCAGGCTCAACAGCGTCTTCTTCCACCGAAAGTGCAAGTGCATCCAGCACGGCAGCTATCAAAACCCCACCAAGCCCAACGAGTCCGGCAATAGGAGACGCGTCGAGGCCAGGAGTCCGTTTTACCGACCGCGGACCCCCTCGCACATCCACCAGCCACCCCACGGTCTATCGACGGTCCAGCTCCAGCGCTGGAACGGGAGCAGAATGGGGTATCCTGTTCGACGAGAACGGGTACGCCACTATGCGGAACAACCAGTTCTTAAGAGGCCTGGCCAAGTATATTGTACGTTGTATATACCCTTGAGAAGGACGGTCCGATAGTGCGGTACGGTACCGTATAGTGTGGTATAAGTATTAGCGACTAATGCATCTAGGATCGTAGATCGATGATCTAGCTCCTGGTAGCAGTAATCTCGTCATCACGCCCGAGAAGCTAGGCGCTCTCTATTCGAGGTATAGGCTGAACCCGGAGATTTACCCCTTTATTGGTGAGTTTTCTTCTTCTTTTGGCTAGCCTTCACCAGCGACTGTGGGAGCTATACTGAAGGTACATAAAATATAACAGAAATTCTTAACTCCAGAGCCAGGGACGCCCACGACCGTCTCGCCGACTTCTTCACGGACCTGGACTGCCAGTACCACCTCGTGCAGCCGAATCCGTATTCCCGACCGCGGGTCCCCGCTCTAACGCCCCTGGGTTTCGTCCAGTACTTCACCACGTGCATCCTCGCGCACCCGGACGAGGAGTTCCGGCGGCTCGACAAGATCGTCGCGGACGTGCAGCTCGTGGCAGTACCCGATAGCTCTAGCTGTAACCCCGCCCCCACCGCCGCCGGCGACGCAACGGGTGAGCACCCGCCCGAGAGGCTACCGAGACAGCTGTTCCGCAGCCAGTTCCCCGTAAGGCACGACCCTAAGTCGAAGAAGATCCTGGCCGCCGCGCTTGGTGACTTGATATACGATCTAAGGATTCTGGAGCCGTCGAGTCCGCGGTCCCCGCTAGCTCTCATGCCGCCGCCACCACTACCACCGGCGCCGCCAACGGCAACAAGTGCTAAAGATCGGAGGAATAGCGTCGTCCCGATAATCCGTCGGTACGTTGTTCCAGGGAGGAGAGACGAATTCCCCGATGCAGGACGGTATGACAACGGCAACAACAATAACAACAACAACAACAACAACAGATCAAGTCGCGAACCGTACCGTGACCGAGAGCGGAATTACTTCAACAGCAGCAAAGACCTCAGCGCGTACCAGATCGTCTCTTCGCCAAGTAAAAAAAGCACTAGCAGCAGTAGTACCAACAACGCCGTAGTCAATTACTCCCCAACGCGCAGCTCCCGCCCCGCGCGAAGCCCTCCCCCAAGACCAACACCATCCTACCGCGCCTCCGCACCGAGCGTCAGCACTTCCTTCCGGCCAGCGGGCTACTTACCTGCCCCTGCCCCTGCCCCCCCGCCATCCATCCCGAGTAGTCGCGAATACGCCAGCGGGCGACGCCAGAGCAGCAGCGGACGCATCGAAACGAGCACCGAGACGATGTTTTTTTCTTCTTCTCCCCCCTCTTCTTCCAGGGACGGGTTTGAAAGCATGGATCTGGTGCCGATTTCTGGGGAGACAAAGCAGCATCAGCATCAGCATCAGCATCAGCACCAGCATCGTTACCGGCCTCACAGTGTCGTGGAACAAGGAGAAGAAGAAAAAGATGAAGATGACGATAAGGGCCCGACTTGGGCGGAGGTATTGAAATCGTCGACCCCAACTTCACCTGCTTCTCACCGCCACCACCATAACCATCATCATCATCATAACCGTCCTCATAATACTCATCATCATCATCATCATCACAATCATCACCATCGTAGACAGGAGGAGAGCAGTAGTAGCAGCAGTAGTAAGGTAGGTATAGGTAAAAGCTACCATTCTCGGCACCACTCGAGTCATTGAGTATAATATAATCCTATTGTCTTGCTATGCTATGCTTCGCTTTAAGGGATGGGAATAAGTGGGGCTATGTGAAAAAGGGGGAGGGGGAGGGGGGGGGGACGTACGGGGGGTCAAAAAGGAATAAGGACTGAGGGTGGGCTGGTTTACTACCTACGTGTACTTGAAAAGTCTTTCGCTATATTAGTAAGTACTCGAGGGAATTAGTAGTACGAACTAATATTTATGTAATGTTCAAGGTGGAAAAGGAGAAATTGAATCCGGACATACCTAGGTAGGTACCTACCAGGAAGACGTTATTCCCGCTTTCTTAAGTATAGCCTTACTAATCTTATACGTCGTACTTGTTAAACATATAATTCGCCAAGTTTATCTTAATACGAACTTCGATCTGTATGCCAAAACTTAATTGTAGTCAAGTAGTAACTTTATATCCTAAGTTGTCCATTATTGCCTAGGTACATATCTACTATTTCCCTTCAATAGGTATGTATATAGTTTTCAAAATGGGTATCCAAAAATAATTAATGAGAGTCATTCCCGCGAAGAGTAATTATTATGGTCCTCATCCCAAAATCCCGTCTAGTATTGATAACGTTGATCGGAAACTTCTGAGGTGAGATAACATGGCCTTTTAAGAAAAGTAGACAAGAATTTAATAGATCCCTTGGGTTGATAATCTAAGTTGCTCAAACCCGAGCAGTTGCATCGTGCGCCTTCTCCTGAGAGAACTGTTCCCTTGTGTACTCGATATCCGCCGTGGCGGACGGGACCTTAGGCGGCGCGACGTCGCGGCGGAAGATGTAGTGCGCCCAGAAATAGACGAACTGATCCGCACCGTAGCGCACGAGGCTACGGAGTGGGACGTTAAAGACGGCGTCGAGCTCTTCGAGTGTCTTTTCCTTGGTCTCGGGGAGGAAGAAGAGCACAAGGAAGAAGCCGACAATGTTCCACGCCGCATACCATGAAAATGCGCCTTGGGGCGTCCAGGCTTGGGTTAACGCGGGCCAGGTGAGGGAGATTACAGAATTAAAGAACCATGTTGTTGCCGTTGCCAGCGACATTCCAATTGGCCGTATATATAGCGGGTATGCTTCAGCACTGTAGGTGAATGGAACGGGCTAAGCGGTAATTAGTAAAAGCATTATTCGAAAAGTACTGAGTGTCTCTCTTACCCCTTCTCCTGGAGAGTAAACCACGCCGTATAGGTAAATACCTAACGCAATACAGCCAATATGTGCAGTGCTATTTTCCGGGATCCAAAAACTAAAGCCGGTGAAGAATAGGAAAAGCGACATCAACTACATTAGTAAGTCAGCTAGCTATTCTGCTGTGAAGTGGACATCGGGATGGAAACCTACGGGGAAAGTAGTAAGGAGCAAATTGCGTCGACCAAACGTATCAATGGTATAGAACGCGGGAAGAGCGAACAAGAAATTGACGATACCGAAACCAAGCGAGGCAACGAGAGCGGACTGAGTAGAGAAACCACTTTCGATAAAGATTTCCGTCGAATAATACGCAATGGCATTAACACCGCAGAATTGCTGCATAAACATGACAATTTCCGAGGCTATCATGGCATTCCGGTTTCGACGGATGGTAAGGAATTCTTTGATTTTGCTTTGGCCTATGTGCATAGTCTCTTTCTCAATCTGAAGAAGGGTGTCCATATAGAAGAGGTCGCGTGCCGCCTGGACCTTTTCGAACCGCAGCTGACAGATAGCCTTGTAGGCATCGGCGTGTCGATTCTTGGTAAGGTACCATCGAGGTGACTATGATGTCTGAGCAACTTGATGGAATTTTCAGGGGCTCTGGGTCCACCTACCTCAGGGGTAAAGTATACAATAGCGCAGACGATGACAGCCGGTATCAAAGCAGATCCCATCATAAGACGCCAATTGAGTCCTATAATTCCAGATAAATTCGGGACATCAAAGAAGGCTAAATCCATCACGTATCCAAGCATGATACCGAAAGCGGTCCACATCTGCCACTGCATAACTAAAGCGCCACGAAGCTTCGGCGGGGAGCACTCGGCAGCGAAGATGGCTTATAGATAGTCAGCGCTACTTATATCCACCATATACAATGTGAAACTAAAATGAAAACTTACGGGTTGTAGCTGACTTTGGGCCAATACCGAAACCAAGTGCGAAACGTGCGATGAACATATGCCACCAAGTATTTGTGAAGGCTTGCCAGAAACAAGCCAAAGCCGATACGGCACAAGAGATGAAAACGGTACCACGGCGTCCGAAAGCCTTGTTCATAGGCTCTGTAAGCCAACAGCCAACGAAGGCGCAGCAGATATATGGTGCAGCTGGGGGGTCGTCAGCTATTTCTTCAGTGTCCACCAGGAAGGGCGGGCTTACCGTTGACAAGGCCTAGGAGCCACGAATCTGGTCGAACAAGTTGATTAGCATGTGGTGTGAGTTGAATATGCGACAACGTCTCGATATCTTACCTCTTTGAGAGTTGGGGTCTCCAATACTAAATTCCGCTTTATAAAACGATTGCGCGCCATTGACGACGGTCTCGTCCATACCTTGGACGGCGGCACAGAGAGAGCAGATGACGATAACCGCGTAGAGCATTTTGGGGTTCGACCATTTGTGTGTAATCTCTCTGTCGAGTATCTCCTTTTCATGAGCGGTAAGCTCGTCAACGGTGTCGTACTTGTTCAAGTTACCGGCAATCATGGCGCCGAGCCGAAAAGCACGAATGTCCTCTGGATCAGTTAGACCGTGCTTCGCGCAGAACTCTTCGCCTCGCTGGGCTAGCTGCGTCTGAGAAAGACCACCAAGAGGATTCTCTAGCTTGGCTGTGGCTTCTAGACGTTTTCTCTCTCCTTCATCTGGTATCTTTTCTTTAGTTTCCCGATGCTCGAGCTCTGAAGGAGATGCGTCAGAGTAGCCCGACTCTTTGCGAGCTTGGATCTTCTCTGACTTCTCCCCTGACGAGCCGTCTTTAGGCGGATCTCCCGCGTTAGAAGCCATGTTTTTTGGTTTAATCACTCGATTATGAAGCTGCTTTGTAGACGACTTATGGATCTCGGTCTACTTATCTCATCCCCACTACAGGACTATATAGTGCCAATACAAGCTTAGCTAAAGAAACAGAGAAGAAGCCAAAACCAAAACAGACACAGACAAAATAGCAACCGTAGGTAGGGACGGGGCCTCGGGACTAGTTATATCAGCCGATGTAGACCAGACAGTAAGTAAGGGGCCATGACACTGCGTGAGAAGCCACATAGCGAAGATGTACGCTCGATCAAGGGCCTCGGGCTCGGCAGCCTTTATTTGCAAAAATGATTGTCGATCATCGCGTGAGAGTTGTACATGACGGGCGGGATGTGGTGTAGTACAAAGGCTATACCTGGAGGCTCGTTGGTCAAAGGGGGTCTTTGAAGGATTCCCCTAAGATGAGCCGACGTCATCTTGTAGTGCTGCTCTATTCGGGATGGCAGGGGTACTCCGGGCCTCTACGCTTGCTATAGTATAGTATTCCTGGGGTAAACCAATGGAAGACGACTAACAAGCTCTTTTGCTTTTTGCCAAGGATCCCCCAAGCTTCCTTCCGCAGTAAATTCACCGGTTAGTCCTCTAGGATGATAGGAGCAATGTGAGAGGGCGGTGACGTATAGAATTCTAGGCTCTGCCGGCATGGGTTTACCTGCCATCCGCACGACGGCATGGATAGCGATGGTTGACAGGCCGGGATGATGTTTGAAAAGCTTGAATATATTAAAAGCGTGATAGGGTCGAATCCTTCGAAGCAACCCTGCGCGGAAACGGGAACGAAAAGATTCCAGATTGTACCACCCATATTACCCATGTATTGAAGTGAAGGAGAATCAGCTACTAATGTTTCTACTATGTATACGGCGAATACGTCTGACATGACCATACCGAATGAAGCTTTATGCATACCGAAAGTAACTTTGAAGCTCTCTCGTATGGGACCAGCATGACACCTAGAATCAGCCAAGGCATTTTTAAGTTGTAGAAGATGCAATTTTTAGCATGTGCTACCTATAGGGCTGGAGGTCATAGCTTTTGTAGGTTGCCCTTGCTATACTACATAGCTACAGAGCTATCTGCTATATTATGTACCTATACCTGTAATACGGTACAAGTACGCATAAGAGACAAGTATACATGAATAATCAGATGTTACACGAAGCCTCGCAGCTACCCGGCTAACATTCCAACCATTGCACGCGTCTTCTCCACCTAGATCTGCTGTGAGTAATTGTAACCTATACGTATTTCTTCTCCCGACACAAAGGAAAGCGGAGGAAGTGGATGTTCATTCCCAAAGTTGGGGTATACCACATGTAATTGGCCAAGACCCCCCAACGGCTTCCTGTGACGTAACTCTAACCGCACTTTTTCAATAAGCTTATCGCCCTCGTTTATTATATGCTATAATAGTACTTCCTCTCCATTTTGATATCGTGTGCACATACGGCTAGATAATTTATACATACTGAACTTACTACTAGCCCTACTGCAACAGTATATGCTTCAAACGTTGCATCGTCATAGTAAGCACTCTGAGTACTCTGGGTACTTTTGATTAAAAATACTATGTAACTCAAGTATATTTGTATTAATAATTAATAATATAGTCGCCATGTTAGAGATGGATAACGATAAATAAATTCTTTTTTCCCGGTGTTCCGCTGCTGTTAGGCATCCTCGTGCCCCCCTAGTCGCATCTCATCTGCTGAACCACCGAGCCGGCAATACGATAGGTCATGTGGTGCGCACTACATGTACTATGTAATAGGTTTTCGAACTTTTGGCGAGGCAAGCATGTTGGAAGATGTCGTATTTGTACACCAAAATAGTAGATGAAACCTTGCCTTGTCGCACTGAGTTCATTGTTTACCGCATTTTATAACTAAAAGCGAACCTGCACAACTTGTGCCACCCTCTCCTAATTTCTGTGTACCATGAACCAAGTCCTACCCATATATAAGATGCTCGGTAAGGTTCACCAGATTTTGTGTGAATTCCTCAGTCAGCCTTGGTTACACTGCCATATATACAATGTCGAGTACCTGCCGGGCAACTCGAGCTGATGAAATATATGTATGATCGTCACCGCCGTTTACCCCTCTAAGTAATACCCCTAGACCGCTTAGATACCTTCACCAGGTAATGATGTACAAAAGTAGCAAGGTATTAATTCAGCCTGGAGAATTCGTATTTCTCGGCTGTCTGATGTGAGTTCCCAATGTCCTAAGATCTTCGCCTGCGCTGGCTTTTCTCCGGGCTCGTTTCCGCTTCAGAGTGGACCACTCTGTCTTCCATGCGGAGATGCTTTCTCGTAGTTCCTCATCGGCATCTTTCGGTACGTAGCTTAAGCACTGCACCTCGATCGCCTTTAGCTGAATCTGTAGGCTGAGCATCTCCATCTCACCTTCGTTCCGCTCACATTCGCTTCCCCGTGACTTGTTAGCCAGACCGGCCTAAAGCTTTTGAGTAATGATCGTCGTGGTTAAACTTACAGTTCCTTGACCCGCTTTTCAAGGTAAATGATTCTCTGCGCAGCGCGTTCTGCACGTGTGATAAGTAATTCGTGAATATGCTATTTACCTATCAGTCGGAATGTGCATACGTAGGTAGCTAGTAATATTCTTACATCTGTCTCCTCCTGTCGAGCACGTAGTCCCGAGACAACCTCTTCTAGTTCCTTACACAAAGTTTGTGCTTCCGCGGCGATTCGACTAGCCTGTGATGATGACAACTGAGACCCCTTAGCGGCAGCGACTTGAGGGGTGTTAAAACTTCCTTCAGTTTGGGTGGATGAAGTTGTATACGTAGGCAACGGCGTGGTTGAAATACTAGGCATCGTGTGCCCTGGTGTTAGCGGTCCCCAGAAGGAGTCGCGCTCGCTTCTGTTATCCTGGAGTACTAAGTTGGTAGGTCTAGACCTTAGAGACCTATGACTTGGTGAATAGTCTCGTGTGGATAGAGCTTTTTCCATCTCATCCACTTTCGCATGGAGTCTATTGACATTGTGCTCTTGGATATTATCCTGTTTGCTTAGCTGAGCTGCAAGATCATTTAGTCGCTGCACGAGGACATCTTTGCTGTCTTGTACAACAGAATCTCGTCCGGGTCGTCCTGCCTCAGTTAGATGTAAAAGGGATGCTGATTTAATAAGGGGCGACGTGAACTGGCGACGCGCTGGGGAAAACGGAGACATGCCCAAGGAATGCAGACGCAAAGACGGCAAGGATGGCGAGGCTGGTGGTGATGATTGAGGAGTTGCGGCAGCGTGGTACAATGACCAGGGGTGATGATACTCGTCTGACTTAGCGCTCCTAGGCGGCGTTTGCATCGCCGGCGTGGCCGGAGGGCTATCCGGCTCTGCATCCGAATCTATGTCCGTCATAAGGCAAATCAAGTTAAATACAGGACGGATATCTATAGCCAGCTTTGATTAAGGATGTCCGTATATTCCGTATATATGGATATATGGACTTCCGTATTTGGACAGGAGGGATGGATTGAGCCTGGGCGCGAGAGATGCCTGACGATGTGACATATTCTTTGGTCGGAAATCATAGATGCAGCTCGATGTAACCTGGATCCGTGCACCGTAAAGACTGGCTGTCTGTGTAAGGCCTAAGGCACCTGCAACGCTTGCAACGCCTGCAACAACAGCTATTGGGAGTACATGCGTCTACATCAACTGTACACGAAGCTGTCATGTCGGGCTCTAGTTGTGTCGTGTATTGTTAAGTCGAAGCGCTTATGTTCCTAGATCTAATTAAAAGTAAGATAAAGTTTTATAATTACGCGATATCCTTACACTGAAAAACGTAAGGACTAACTTCCTAATGTATTTAGCAGTTAATTCAAATCTCCAGATGGTCGTACAATACAAATACTTGGCTCAAAAAATCAACCTTCAAGGTAGTTAAGGTTTGGTTTGGTAGAGAGCTAGGGCTAGATTTGGCGGGGGACCCGCATTGGCAGGTACATAATCGGGCGCTTAAAGCTTAGGACATTATTTATTATGTGAGACTTTTTTTTAAGTCTATTTTGATTGGAAGTGCCGATTTTGCATATAAATACCTAGGTTGATAGCTAGTAGCTAGAGGCAGTTACGTTAGGTAATTGGGAAGGATAATGGAAATATGGGGGGAAAGAAAAGAAAGAACTTGGGACGGCTCGTTGCCAGACCTGGCAACTGCCCGTCGAAAGAGATTCGCCTGAGTCTATTAGCTAAGCTGAGCTTTTTTAATAAGCATTCAGCAAAGTCTGAAAGTTTTCCTTCTCGGCTGTACTCGCATGGTTTCGGTAAAAAGTGTTCCATGTGTTACTTGGCCGTCAGGCTCGAGAATTAATGGCCGGGTCTTGGCATTTCACTTCAAAATATTTGACACTTACAACAAGCGCGAAATAAAATTGCAAAAAAATAAGCAAAATTAATAATAATATACAGAATCTACTAAAAAATATTATCCCCCGAGGACCCAAACAGGGGCCAAAAATTAACGTTTCACAAACCACTATTAATAATGTATTAAAACATAACATTTAAACATTTTTCCATTTATTTAATATAAAATTTTATCGATTTAATGTATTATAATATATTTTTGAAATTAATTAAATATTATACGTTTAAAATTTATTTTTATTATAAAATTTAATTAATTAAATTAAATAATAATGTTTTTTTAAATATTATTTATAATTTAATTTAAAATTTAAATATATTATTAAATTGTTTTTTTTATATAAATTATTATAATAATTTTAATTAATATATATATTTATTTTATACCACGTATTTTAATATTTAAAAATTTTATATAATATTACATTATAATTTTAATAATTTCATAATAATTTTATTTATTAATAATTTTTTTTAATTAATTTATATGTTGTTTTTAAAAATTATTTCGAATAAATTATATATTTACGCCGATTAATTAATTTTATTATTTTATAAAATTTTATTTTTTTATTTAATTAAAAATCATTTTTGAATATAAATAATAAAATTTTATTTATTATTTAATATTAAATTAAAAAAATAGCGAATTTAATAATAAAATATATATATAATTTTTTGCGATACGTTTATTAATATTAATTTTTCAAATAAATTATAATATTTTTTTTATTAATTTTTTATATAAATTTACGTTAAAAAATAAAATTATTTATAAAATTAATATTTATTAAAATATTAATTAATATATATTAAAATAAATATTAAATAAATTAATAAATTTAATAAAAAATTAAATATAAAAATTTAAATGTTATTACGTTTATAAATATTATAATTAAAATTTATATTAACGTAAAATTAATTATTAATATTAATACCATTTATATAATAATTATAATTATATATAAATGTTAAAAACGGTAATGTTTTTTTGGTTTTAT
>KZ112936.1:721337-798936 GCA_002120325.1 Daldinia sp. EC12 | reverse complement strand
AAAATTAATTTTATTTTAAATTATTTTAAATTAATTTATTTATAAAATATTAATTATATATATTATTAAATTAAATTTAATATATTTATTAATAAATTAAATAAATTTAAATTTATTCATATTTTTAAATTTATATATTAATAATATTTTAATAAAAATAAAATTAATTATTTAATTATATATAATATTATTTTAATTATTAAATTTAACGTAATAAATTTATATATTTTTAAAAATGTTAATTCAAATAAAAACGCGTTAAAATATATAAAAAAACACGTTAATTTTTGAAAAAGATATATATAAAAGTATTGAAACTTGGTACCGAGATTGATTTAATGGGGGGGTGGATAGCGTTAATTTTTGGCCCTTATTTGGGTCCTTGGGGGATAATATGTGTCTTGGTCATTTTACTATTTCTTGTTGTTTGGATAATCTTCAATTATCTTTGAGAATCAGTAAACTGAGCATGCCAAGACCCGGCCATTAATTTTCGAGCCTGCCGGCTTGGGAAGCAGCTGGCGAAAGCTGTGCAACTTCTTCCCATGTCTCCGCGCCCCCACAAACAAGCTGGCCAATGACGGCTTTCGAAACTCTGCACTTTATGGCCCGGGCCCTTGTTCTCCAAATGTATTCTAACTCCCCATTTTCACACGGTCTTATGATTTCAACTCTTTCTAAAAACCTAAATGCCAGTCTTCGAGGCAATACTGTTCAATTCAACAATGACCTGTTGTTGTCCTCTCTATTGCTGTTGTTGCCCTTATTAATTCGCTTGTCTTTCTGTTCTATACAAGTCATAAGAGTCCCACGTTTTGCGTTGCTGGGTGCGGCTAACTACCTAAGACTTTAAAAAGCTCCTTGTTCTTTTTTAGAGCCTCGGCACTTTAACTTTACAGATTAGGACCCTGTTATCCGTTGCTATCGAGCGTCATCCTAATTCCCGCGGGGCGGTCCTCCGATTCTGGTCTCGTGCTATTGCTCATACTTCAAACTTCCACATTTCCAATCCGAGTCTCATGGCCTGAACTTCTCTTTCCTACCTGAGATCCAACACATCTTCAGGCCCGACAAGCCTACCACTCGAGCCCTCGTTAATTAAACGAACTCGCCCATCATGTCGTGGAAGGCATCTGAGAGGCTGATGGATACCATCCGCCATTACTCCCTCTTTCCTGCTACGGGGGTAAGTTTAAGGCAGATGGTCCAATTCGGCGAGAGACCCTCAGTTGGTATGTTCCTTTTTTACGCCTCTTTGTCGTCATAATTACAATTGCAATCTGCTGACTCCGCATTGCCGTTTTAGGAACCCTATTTCGAGCCTCTCAATTCCTCGCCGAAGAGCTACCAATTCGTCTCGCGCACCGAGTCCAGGAGCTCACAAGCCTCCCCGATGGACTTAGTGAAATGCCATCGGTCAAGAGAGTGCAGGATTGGTACGCGCAATCGTTTGAGGTACGCCCCCCCTGACTTATATGCGACGGCTATGAGCATGAGTCATCTGACATGTGATAATAGGAGATCATCAACTTGGGACGGCCAGAGCTATCAAAAGAAGTGCGGGATCGACTCTTGAACCCGGGAAAATTCAGTAACGGCAAAGGATCTCTGCTCTCCGAAGCGACGCCGAATCCAAGTATCCGTGAAGGTCAGTATGCCTCGGCGCCGCCCACACAAATTGGCCTAGGCAATAGCAAGAAGTACCAAGCAACGAGGAGATACTTTGCTATGGTAGATGACAATGGCGATTGGCCACCGGAGTTACAGGCGTACAACTCCAAGTTTGCACAGATGCTACATAAGATCAAGAGACGGCACGATGGCGTTGTTACAACGATGGCACAGGGCATCCTAGAATACAAACGAAAGAGGCAACGGATGCAGATTGACAACAACATACAGTCCTTTCTGGATCGTTTTTACATGTCTCGAATAGGTATCCGTATGCTTATCGGGCAGCATATTGCCTTAACGGACCAAAGTCATCATCGCGATCCTACTTATGTCGGTATTATCTGCACGAAGACGAATGTGCGGGATTTAGCACAAGAGGCCATTGAGAATGCTCGGTTCGTATGCGAGGATCACTATGGACTCTTCGAAGCGCCCAAGATCCAGCTTGTTTGTAACCCCGATTTGAACTTTATGTACGTCCCCGGCCACTTATCGCATATGCTCTTCGAGACCTTGAAAAACTCGTTAAGAGCCGTTGTCGAGACGCACGGGCAAGACAAACAAGAATTCCCAGTGACGAAGGTGATCGTTGCGGAAGGGAGGGAAGACATTACAATTAAGATCAGCGATGAGGGCGGCGGAATCCCGCGGAGTGCCATCCCGCTGGTGTGGACTTACATGTATACGACTGTAGACCGGACCCCTAACTTGGACCCTGATTTTGATAAGAGCGATTTCAAGGCACCGATGGCAGGCTTTGGCTACGGATTACCAATTTCTAGGCTTTACGCTCGGTATTTCGGTGGCGATTTAAAATTGATTAGCATGGAAGGGTACGTTTACTCTGGTATCTCGAATTCACCTTTAGCGTTTAGTACTAACTCAGAAATTCAGGTACGGGACGGACGTGTATCTACACCTCAACCGCTTGTCGAGCTCTTCGGAGCCCCTACAATAGCAATCAGCAGTCATGAGGGAGTGGACATCGTCCCAAGGATTGACGTTGCCGCATAGAGTAACGATGAAGAAGAGGCTCAAATTTTTCGAGGTCTCGGAGCGCAAGCAGGTCGGCGACACCGAATCTATGATCAGCCAGGAAGGCGGACGCTTTTCTCACATGGACGACGAGAGAGCCGAGTTATGATCATTTTATATAAGTATTATTTGTATGACTTAGGGGCCTCGATCTCAAAAAAAATCTCAAAAAAAGGATCCAACCGTCCAGCCGAGATAGATCAGAGATTAAAAGGTTAAAATCAGGGGAAATCAGGGGAAACACATAATAGGACAGAAAAGAAAATGAAACAGGAATTTTTGGGGACACGGCGCGCCGCTTCTTCTCAACTTCGTTTTTTCGGTCTCCACAACTCTTCCCAGTGCTTCTTTTACACACGTTCCAAATGGCGCAGGATGGGAAACTACGGATTTAGGGGATGGGAAAGAAAGGCGGCCGAAATGAACTATGACTACTACTACTACTGCTACTGCTAAACTCTGCATCAAGGGATGATGTGTGGTGTGTGTGTGTGTGTGCGTGTATAAAAAAGCATTGAACGAAATGTCATTTCAGAAAGAGCAGCTTTTTTTTATTTCTCCACACCAATGTATATAAGTAAATAAATAGCAGCATTGATATTCAAGGCTTTGTTGTTATTGTTATTGTTGTTGATGTTATACTGACTAAGGTTAGACTATTCGCTATGTTTCGCGATCAAACTATGTATACACATGCCATATGCAGTTTTAGCATGATACCCATCCCTCCCCCTTTTCGTGGTTTTGTCCTTTCTCCCCTTGCCTAGAATAATATATACAGCCATTGCAAGACTACCTCATAATGGGCGCCGACCTACTTGCCTTCTTCCTTTCCTAACATACACTGTCGTATTGTATGTCTAGTAGCTATGGGATCCATTCCCGTCCGCTATACATACTATCATAACACTATCTCTCTACCATCTTCTGATTCTAGTACAAGGAGGTATGGCATTTTTCGTCATGAGTTCATCACGCCTTGTACATCAAATCTATGAATCCAGTCGCCAAATCCACCACAACGGCCTTATTCGGCAGACTTCCCGCAACACCGTAAAGAGCCGCGGTATCACCAGTAGCCTTGCCCTTGGGCGATTTCCCCTCGACGGCGCGAACGCGCTCCTTCTCGCGCTCTTCCTCAACCACGGCTTCGAGATCGGCAACGAGACGCTCCCAGACTTTGGTTATGGGCATGGTGACAGCGACGTGCATGGCGGGTGGGTTCTGGAGGGCATTGAGATGCCAGCCTTTCTGGTTCATGCCATCTGCAATGTCGTAAATGTTGAGGTTGCGGGCAGTGAAGGCAACGACGGAGACGAGGGGGCGACCTAGGATCTCGAGCTCCGTGCCGAGGGTAGGGGATGACGTTACGTGTTCGGCGATCTTCTTGGCGCACCCGACAATCTTGACGCACGAGTCGATATATCCGGCTTCACCGACTTTCATCATGCTAGTCCAACATCCGGCGATAAGGGCGCCCGGACGGGATCCTGCGATACCTGGGGAGGCGTACACGCCGCCGGACCAATCCGGGGAGACGAAGTATTGGTACGTGCGCAGCTCCTGAGTGCGATAGAGGACAGTGGAGCTGCCCTTGGGCGCAAAGCCGTACTTATGTGTGTCGCAAGAGATGGAAGTGACACCCTTGAGTCGGAAGTCGAAAGGCTCAGTCTCAAAACCGGCTCTGTCAAGGAAGGGAACTAGGAACGAGCCTAGACAGCAGTCCACGTGCAGTGGTAGACGACGCTTCAAAGCTAGCTTAGATAGAGCGGAGATGTCATCCATGATACCATGGGGGAAGTTGGGTGCGGATCCGACAAGGATAATAGTATTGGAGTTGATGAGGCGGGATACACGGTGAACATCCACTTGGTATGTGGGGGCAGGGCAAGGTACCAAGTGAATCTTGATCTTGAAGTAGTCGCCAGCTTTCCGGAAGGCCGTGTGTGCCGTCTCCGGGAGGATCCTACGTCCGTCAAGTCAGTAATCTTAAAGTATAGACCGTGCAATACACGACTCACATCTCGGGTTCGGTCACACCACGCTCTGCATATGCCTTCTGCCGCGCACCATAGCATGCCATCAAGATACTCTCGGTTCCACCACTGGTGCATACGCCAGCAGCGGATGGTGGGGCATGGAACATGGAGAGGACCATGGCGACAACCTCGGCTTCCATTTTCCTAACGCCGGGAAAGACGTCCGGATGTATCGGGTTTGCGACTGTGAACTTTCCATAGGCCTCCGTCTGCAACTTCAGTAAATCTTCCTCGCCATGGTACACAGCACCCGACACATAGCCGTCTTCCCACCTGGTATGGTCCATATTTGCCAATGCATCAAGCTCAGCTCGTAGAGCGTCATCCGTCCAGCCTTCCTTTGGTAATGTTGTGTATCGCGTACCATCGGCAGGGATCATCTTCGCCTGCACCTTAGCTAAAGACTCGGTAATCTGCTTCCTCACTTGTGTCCTCACTCCCGGCGCGCGTAGGAAATAACCGTATAATACACGTCGTACATCGTGGTATAATTCGGCTATGGTGCCGAAGAGTCCGCGGCCCTTCAGTTTCCAGAAAGTCCGGCGAACAATGCGTAGTACGAAGAAAAAGAAGACAATATTTCGAAGTCTATAGTTATAGAAACAGGACAATTAGTTTTTCTTCTCTTCTTCTTCTTTTCAAACACTTTGCAGCAATTGTCGAGGATACTATTATAATGGTGCGTAAGGTGTTAAACACTTACATATCAATATTAAAGACTTGCCGAGGGTCTATGGTCCGAGATCGCTTCTTAACGCTATCGAAGCTCTCGCGCAAGCTGATGGGCATTCTTGAGGAACCCGGCATGGTGTTGACCTGCTGCAACCAAAACGGGCTCAATTGCCAAAATATTCAATTCCGTCTAAGCTATACGGGACATCTAAAGAGAAAGAAAAACTCGAGGAAAGCTTCAAATAAATGTGTAAGTAAGAATTGGGTTTATTTTATTTAACTAACCCCAGAAAAATATAACAGATAAGTTTTGATCAGATCCGTGCAACACGAAGCTACAAGCCGGGAAAGACGGTCCCGCAAAGTAGGGAAACAGCGAAGGCCAAAGTATGGTCTAAGTTCCGCCTAGTCGTCACATGTGCGAGCAAGGATGTTCGGCAACACCAGAGGTGGAACCTCCCCCTTGTCTAGCCTAGGTCCGTCTTCCCAGATCCGGCAATACCCGCCAGGGCCAGCAGGGCTATGGCGAATGCGAGGTGCTTCGCTGTTTCTTAGTCGTGATGACAATTGAATTCTATCTCACTGGCCATTGGCTCTAATTGAGTTTACTATGTAAAAGTATACTCTCTTAAAGTTATTCATATAGTAAGATAGCTTAACTAAGATAAAGGTAATCACTCACATCGTATTAAAGATTTACCCGAAATTGGTCCCCTGTCTTCCCCATCTTAAACTAGATATGCAAGTGCTTTAACTCGTGGCGGGTTTCTAGAACGTCAAGCTATACAGTGCACCGAGCGAGTATACAATTAACAAATGAAGAATTTCAATACAATACAATTATTATAAGACATTAAAACCAGCTTAGGGATATTTATTATTAGTCTTAATATGTATAGACGAGGCCAAACATGGGTATTGATCTGGACAGTATATAATTGAAAGATGCATTTTACCTGAAGTTTGCTTCGAGATCGCAAGCCGCAAGCGTTACGATAAGTGTAACTCGTCGCAATTGGACAAGAAAGTATTACATAATCTCAGCGCACCCAGCTAGCGCATTAACGTTTCTCCCAATTATACTACCCCACCGAAGTTGAACAAATCCCACTAATAACGTGGTTTCCTTGTGTCAATGGGCTGTGGCATAGGCACATGAAAAAGAAGAGAGAGAGAGAGAGAGAAACGACGTCAGCTAAGTGCAAATTGCGCCTGACGTATCGTACTCGTCGCACTTCTTTATTTTTATTTATACTTTTTTACATACATACAGACATACATACAATCCTTACTTCCATACGTCGCTATCAAGAGCAAAGGAACACCAACGTAAAAATCCATTTAAAGCTAGCTCTGCTTTCTTTCTTCTTTTTTTCCCCGAATGCTGTACGTCCTTCTCTATGGATCGGTATAGCTCCACCACCACCACAACAATACAAAGTACTTCTCTACCAAGCAAATGATATGATGGACAACCCATCGATTCACGATCTACCCCCCCAGCCAGGCGGCTCCATGCCTCCTCCCGCCTTGGGACGCGCTGCTGCTGCTGTCCCTCCTCAACCGCAACAGCTCCCTCCCCAAATGTTCACTACTGCTGCGCAGCTATTAGACCTCACCGATAGTAAGGCAACACGACGCGACGAGATGAGCGCGGTTCCAAGTCCAGGGCCTTTTTTGTGTTAACCACGAGGTGTTTATATAGAAAAGCTTTTGGTGTGTCTGCGAGATGGTCGGAAACTAAACGGAGTTCTACGAAGTTGGGACCAATTCGGTGCGAATTACCTAACCCTCTTATGCCATCTTTCTGGATATAACTATAATATAATATATATAACTAACATCCCACACCTCCCTCAGCAAACCTAGTCCTCCAATCTACAGTCGAGCGTATATACGCCACCACGTCCCCCCCCTCGGACCCGCAGCCCAAGGGTCTCTACGCCGACCAGACCCACGGCATATTCCTCGTGCGCGGCGAGAACGTGCTCCTCCTCGGCGAGATCGACCTCGACAAGGACGACGATCCGCCCCCCGGCTTCGAGAAGGCCGACTTCGCCGTCGTCGAGAAGATCGCCAAGGAGCGCAGAGCCGCCGAGAAGACCAAGGAGAAGAAGAAGCTCCAGAAACTTGCGACCCTGGGCTTTGAGGGAGAGAACTTGGGCGAGATCATTCTCTAAAGGAGAAGAGGGAAAAGAAGAAGGGGAAGAAAAGAAAAAGAAAAGAAGGAAAATGGCACTTGGGGATTTGGTCGTAGATCCAGCTTACTCGGGTTACGCTAGAGGGGTAAACGGGGAAAAAGGAGGGAAGAAAAAACATACGCCACGGGGAAAGCGTGGTATATACCCCCACCACCAAGATGGATCAAGGGACAGAATATTGTGAAATGTCTCCTTCATCAACCCCTAGTACATAGGACTGGACTGGTATAATTAGTCTTTGCAGATAGGGGACCGGAGGGCCTGAAAGACTTTTGCTCTTTTTACAACGGCGATCGAGGGCCCGTACTCTACGCGGTCGGAGTCAGTAGTCAGTATGTGGCTTTTGTTGTATGTAGAAAGCGTAAGGGAAAATGTATTCTTCATACCTAGGTGATTTGAGAAAAGATACCACCAGCTTGGCTGCTCTAGTTCTTTAGATATGTGTTCCATATACAGGTCACTCGAAAGGAGTTTTTCTATACGATAATACTTACCTAATTTTCATCTTATATACCTACCTAGGTACTCAAAGGTAAGAGTTTCCGTAACTCAAGGTATATTTATATTCCTAGTATCTATACTTACCCTGGAGCTGAGTTGGATTATATTTTGTGGACAGGTCAGAGTAGAGCTCTTCTGGGGGACCTATTGAGCTGATAGCTGGCGTAGATTCGATTATCCACTGAGCATCTACACACTCGAGGGATCCGGGGAGATGGTTCGAAATCTATCTACGAGGTATTCTTATATACAAATAATAACAGGTTACTTATTCTTTCATACATAATCAGCTCATAACCGCATCTGCACTTAAGTCAAGTACCACTTCGCTTGTCGTACTTCATAGTCATGCCCGACTCGTTCTCGGGCCTTATGATACTTGGGCAAAGGTAAATTAAGTAGCTTTCATATTATTGATTTTCACTTCTTTCTAAAGCCTCCAAAAAATTCCTCCTCTCTATGCGAAGAAGTAGTTGGTACTCCAACACAAATAAGGGATGGCTAGCATAACATGGATTCTTGTCAAGTTCGTTCTACCTCTTGATAATCTTCAGTAGCGATTGTATGCGCGTCCGCTTGCTTAAGCCAACACGATACGGCACCTTAGGTTGTGAAGATGTTGGTGTGGCTTTAGGAGCCGGGGTTCCTTTCTCTTCGGATTTGCGCTGATCGGCGACCGGTTTAGGGGTAAGCTTTGCTGGCACGTCCTCCACTGATGCTGGTTCTTCGGATGGTCTTGGGTTACTACTGATCTCTTTCAGCGTGTCTTCAGCTTCGTCCTTATCTAGAGGTGGATATTCCATTTCCTCCTCTTCTTCTACTAGAATTCGTGATTTTCGTTTCTTTTTGGGTTTTACCTTTTCGGCCACCTCGGTTTTCTCTGAATCAGCCTCAACCTCACGGGCCTTATGCGTAGCGTTGGGTTCATATTCAGGGGTCGGCATCGTTTCGGATTTTGCCAAATCTGATTTCCGGGGGCGGCCTCGTTTCTTCTTAGGTTTCTCTGGCTCAATTTGCAACTCAGGGTCTTTAATATCGGGGATTTCTTCTTGAGCGACAGCCTGGTTTTCGACAGGCAGCTCTTTTTGTATGGTCTGCTCGCTCACAACCTGCTTTTTTTTGCGCCCACGTTTCTTTGGCTGTGGGACTGGCTGAGTCTCCGGTAGGTTGTCCTCAGGTGCATTAATAGAAACGGGCGGCGCGGTTGCGGGTATATCAGGGGCAGCATCGCCATTTTCATGTATTCCTTCTCTAGGTGGGTCCTGATTATTCTGGTCCTGGGGTATTTCCTCGTGTGGATTCGGGAGAAGTTCAATATCATCATCTCCCTGTGGATCGGGAGTGTCTAGTTTTGGTTCATTACGCCTTCGCTTGTGTTTGTCTTGATGACGAACAGTCACATGGTCCCAAGACTCATCTTGTAACTCATCTTCGTTCTCATCTCGTATGCTTATTGTCCTCTTTTTCTTTTTATGAGATAGGCTCCTCGGGGTGGTGTCTCCAAGCGGAGGCTCGACATCGTCGTATGCTATCTGCGTATCCACAAGTGCTACTTCTGCAGGTTCTCTCTCCGTACAATCATGACCAGCTGTAATGACATCCGGTGAAGACATTATCTGTATAATCGTTAGCTAAGCCGAGAAACTTTTAGATATCCTAGTGCACTTGCATTCACGAAATCAATGCTTTCGTCAGGTTCGACGTCAGCAGCAGAGCCTCGTTCCCAGGGAAGCGGTGGCCCAGAAGAAGATGCATATCTACTAGGTGTTGGATATGCTAGCGTTGACAGGCCGCTCGACTTTATATTATTGAGAGGGCCGGGGAGGTTGGAATATCCATTTTGTGACACATTGACCTTCTCGTATTCAAGTTTCTGCATAGTGGTGAGGTTGCTCTGGGCAATATAAAAATTTGCTATAGGTGCCGTCTCCCGTACTACGGAGTCATGGTGTGAGATTTCCTTCCGTCCAGATGCGGGCAATGGTGATTGCTCAGCTCTGTGACTTGGAGCAACCGTTTCATTATGCAGAGCTGTGTTCTGGACTGATTCATCAAGTGCACCATCGTCGTACCCCATGAATATATCTGCTGCAGCAGAACCCTTAGTTGCTTTCGATTGGCTTCTCCTTCGTTTGCCATACGACTTCTCATTCCTCCCCCTGGAACTTTTACTAGCCCTTGGAACCATTGCGTCCTCTGCACTACTAGGCACATCCCACTCTCCTGGGACGCTCTTTTGCGGGGTAGTCACGCCGGAATCACCGTCGCTAAAGAGCGATGGGTGGTTTCTCGGTTTGCTTAAGACTACTGGCGAAGTGACATTCGTAGCCGTAGAAACATCAACCTTCTTGCCTTTTTCTATTTCCGGAAGCGAAACCTCTCCACTACTTCGGCTTGCCTGCTGGCTTTGACGGACTATTTTTTCGATAAGATGAGACTGGTGAAGAGCCCTACTCTGTTGCTCATCATAAACGCTTGCAAAGAAGGATTGGTCCGTAGTATCAGATATATTGTTGTTATTGTTATTGTTGTTGATCTCTAACACATCAGAGCTCGAGGGCCTATGATATGGACTTAATGGTTCTACCTCGGGAGGATCAACTTTTTCGTCTTCTCTGAGAGGACTTAGTGGACTGTCGTCTCCATCTTCGTCGTCAGAGTCGGCAATTACCCTCCGAGGCACCATCGCTTAGTCAGTTTGACGCGTTAAAAACGCGACTCGTGATACTAAGTATTAAGTATTAAAGTACCACGAAAATGAGATGCATAACAAAAAGCCAAGAGAAGTGATATGAGTTATGAGTTATCTTAGAAGAAAAGAATAGTGAAAGATATGAGCATCTTCACTATATAATTAGAGTTCCGCTAGGATTCATAGGTGTTTCTTATATGAAAATAAAGGTCGCTGTTGCTCAGCCATGTAGGTAGGTACATAAGTACTCTAGTCAAATAAATGCACATGTACTAGGTATCTTCTTAGGTGCCGCGCATATGTGGGGCAACTTGTTGAGTCCGTGCATAACTGTGTATTTGTACCCCCAATTTCAGAAGGTGCTGTCATCAGTGTTCTAGAAAGGCATGCACATTATATCAGAGTCCAAAAGCTTCTCTACATTGTTTATTCATAACCAAGGTCGTTGTTTAACTTTGACTTCAATGCGTTTTTCATTAGAACAAGCTTGCCCTTAAAGGATGGGCAATTAGCTATATTGCCAATACCACTCACACCAGAGTGTTATACTTGCTATAGGGCTGCTATTAACTAGCCCCTAATTCTTCTCCTCTTACTCGTATCCCCTATTGGTTCATCTGCATCATCTTCAGTCGTGTTCGTCTCCCCACCCGCTACGCTCATGCTACGGCTTACCGACGGCGGCACGCCCGTCGGTGGAGGTGCGTTACGTTCGACCTCATTCCGGAGGTCGCTCAGTAACTTCTCAACCTCACTAAACATACTACGGGTATCCTTTACTACACCGTTCTCATCTACTTCGTAGCCTCTGTAATCTTCCCCGTCGCCTTCCAAACTGGCCCGTCGAGTCGATTTTAGGAATGAAGGCCCAAACCCACGGTAGGGGTCTGGGTTATACATGATAGCATTCGCAAACATATGAACCAGTTCTCTCTCAAGCTGCGCAATATTGATTATGCCCCGCGGCGGAACTAGGTCTACTGATATCGGAAGCCAAACATTTGTTGCGCTTGGGTCGATATCAGGCATTGTGGCCACGGCCATTGATGCCGCCTTAGACCCTGCAGTGATCGCCTTCTGGATGCCTTTGAGATCCTGCGGCCGGAGCACGATTTCGAAATAGCCCGGTGCCGTCTTTGGCTTCACGGGATGCGCAAACATGTTAGCGTGTCGGTGGCTGATAATTTGATCCAATGCAGATTGACTAATTTTATTGAATGAACGTGTCCATAAAACGTGCGTAGCCGGTGTTGGAGGAGCTCGGTTTGGAGGACTCTCTTGGCGTTTTCGTTTGTTAGACGGCTGACTTGGACCTGGCTGATCCTGTGTGGCAACGCTCTCATCTGCTGCAGTTGCGTGACCAATATCTTCGAGAGCCTGAGGTGTCGCCTCTTCATTCTTAATGTTACTTCCCGAGGTATCTGGCTCTGCTGGGGCTTCCTCCGAATGCGTCAGAGGCGTTCTCTGCGTGGTGCGTGGCCGACCTCTGGGTCGATTAGGCGTTACGTCAGGCTTTGGTATAGCCTTCCGCATATCCTTTTTCCCATTCTGGTCGGGAGAAGTCTTCGGTAGTTGAGCCGACTGGGGACGAGGGCTGATTGGCTCGTAGACTGGACTCTGGATATCAAAATAACCGCTTACATCATCTACACGGGGTGTTGCAGGCGTAGGGGTTGACGTCCACTTAGTTCCATGTCCCCTAATAATATGAGGAGAAACGGCTACTGGAGTATGCGCTTGCGTTGCCGACAAAGGACGCGTGGGCTGGGATGCCGCCACCGGCGTCTGTAATGGAGGTACCTGCGGGCGTTGGGTAGAATCAGTAGTACTAGCTTGCTGGGATGGTAGGGCTTGTTGATTATATGGTGAACTGTATGATCTTGAAGATAGTTGGGGTTGACCTTGTTGAGATGTCGGCGGTGCTGGAGGCGCTGGTGCTTGAACGGGAGTTTGCGGAGGATATGAAGGTCGGCTCGGACCCGGCGCTGGGGACCATTGAGCTGGCGGCACAGGTGGCTTTGGGGGGGTTGCGGTTGGGTGTGGTTCTGATAAAGCAGCAGGTGGTCGAACAGGTGTTTGAGTTTGGTTTTGCACGTGTAAGGTTTGATGTTGGTTGAAAGGACCAGCTCCTATGTTAGGACCCGGTGAGCCTACCCTAGGGGCAGAAGCCGGGCGCCGCTGCTGCACCTGCTGTCCTGCACCGTCTGGAGTTGCATTCAACGGCAATGATTGGAGAGACGGAGGTATCTGACCCCCATTTTGAGGTGGTAAAAGCACCGAAGGAGACGCTGGCGCAGATCCTTGGGTTGAGGGTCGAGGTGCTTGGCCATACTGTCCTGGAGTCTGCCTACCACTTGCATAATTCTGAGGAAATTGGGGAAGACTGGTTGGAGTTTGAGGATACGTCGGAGGCCTAGTGACTCCCGTGCCATATGGGAGTCGAGGAGATGGAACGGGAGTCTGGTGAGGCTGATGGGGTTGGTGGGGTTGGTGGGGTTGGTGAATTTGTTGATGTTGTGCCGGCGGCTGCGGCGGTTGATAAGAAGATTGATATGGAGGTTGAGGAGAAGACTGATGGGGAGGCTGATATGGAGGTTCCCATTTTAAAGGAGGTGCGGGAGTAGAGGTAGGAGGATGGGTTTGACTAGTTTGTATGGGCGCAGGGCTTCGACCTTTGGGTATACCTTCAGGTCGTTGAAGGCCATCGACAACGGGCGGCTGAGGCGTGGCAGAACCTGGCCGTGTGGTATATCCTTGAACAGCTTGCGGATGCTGTAAAACCGGTGTCGTGTTGTTTACCGGACGCACTATTTCTTGGGGTCTATTATCAGGAGCAATATGACGTATTTCACTAGAAGGACGAGCCGGCGGTGGGGGTAGTGGCGAAGGAATCGACTGCGCAGCTTTCCTCTCCTGTGGCAGTTGAGGAGTATGTGCTGGCTCGGTTTTCCTCCCGTGATCGTGGGCCTTAGGAACCGGAACTGGTGTCGGTATCGTCGTTGGCGCTGGTGTCGGTGTGGGCGCTGGTACTGGTGTTGGCGTTGGCGTGTGCGTAGGTATCTGACCTGGTGGTGCTGGTGTCGGTGTTGGTGTTGGTGTCGGTGTCGGTGTCAGTGCTACTCGGCCCTCCGGTCTCGTAGGTAATGGATCACTGGCGACTGAAACACCATTACTCGCCGGTTGCTCCGTACGTTGCTCCTGAATAAATCTGCTATCCCATTCTCCCCTTTCAAGCTCAGCAATTTCCCGTTGAAGTTCGTCAAACCGTCTTTCGTCCTCTCTGATCTCCCTGATTAGACCATCTCGAAACCGTATATAGAGCTTCTCTACCAAGTTCGGGAGCTTGTCCGTCTGCTCTAAAGCTTCCTGGAAGGTAGATAAAGGAGGACTTTGAAGCTTTCTTTTCCTAGAGTTCGGCGACAATCCAGCATTGTTTTTCTCTACAACGGCTTCGGCCTCCCGTCTCTTCTCCTCCTTCCGCTCCTCTCTAAGCAGCTGTAGGGCAAAGCCCTGAAGGGATTCGGGGCTTAGTCGAGCGGCATCAAAATCGTCTTGTTCGAATATCAAGGGTGTCTTCTTAAGTGTCTCGGAGACGCGACTAAAGGTGCCGATAACTAAACCGTTCTGAAAATTCCTCTTAAGTTCTTGGAATAAAGCAAATGCTTCGAGGGGGGTATATGCGATCGGATTCTGATTCATGCCCCAGAATCCACCTCGTCCGTAGTCGAGGGGACCGTCGCGTCGCTGTAGTAGATGAATCGGCGCCACGATCTAGTGTCACGGTCAGCAAAGGCGGAATTCACCCTGGTTGGGCGGCTCCGAGGGGGGAAAACACGACAATGACGCGTACGATAAGATTTGACAAGGGTCGTAGAAGTCCGTTAAGACTACTCCGACCACTTTAATGGCGGAACGGCGACTATTAAGGCCTGTTTTAGATGAGGCTATTCGCGATGAATATTTTTCACGGTTCCTTGTCGTTGGCAATGAATCACGTGATTTAAAATAAGTATATTCAGTAATCCGCAAGGTCGCAAGGCCGCGGTGGTGTATGATTCGTGTGATGGATCGGCGAATGTTGCCAGATTGATGGTTGGAGCGGGTTGGGAATGCTGAATCTGGGGGATTCATAGGTCCAAACGTTCCTGTTAGTGCATAAGGTCCGTGCTTACCTACTGTTTTAGCAGCTAACTAGTTAAAGAGTTTTAAGGTTCCGTATTGTATGTACCCGTACCCGTACCCGTACCCAACGGGATGCAGGTGCCGGTTTGCAGTTTACTACATGTATGTACACATCCATCTGCCTAAAAGTTCGATTTCGACTTCTTCATATTAAAGTTCATTCTATTTATAACTAGTGGTGCATTTCTACCAGGTATTTCCTTCTTACTTGCATAGATGTAGTGCAGATAATTCTTTCGAAATCCAATAAGCTATCAACTTTTCTGCCCAACATTTTACGTACATGTAGTTGCTAAGTGGAAAGCAATGGAACTGAGAGAACATATTATACATTGCAAGGATATTCCACTTCACAGTCAACTCCAACGGCCATCACGTCTCATCTCGTCCGTGAGCTACAATTTCCTATGACCACCAAGCTAGTATTTAATAACATCTACCTAGCACCTTACCTATCTTTAGATGACGTGACCACTCAATCTTTAATTTTCACATGTGAGCAAGGCACGCGATCTTGTTGGGCACGTGCTCAGCCCAGGACATCCATGACCAAGATGATGAAGATTCGAAAACCATAGACTAGTTGATGTCATAAGGAGTCAATATTTGCTTAAGGATTGCTATATATAATTACATTTGTACGAATGATTAGACACTAGTAATCCTCGAGGTGAGTATGCCTGACCATTCCGCAAGACGTATGAGTCCCCATAAGACTTCCAGAACGAACCCCAGACTAAAAAGTTGTCTAACCGATTGAAGAAGATATAATATGAAGAGACAACGTTAAGAAATGAGACAGTTAAACTAACGTTACCTAATAACTCTGACTTTAACTAGTAATAGCTCGGCTTCCCGCGCGTCCAAGCGTCCACATATATGTGTCTACATATTATTATACAAATGAGCAAATCCACTTGCTCACTATGAGGTTTGGTTTCGATGGAGTTTTCGAATAATGCTACCTTACATAGGACATAGAGTTAGGACATTTCTGCAAGAATAAGGGGGACCGAAGTTCGAACATTTACGACGTGCATAAAAAAAGCAAGGGAGATTAAGTACCTATCCCAAGCGAGTTCTCCAAGTAACTCTGTAGGGAAGTAATTCAGGAACCGTTGCTGGAATAGGTCAGAGTCATATTATTAGATCGGTGATTTGATAGGATGTATTTTAGTATTTCATGCGCAATCCCATCAAGTCCCGTCGCATAGACATTTTATGTACATTAGTATCAATACACATTACAAGTTTATGCAAGCCATCATCACTTCATCGTCAATCCAAGGTCAGATAGCATTCGTATTTCCGTAGGAAAGTTTTCATTGCATGATGAAGTAAAAATAATAATACGAATTGCAGGAATGAAGTAATAAAGACTTTATTAGTTGTAGCTTAGCAATGACAGTTTGGTTAGTGTTAGTTAACTACTTACAAACTAACTTAGTTGATTTGGATCATCGTTATTGAATTCGGATAGGCCGTCTGGTCTAGTGATGAGATCGTCCTGAGATCATCTTAAAAAAGCAGCTTGGGATGCCAAGAATGTAATTATGAGCAGATACAAACATCTACCACTTTCCATCCAACAAAGTCAACCGAAGATATTTAAATTAGTTAGTTACAATGTTTAATAGTGAGAGTAAGAGTAGTAATAAATCAACAGATAGACTTATACCAGAATTCGTCAACTAACCATTGTAAGTAATTATATACAATTATATACATTTCTCTTACGAATACTAGATAAATTACTATCGCCTATTCCGGGCGTAGCGACCTTGATTAGTTCTTATGCGGAAGTGTTTCAGCCGAGTCAAGCTTACCTTTCCGGAAGTGAAAGTGCAAATGCAAGACAGCGAAACCAGTTGAGACAAGACAGGCAGGCGAGGCCCTAGGGCAGAACAGCAGAACAGCAGAACAGCAGAACAGGTGGTATAAATCAGGTACCGCAAGGCTCGAGTTCCACCTGTTCGCCTGACCCCCCTTTTTTTCATTCGCTATCCGTTTTATTCGGTCCCTTTTATAACCCACTAATACCGCTAATACCACTAATACACTAACAACACTAACATCCATGAAGCGCTGGTCAAGTCAGGGCAGTTTTTACCAGCCTACGTCCCGATTTTTTTCTGCGACCCGCCTTTAATTCCCCCCACCGCCAAAAGCCAACTCCAATACTTTAACAATAATAATACCACCCAGCTCCAGCTCCTCCTCCTCCCCCCCAGTACTCAGCATTCTGCACCTCTGAGCTGGACGTCTTCTGCGACTTTTACACTCATCTTCCTTTTTTCTCTCTCTCCCACTCTTATGTACGACGACAACGTAAATTTCTTGCCCAACATGAACCCCACCGACGAAGAACTCGACCGCGACTGGCAACCCAATGGCCGCCGACCTCAATCGTGAGTTTCCTAGCTATTGTCTTTACCCTCCGTTGCCGTCGTCGGCAGTCGCTAGTAAAGCGGGAGGTCGTGCCCAAAGAACAAAAAGAGATCCTTCAAGTCACAGGAAAACTAATACAACCTTCATCATGTAGCACAATTGCTCGATCTTTCAGTCAAGAGCTGATGGATATCTTTCGGATTGAAAACAGCCTTGCCGACCTAGACGAACAAATTGACAAGCGGTATGGCCCATGCCAAGTCCCCTACCCTCTAGAGACTTGTTCTCATATTACGCGACCCTGACCAACGGCCGCTAATACTGGGTTTCCCCATGATTAGAAAACAGCAAGTCACCAGTGGTCAGACCGAATTAGAGGCCCTCGAAGCAAGAATTAAGGAGATGGAAGAACGCCTGAAGCAGCAGAACCCGGCGGCCGTTGGCAGTACGAGCTCAGAGTCTCAACGGCAGGCCGTCGGCGATGCGTACAGCAAGCTATCTGCCGAGAAAGATCTCGCACAGCAGCAACAGAGGTCCCGACCAGGGACTGCAAAACAGGTACAGCAAGCACCTGCACATGGAGGAGCTATGCCTCCGACCCCCACAGCCAGCGAAGGTGAATACGTACTTGTCAAACATAGCTCCTCTGGTAACGGTGACGCCTGTTCTCGAACTTTTACTGACTATGTATACGTTTCTAAAGATGGTGGTGACCGCGACAACTAAATCGGCATAATTGCGTTTCAACAATTTTTTGACCCTGCGCCCTCCTTTATTTTATCCGTCCCGAGTTAAATCTTTATCGCTTTTGGCTTCCATCGAATTTCGCATTTACAACCCCTATCCAGCGGAGAGTCGAAGGAGATCGCACACACATTTGCGTAATGAACGAACCTTTCACCGTCGATCCCTACAGACCCGAACTTGGACAAGACTTCAAATCGCCTCAGTTGGAGTAACTTGGATACGCGTACCCCGGATGAAACTAATCCTTGCCCCCCGTCCCTTGGGGATCCGACCGCAAGCGAACCTTGGACCATTCGATTTTTTCTCGTCGGCAAAAACAGGGGAGAGCGAACGAGAAACCGCCCATTTTCCTAGTCTTACGAAACCGAATTTTGCAACATAACTCTTAAGATATCCCCTCGTTTAGAGAAAAGACGCGACGACATTATTTTTGTCCGTCTGGCGTTGAAGGCGTCCCATCTTCCTTTTCTCGACTATCATCTTTTTTCAATCAAATCTTAGGATCAAACCCCCACATTTTTTGAAGTAGTAGCATCATGAACGAGTAGGAGGAGCAGGCGGGCCGCAGTTGGGATGAAATTTTAAGTTAAAGGGGTTAGGTCCTGATAGTCAACAGACAAACAGAACAGAGCGTGTTGCAGAGCGCTCTTCATCCCACACACTCAGCATTTTTAAGCATGGCATAGGATTTTATGTTTTCTTGAACATCAACAATAACAACGACAACGACAAACGATACCACGGATCCCTCCGGAAGGTTTTTGGGAGCGAGTCCCGCCCCGGAAGCCCCGTCATGGAACTATGGAATACAAACAATGCCAAATGCATAATACGTATCTCCATCAGCTTTTTTAAGTACCCAACGTAGTAGGCCTTGGTAGATGATGGATTTTGTTATTTGTACATAGAAATGCTTCTTTTGGTTCCCCGTTTGAGGAAGCGCATCTAATGAAATGCATCTCACTTCAAGTTAACTCGATGCTCGTCCCTATGTACTAAGATGCTTTGATTAAGGTATTCAATTAGATACACATTGGAGTATACATCTAATTTAGACGTTGGACGGCCTGTCTAATGAGAAAGCAAGTGAGAAGTAAGCGAAATCAAGAGTATACTACTAGACGAGGGCACAGTGCCGTATATACCTTAAACATAGGCAATTACTTGTGTGACGATTATGACATAGTTATAGGAAATGATATTCGCATTTCCTTCGCAGTCAGCTAAAAGAGAATCAAAACCACCAAGACAAACTGAATGATACTCTTATCAATCGGGAGGAGAAAAAAGAGAAGTAGAGGGTAGTTAGTAACCTAGTAAAATACGGAGAAAAAAAAGACATACGCAACAAATGCCCAGGTAAAATACACTTACTATACATCAGCCGGCCTAATCCATCCACGGTATGTACACCTTACTGTAATGCCGCGCTCGTAATAACCGAGCTTCTCTGCCGTCGATCTATACCGATCCGGAGAACCCCAAATTACACCACGTACGAACGTAGGCATCTGCCGACCTCACTCTCTTCAACACCGAAAAGTTCGTGCGTCGAGACCAGACGAAAGAACGAAGAGGAAAGAAAAGAAGGTCCGCGTAAGCCCCTCCTCGTAGACAAACTCTTACAAAAAGTAGAGTCTGGCGACACTACTACCACTGTCACCACCACCACCAATATGCTAGGTACACACGTAGAGTCCAGGAAGGAATAAGAAGACGAGTCAGTAGTATTCGAGAAGGACAAAAGGTTTACGAGAAAGGGGGGAAAAAAGCTTTAGGTACGACGAGTCACATTTATCTCTGCTTATGACCAGAGAAGAAACGAAGTACAAGTCATCGTTCGTGGAATTAGCTCCATCATCATTGCCACAGCTATGTCATTCGCCTATCTAACCGATCGAGGTGAAAAGTGAATACATACCGGGTAGGTACGCAAAAGTAGACATCATGAAAGTCCAAGTTGGGTAGGCGAAGCCCTTCCCAACAATGGAAGCCAAAAAAAAATTAAGCCCGATCAAGCTCCTTGTATCATTCGTACAATGCAAAGTGGCAAATCATCCCTTACTCTCTTCCCCTTCTTCCAAATATATTCATCACCATTGTCAATTTTGTTGCGGACATCCTAGTCTCATTTATCATTATTGGTGTTGACAGGCTTCGGGGCCATACCAAACCTCTTATTCGCAATGTCAAAGACTGCAAATCCACTCTTGAGGAATACGTCGCCAAAGATGCTCGGCATATCGGAAAATGTACTGAGGGACTGCAGACCAGCATAGCACAACTCGTTGGTGGAATGGGCGTACACAAAGTAGGCCCCAGGCACTGAGCCGGCAATTCTGTTGCCCTTTGTATCTCCGAGCTCGTAAACAAAATCGGGTGGGGTTGAGTTGCAGGGAATCACCCATCCATAATCCGTATACGAGTAGTTGGCACCGGGGACACTGTCGAAGTACGTCTTAACCGCTTCTTCCGGAGCAAAGAATAGCGTAGAGCCAGTATCGATAATGATATCTCGTGCCTCGCTAAACTCATACTTGACGTCTGAGCCCCCGATAGAGAAGCCCGTCTGTTGAACAGCCCAATAACCGTCTGATATGTTCACATCAATGTACTTGATATCAGATGTATGTAGGGTATCATCAACGTATCCAAAGTTAAAGGAACCCTCGCTGCTGTTGTGGCGCAGGTCAACGGTAAACAGGGGTTGACTCAGCACGTCGGGTAGAAGATCAAGAAGGGTTTTCTGGGGTGGCAGCATTTGAGCTATGGACGGCCAGGCCAGTCCTACAAGGCCAGACATATTTGCGGATTCGGTAAACATGGTTGACACAGACGTAGCCGATTCAATTGTCATGTTGGGAATTGAGAGGTTCCCAAGTATGAGAGTGTCCTTGTAACAGATACCCTGAGAGGTAGAGAAGTCGCCATAGATGATAGACCAGCTGCAGTTCTGGATTTTTTGTGCCGAGGTGGACTTGCTGGGATCCCAAAGGGTCTGTCCAGCCACTTCTGCCTTGTCTGTATCGGTCGAGAAAATCCACCTACAGTATTTATTAGCATATGTCAACAATGCTACCAAATATAATGTGTATATAATAGCACACGTACGTATCAGAAGATCCAGTGTCCAGATCTAGGTACAGCTGCTGAGGGGGGTCACCAATGCTGACAGGAGTGAGCCAGAGAAGATCTCCATCATGGGCGGCGGCTGGAGCAGTACTTCCTATGCTACTGTTAGTTAACTCTTACAAACTCCACACATTAATCAACTTACCTGGTTCACCTGCGACGAGCTTGTTGCTGATGGCGGCCTTGTGGGTATCAACAACATGCTGCAAACCCTCAGGCACATCGATGTTGTACTTCTTCAGAGTTCTAAGGTAATCTGTAGGGCCATGGCGAGGGACATCAGCATTGTGGGATAGGGGAATAGACAAAGTCTTTCCAGTCTTGGGGACAAGGTTCAGGGTCCAAACGGTAGTGGTGAAGAAAGAAAGACAAAGCATCACCACCACGCGAACACTGGGGAAGTACGCCATCTTGATTAAAACCCCTTTTTTGGTGATCTAATGGTAGAACTCCTTATGCTATGAAAGGGAATGGAATAATAAAAAAAGAAGGAATGGGAAGGAGGAATTTATTAGAAAAGAGAGAAAGGGAAATTTCTTGTTAAAAGGAGTAACCCAGGAAATGGGAAATGGTGTTTGGGTATGAGCGTGTCGTGATGTGAACGTGTGCAACTACCCTCTAGATTAGGTACTTTATTTGTATAAATTGGAAAGTACTGACTTTGTAACGTACTTTAGGCAACTACCATTCTTCCATTGCACGTACGCAACCTGAAGGGTACTTCCCAAGATAAGTAAATCACTGAGACGGGTTACCTAAGTGACGAGATGCTTCAGCTAGAGCTGCAGGTGGCAGTTGGGTATACCCCTGTGGAAAGCGCATGTCTTGGATGATTGCTCCCAGTTACTCCCAGTTACTCCCCCCTAACCTTAAACGACTTCAAGCCTGAAAAACACATATAAAATTTACAGCCGTAGGCGGTCTTGCCAAGCCGGATATCCGCAGCTGCCTTTCGATTGAAGGACCGTGGAACCCGTGTAATCTTGCGCAACTGCTGCATTTATATAAATTGAATACATCCGGTACATGTACCCATATACATCCGTACCTTATACAGGGTACCTAACATACTGAAAACCACACACATACATATCAAAGCAGCGTTGGAAAACTGACAAATAATCACCGGGATATCTTCTCAACTTACCTAACGTAGGTACTTACGTGCCTAAGGGAGGAAAAACTCCTTTACTTCCCTTTCATAGTATCTAATGACTAACCTAGCATATAAGCTATAGGTAGGTCGTAGTCAGATCGATTCATGATATCAATACTAACTAAACTCAACATCAAATAGGATGGATGTGCAACTAAAAATGAATTCCATACTAGCTTAACTCTGTATCCCTCCTTCCGATAATCTCCATCTCGTACTTTGTCTTTTCCTGATGCGTGCACAGGAAAAAGGTCCTGTACCACGTATGACGACGACAAAACGGCCAACTACAGGAAGAAGCGGTGGAGTCTTGTACGATCATCATATATTTACATGTATACTATACGTCTAGGTGTATTAGGGCCAACTACACGTTTGGAGGAGACAAACACGCAATAAGTACTTGACTTGCACATATGTATGAGAGAACTCGGTCTATACGCTTAACCATGCAACAAAACGTAGAAACATTTGTATCCAAACCGTATCGTGCTATTCAGAGCGGCTCTCGCCGATTATCTCGTATCATTCATCAAAAAAACATCTATCTATCGCCTCTATTACAGCTCATCATGTTTTGTCCTAGGCTCCTCCTTATTCTGTTGCTCCTTAGAGAATCGCTGGACCATCTCCTCGATTTCCTCTGCCGACGGGCCTTTGCCGTCTTCCCCAAATTTGATGTAGTTCTCCCCGTCCTTAGTCTCTACCGTCGGCTTCGAGCCGTCGCTATCCGTCTTAGTAGAGCTCTTCTTCGTTTTAGCCTTACTCGATTTCTTCGAGCTGCTGCTCTTCTTCTTGCTCTTCTCAAAATTTCTTACGCTCTTCATTGCTAAGTCCATACCAGCTTTCTCGAGCTTCTTGGTCTTCTCTATCAGATCCTTGGCCAACAAGACCGGGTCTGCTGTCTCGGGGAGCCTCTCCTGCTCCGCAATTTTCTCCTCTAACCAATCGATGACGGACTTTGAAAGCTCCGTAATCTCTTTGAGGTCATCAAAAGTGTAAAGGGGCGGTGCCGGGTTGCGGTCCTCCACAGCGGTTGTAGTGCTTGTTGAGGTCGTAATTTCTTCATCTTCAAGGCCCTCGAACTCACCAGAATCTTGAGACGGGGCCGAGGTGACAGTAGAAGCGCTTTCGGTCGTCGAAGTAGAGCTCGAACTGAGAGAAGATATGTAGGCGTCTGCCTCAGCAATCTTCCCCTTGATGGTATCAATGAAGGTATTCGTCTGGTCTAGTGTACTTCGTAGGCTCTTGACTAGCTCCGGTCTCTTCTGTGCCTCTTCAATTCTCTTTTCAACGGGAGAAACAATATCCTTTAGACCCTTGAGTTTGGCCTTAAGTTCCTCGCGAGATGCGTCGGCTCCGTCGCCATACAGCCAATCACTAACTTCGCTAGCCTTCTTCTCCAGCTTAGCTCGCTCTTCAGAAGTAGATGCAGCTACGAAGGACTCGCTCTCTAGTAGGTCCCTGACCCTATAGGTAAAACCCTCAAGTTGGTTTAACGCTTCTTCCCTCAATCGTCGAGATTTATCCGATGCTTCAAAAGCCTTGATGCGATCCTTCGACTTGGTAAGGTCCGCTTTCGAGAGAGCCGGAATGCCAACCTTCTCTACAGTGTAGTCAATGGGAATCACTACGAGTTGCTTCTTCTTTGGTACTGGGCTGCCCTCCGCGGACTCAGCAGACGTTGACTCAGTTGCAGTTGTCGAAGTAGAGCTAGATTCCACGACAGAGGTCGTAGCCGTGTCCGTAGATTTAGTAGTCGAAGCACTCTCGGAAGCTTCTTCACTATCTTTCAGAGGTTGTTGATCCTTGTTCTTGCCGAATCCAAAGAGATTCTTAACGCCATCCATAACCGAGCCTTCCTTTTCCTGCACTTCAGCCTCACATTCGACGGCAGCCTTGGCGATTTCTACTTCGCCATCTTCAGCGCTAAGTCGTAGTTTAACCTTGAAATGAATATCAGAGTCAGAGCAGCCCTTCTCGACGAGAGATGCAACAGATGCAGTCAGGTTCTTTGTCGTTAAGACTTTTGTCTCTTGTTCTACTACATTGCCGTCGAGTGCGGGAACCTGTTGATAGAAATGAACCGAGAAATCTTCGTGATTCGTAAAAGTGACTTCCTTCGGGGCAGCACCAAGAAGAGATCGTTCAGTCCACAGTCGCTGATGCTGAGGTTTCTTGTGGGCGTTTGTCCATTTCATTCCTGCTGGGAAGAAAGCGCCATCAGAGATCCTGATCTCCTTAACCCTGAAACTGGGGCTAAGCTGGGCAGCTCGGAAAGCTGCACCAAAAACTGCGGCTTCATCTGAGTTGACATTGCTGCGAAGCTTGTCGCCGCCGGCAATTTTTTCAAGTTGCTTCTGGACAAAAGGCGTTCGTGAGGAACCGCCGTGAAGAATGATAGAATCGAGTTGCTTAATATCTAGCTCGGCTACATCTAGCGCCTTCTGGACGGCGGCGCCGACTCTCTCAGCATGCGCTTCGGCCAACTTCTCAAAATCTGCTCGAGTAATCTTGTACTTGAAGTCAATATCCTCATAAAGGCCCTCGAAACCAGTGGCGGTGTCGACGTTGGCACTGAGAATATGTCTCAATCTTTCGGCATCCTTCAGAAGCTTCGCCATAGCTCGTCCATGTCCCCGAACGGCTTCCGCCGTCACGGAAGCCTTCTTGGCCGCGGGCGTCTCGACAAACTTGGAGATCATGTCATCTACAATTAAGTAATTGAGAGCATCGCCGCCTAGGGTCCTATCCCAACCGGCTCCAACGACTTGTACTTCCTGGACCGTCTTGTTGAATTTGCCAATATCCTTAACCGTTCGGCCCTGGAACTTCATGATAGTTGCCTTGGTAGATCCAGCACCCATATCGAAAACCATATGGTACTCTGGTTTAGCTCCATCGCTTACAGTAGGAAACGTTCGACTGGTAGCGTAGTTTAATCCGACAGCAAGGCCATCGCTAATAAGGGACATAACCTTGAGACCGACAAGTTCAGCGGCCAATTCTACGGCGCGCTTCTCTTCAGCCGTATAGAATGGTGGAACAGTAATAACCACTGATCGAACGTTGCTGTCGGAACCAGCTAATGCTTCAGCATTGCGCTGTATGCTTTGGAGCTCCATTGCTAGCAATTCTTCTACCATCCATGCTTCTTCCTTGGCGGTAGCTTGGCTCTTGAATGCGACTGTACCACGGGTCTTGTGCGCTTCTATTTGCAGGGCCGGGTGTCTCTCAGAGTACTCCTTCACTATCGAGTCTTCCGTGGTGAGGCCAAGGACGGTCTTGAGGTTGGGATAGACATCGAAAGGGAATCGAGCTGCAAGAGCCATAGCATCGGAGCCGTATGCCCTCTCGGGATATGAACCACTCTTGGGGGCATTTTGTGAGGGTTTGAATGCGACTGCGGAGGTCTCTTTTCTTCGCGAATCTTTAGTCAGGACGATCTCGAGGGGGATACCGGGTTTGACGAGGGTAGCTTTTATATATTCGGTGCCGAGATCTATGCCGAGTACAGCTGATATAGCAAGGACATTTGTCGAGAAAAAGAAGACTACACAAAGTAGTATTGATCTAGGGGAAAATGTTTGTGCCATTTTGTGCGGGATGAGGGAGGGGTGATTGGCGAGAAGCTCGCCGCAAAGATTTTGGAAGACCAGCTATAAGAAAAAGGTTCGTGGAAACAATCAAACAAGGTTGATGTTTTTAAATTTCAAGAGGGAAGAAATTGAATACAACTTTATTTGTTGAGGCTCCAGCCTGGTGCTTTGTTATATATTCTTTTTTTATTTATTTTATTTTATTATGTAGAATCTGGCCTTAACTAAATAGAAGAACCCAAGCTGTTCCAAGCCTTCCATCTGAACTTTCTGACCTCACCGCGGGAGCTTGGCCGGAAGGTACACATGTACGTACTTCCGATTTTCATACAAAGAGGACAACCTGTTGAGAATAAAATCCCTGCACGTGGCTGACACTTTCCATAGAAGCCACCGATAATGACTTGATTGGTCCGATAGTGAATTATGGGACCAAAAAGCTACGAATGTGGAAATTCTTCGAACACCCAAGAGGGTCCCACCCGGAGAACGGCACTCCTCTGTGGCTGGCCAGACTGGTATAGTTGTATGTACCTTCCCCCGCGCATGAAGGTGGTACGGGGTACGTCTTGGCTTTTACGTCAAATTTAATAAGAATTATTCTATGTAAAATGCAAGAAGACTTGGTAACGATTTGGTAAATGTTACCTCGAACCCTAAGTTCTGACAGATCTTCGTCCCGTCCAATAACACCATGCCTAAAGTCGATAATGAGATTAAAGGTCGTCTCGCCCTCATAACGGGTGCTTCTGGAGGGTATGCTAACACCTAAATTCTATTTACTTAGTTATACAATATAAGGTATCTAAGTGAATAAGCCGTCTATACAGTGTTGACGAATTATAGCATCGGCTCTGCGTGTGCTCGAGACCTATGGGCTCACGGAACCTCCCTTGCTTTAACATGTTTCAACAATAGACAGCCGGTGGATGACCTAGCTGAGGAGCTCCGCAAGTCGGTTGGTGATGAAAGCCGAAAGATCACTGTTCATCGTGTTGATACCGGCTCCGCAGAAGAGATCGAGCGACTCTTTCATGAAATTAAGGAACAACACGGTCAAGATGGTCCGGATATCCTCGTTTCCAACGCAGGATACGGGAAGAGGCGTAACGGCATCTTGGATGTTAGTTTGGAAGAATTTGACTACACGATCAACGTGAACTTGCGGGCTTCCTTCATCCTCTCTAAGCTAAGCATTCCTCATATGGAGGCTCAGGAGTGGGGTAGGATTATCTTTATCTCTTCGATAGCCGCACAAGGAGGAGGCATCAACGCCTGCCATTATGCAGCTTCCAAAGCGGGCTTGACTGGCATGATGAAGAACCTAGCAATGAAGCATGCAAAGCTAGGAATAACCGTCAACGATGTAGCTCCAGCTATGATTGGGGAGACGGGAATGATACCCGATGAGAAGTTCGTCGAAGGCACGCCGGGTGACGTCAAAAACATCCCGGTAGGACGGTTGGGAACACCTCAGGAATGCGCCAATATCGTTACTATGATATGCAAGACGGGATATTTAACAGGTCAAAGCATATTGTTGAGCGGTGGTCTTAAATGATACCTACCTAGGTAACTTGAACATATTGAATCGGGATCATCAATCGTTTCATATCGGCTTCTTCGAGCTAAAATGGATTTAGGGTAACACAGCACTAATAAAAGTGACTAGTTACATAATTAATCCTCCTAGTTGTTCGTAAAAATCAGATTCATTTTGGTTTTTACATCGTTGAATGCTATTTCCATCGTCAAGGAATAACTACCTAGGTACCTAAATAAAAAGGGGATAAGCTTTGTCTAACACCACTATCTCTTATCGGCAAGCGTCGGCAAAAGGTTCCGTAGTTCAAAGCGGCGCGCCGACACAAACGGGGTGGCGAAATCCGACGCCGGATGAAACTTCAATATCGGCTCCGTGGCGACGTGTGTAACCCCCGCTTCCTTTCGAAGTCCTTTGGATGACTCAACTTTTTTTTTCTAAGGTCAAGTTCGAACCTACCTCCTTTGAACCTCGACGATCTCGTTTCACTTTCGTACACCCCCCTCCATTTCCATTATTCTGGGTCCTCCCTCCAAACTTCCGTGACTTTCCTTATTAGTTCTTAACCTTTTGCTACTGTACCCCCCCTGGTTTCATCCCCGCCTACCTAACATCAACCTCTTGTGGCCGCCACCACCCACCACCATCACGGTACCCATTCGTGTGTCAACCACGGTTACCCAAACTGGTCACCTTACTTTTCTATTTAGTAGTGGAAACAGAAAGAACTTTTATTTATTTTTTCACTCCTTTTCTTTTTTTTTTTTTTTTTTTTTTTTATATTCTTCTTAAACTCCAATCGACACTTATCCGGAGAATACCAGAGGAACAAGAACCAAAAAAAATAAGAGAAGTCACTTACAAAGAAACTAAAAAGTGATCGTCAACAACCACCCCCAGGTCCCGAGTTCTAGTTTCCCCACGGAGTAAACTCCGCCAATACACCAACCGGATCAGGAAAAGAGAGCGGAAGCCAGCAAATCAGTGAGCACCCCCTTCCCTCTTTCCTAGGCGCAATAAAAAACAAAAAATGGGCACGCCCTTCATCTCGCACCTAGAGCCGACCCGGCTCGACGGGTACGACCGGTCGCGGCCTCACGACCAGCAGCCGGGGCACGTGCCCAAGACCTTCTGCGACGCCATGTCCGTGAGGGAGGCCGTCTTCGTGCGGGAGCAAGGCGTCCCCCTGGCCAACGAGCACGACCCGGACGACGCACGCTCCTGCCACTGGGTCATGTACGCGAGCGTCCACTTCACCGCCGAGCCCGAGCTGCGCGACCCCGCCACGGGAGAGCTCATTCGGCCTCGCCGCTCGGAGACCCGCAGCCTGCCCATCGGGACCCTGCGCGTCGTGCCTTTCCCCCATCCGCCGCATCCGCAGCCCGGGGGCAGGTACGTGAATAACGTGCTGGTAGAAGAGGACGAGGAGACCAACGACGACAAGAACGACGACAATAACGACGACGAGAAGAAGAAGCAGGAGGAAAAGGAGAAAAAAGCTGCGCCCGCCAGACCCAGAGCCAGAACCCTAACCTCCGTCGACGAAGAGCGCCAAGCGTCCGCTCTCCCTTTCGGCGCCGACCGTCCCACGACGTACCACGACGGAAAGGAGCCGTACGTCAAGCTCGGCCGGATGGCGGTTATCCCCGAGTTCCGCGGGCACCACATCGCCGGCCAGCTGTGGCGGGCGGCCAAGAAGTGGCTCGAGGACAACCCAACCTTCTTCAACCCCAGCGTTACGGAGCTCGGCATGGACCAGCTGAAGGTCGGCACGCCTGGCGATATTCCCAAGTGGAACGGCCTCGTGTGCTGTCACGCCCAGGAGAGTGTGGTGAAACTCTACGAGAAATGGGGGTTTAAGGTCGACGAGGGCATGGGCAAGTGGTACGAGGAAGGTATTCCGCACGTAGGCATGTTTTTACGACTACGTATCAAGGATGGGAACCCAAAAGTATGATGGATACTACAGGAGGAGTCTAAGGAGATGCTATGCTAGGATTGCTTGAGCCTTGATATTAGGGATACGAATGTAGTAGTGGTATAAGAACTACTACACTGATTGGCGTTGTGTTGCGTTGCTGTTCTTTACAATGATACCAGGCCTTATTACGGCTAAATTCCACTCTCACATGCCATTGCATTTGCGCGAGAGCCATATCAATAGAGCAAAATAAAATCCTATAACACCAGTATCGATCGTTTCGGGATATTACTTGATTTTCAGTTCATGATTTGCCCACACGGGCAGAGCCTTTATTGAAGAGGCCTATGTGACTAGTTATGCCATAGAACCGCATCCCGCCTGAGCCAGAAACGCAACAAATGCAGAGTTGTAAAATGCCCAGATCGTCCACGCCGAAGAAAACCCAGAAACTGCACCCCTTTTATCGGTTGCTCTTGGCGACACGCTCCAGCTCGTCCTTCTTCTTGATGGCGTACGAGTTGCTGCTTCCCTTGGCAGCGTTGATCAGCTCTTCAGCCAGGCACTCGGCAATCGACTTGACGTTGCGGAAAGAGGCCTCTCGGGCACCGGTGGTGAGCAGGGCAATAGCCTGGTTAACTCGTCGGAGAGGAGACACATCGACGGCCTGTCGTCGGACGGTACCGGCGGAACCGATACGGGTGCTGTCTTCTCGGGGGCCGCAGTTGACAATGGCGTCAACGGCGATCTGGATAGGGTTCTGGTCGGTCATCAGGTGGATCTAATGTGATTATTAGTCTTTGCCATGTTAAAAAAATTATCTGGCTTCGTTTCCTTACGATCTCGAAGGAGTGGGCAACAATTCGGACAGCCTTGAGCTTCTTGCCGTTGTTGCGGCCGTGCATCATGAGCGAGTTGGTCAATCGCTCGATGATGGGGCAGTTGGCCTTGCGGAATCGCTTGGCGGCATATCGACCAGCGGAGTGAGGAATGTAGACGGGGGATCGGATTTGGATGTAGTCGCTATGATGAAGATATTTCCGTTAGTTTTTCGTTCTGAAAATTGACCATCTCAATTGTTCATGCGTTTTGGGAAGAATCCAGGCTCAATAAATCTAACTACATCGCGTCGCCCATAACCCAGTTTTCCAAAGTCGAATCGAGATAGATGCAGGAAGTCGAATAGCCAAACTTACGTCAAAGAGATGTCGCGAATCTCAACATCCTCGTAGCTCCCTATTTAAAGAGTCAGTCGCAATGCTCCAAAGATCGTAATAAGAATAAACTCGTAGGCTAAGGGGAGATAGACAAGGACAAAAACGTACATCGGTTGAACAGCTTAACGCTGCCAATCTCGGAGACGACGTCCTTGGGAAGGACCTGGTAGTTGGTGGATTCGACCTCGACCTCGCCGTTGTCAGACATCTTGATGGTTCTGGCGTTCTGGCTGGGGGGGATTGGTGTTGTTAGAAGGTCGAACGTTTGGTGGTGGGGAGGATCGCGAAATTCCACTGTTGAAGTTCGAGATAGAAATTTTGGCCGGGTACATCCGATTGAAAATTCGTGGGTAGAATTGGTGCGCTAGGGCTTCGAGGTTAATGTGCGATAAGGCCAATCAGCGCGTCGGTTTGTTGCAGGCGGTCGCAGCTGGCAGCAAAAGATGTGGGACATACACGTGATGAGTACGTACCCTGCATTAGCATTTAAGGGCACTGCATGCATGAAGGGACGATAGGTACATGTACATGCTGTACGAAGTACTTGTACTCAGGTACTACTACCTTAGTAGGAGGTAATATTCTGGGAAAAGGGGAGCGGACTCGGGTTGAACTTGTTAAGCCTGCCTACCTCATAATATACCTAGGTAGGTACATATACATGTTACATGTTATATATTACCTATTTACAGGTACCTTTCGAGTACGGATACGTTCACGTATACAGAAAGTGTATAGCAGTAACAGTAACAAGTGTAAAGAAAGAATTGTATCATTACTCTCCTATATAGATTCCTAGGGCGCTTACAGACACTACCTAGGTAACTATTAAAATGTCGACTTAATTTATATAATTGACCCCCCCAATTCTCCTTTTCGCACCCTCTACTGAAACGCCTTTCCCTCCCCAGGCTCATCAACCCCCAACCCAATCTTGCCCACCGCATTCCCCGCCTCCAGCCTCCTATGCGCCTGTCTGATGCCCTCCGCCGTAGCCCTAAGGCGCTCGTTCAGATGGCACTTAATAACGCCCTTGTCTAGCAGCTTCGCCAGCTCCTCGTACCACTCGTGGTGTTTCTCTTGTTTGTCGTTGTAGTAGTAGTGGTACGGCCCCGTCCCGACCCAGCACCACACGAACGTCAGGGACTTGCTCATCATCTGCGACCCGTACATGTCGAAGTTGGCCTGCACGATGCTGCCTACTTTCCCGAACGGCGCTAGGATGTCCGCGATCGGAAATAGGTACTGTTCCGTGCGGCCCGTGATATATGCGTATTTTAGCGGGATGTCGGCTGGTAGGTCGAGGTCCTTGATCTGCTGCACGATGTCCTTGCGGTGATTGACTACGTGCGTGGCACCCATCCTTTTTGAGAACTCGATGGTTTCAGGCCGCGAGGCCGTGGTGACGACGATAGGCAGCTTTAAAATATATCGTGCGACTTGGGAGGTGATCGACCCCATGCCGCCGCCACCGTTGATAATGAGGATACCGGCTTTTTCGCCTACTTTGATCTCTAGGCGGTCGACGAGAGATTCGTATGCAGTGGCGAAAGTCAACGGCATTGCTGCAGCCTGGACAAAGTCGAGAGACTTTGGCTTGTGGCCGGCGTGGCGCTCGTCCACAATCAGCTGCTCAGCGTAGGAGCCTTGAAAAACAGGGTTGCCGAGGTAGTAGACCTCCTCGCCAGGCTTGAAGTACTTGACGTCCGGTCCCGTTTCAAGAACGATACCGGCACCGTCGTAGCCAGTGATATGAAAATGTGGTGACTCTTGTGTAAGGGACTTGACTCTCTCGTAGAAGTCAGGGGCATCGTCGTAAGTACCAGCGCGGACCTTCTTATCGATGGGATTGACCGAGATAGCCTTCACCTGGACAATCATTTGACGACCTGTTGGCTTCGTCGGCTTAGGGACTTCCCTCGAGTGTAAGTTTTCGACGGAACCGTATTCAGTCACGCCCACCGCATGCATAGTTGAGGAAGCCATTGTTTAAGGGAATAAGGGGATATTGACAGATTAAAGATTCAACAGCGTTATATTAGTGTAGCTTCAATGGCTCATGACCGTAGACCTATTCTGTCTTGACTAATGACATATAAAAGGGGAGAATGAAGCTATACTTCCCGAGTTCGCCCTCGAATATTTATACACAACGCTCAACACCCTCAGAGCACCCTCGGAGCACCCTCAGAGTTTCCATACTGACGCGCTGATTAAGTCATCGCAACTTTCGCAACCCATCGTTGCCGAAGGGCGAATGAAAACCGATACAAACTTCGTGATGCTTACTGAGGTACGCGATGATCATGAAGATGTTGGTATGCACGCATCCTCATCGTGCATATACCTCTCTTTGACAAATCCAGATCGTGGGCTTAAGGGGGAGAAATGCCCGATGAGATAAGTTGACGAATCACGACCACGCCGAAATGACGACACGGAAGCCACTGAAGCTGGATGGGGATACCGGAGTTTAAATGAGGTATCATTGGAATGAACCTCCGAATTTCCAACATCACACTCGGAGAAACCGCAAAGGTCAAATTATAGTATAGTTAACCTCGGTATTCTCGTTAATATTCGTGCAGTTTCCAATACCCAAACTAATCGGACTAACAGCCACAATGTGGCTTGCTACTAAAGATACTCTTTCCAAAGGGGAGGTAATAGGTAGTGCCAAGCGCATACGTAATAACCTTGAACCACGTAAGCTCCAACCAACCATAACGGTCCAATTCCCAATTCACCAACACGCGGAGCCTCGAGCTTCCGGCGGGAGACTTTCGAGTTTAGGAACAAATTATACGAGTTTATACGAGCTTGGAGCCGAAAGCACGAGACGAGGCCACATTGCGTTACCTGCTTCTACTTCTGCTTCTCCATTCCCCTTTCCAATGTGAAAAAAAGACAATCCCAATTTATTTTTGGGCAATGCTACTCCTCCTGAATTCCTTCTCTATCTTTGAGTTCTAAAGCTGTAAACGGCGAAGAGAGCTAGCTAGCTAGCTATTGATTTGTCCTCTGCCTCCAAAGTAATCATCATGGCAGAGATCCGCCAGCGCAAGGGCAAAGGCCCCGCGAGGGATGACGTCCGAACTGCCGTCGTCGAAGAGCTCGATACCTCGGAGTCCGACGCGCCTGCACCAGCGCCCGCACCGGCCGCGAAACCCAAGCGTAAGAAGACTAAGGAGCTCGTCGACGAGGAGGAGGAATACAGCCCCTGGCTCGACGTCCTGCGCGTGCTCTCGTTCCTGCTCGTCGCCTCCTGCGGCCTCAGTTATCTCGTCTCCGGCGGCGAGTCCTTCTTCTGGAGCTTGCGCGCACCGCCCAAATACTTACAACTGGACTGGTGGAAGAGCCAACTGGTACGTCCATAACTCAACTCACCTACCTGGATATATGCACGACGTCTAGCTTCTCCGTCCGTTCTAACATGCCTTTCCAGCGCGGCCCCATATACCTAACCCCCGCCGAGCTCGCGCAATACGACGGCACCGACGAGTCCAAGCCCATCTACCTCGCGATCAACGGCACCATCTACGACGTATCCAGCAACCGACGCACCTACGGCCCCGGCGGCTCCTACCGCTTCTTCGCGGGCGCCGACGCCGCGCGGTCCTACGTCACGGGTTGCTTCGCCGAGGACCGCACCCCCGACATGCGCGGCGTCGAGGACATGTTCCTCCCCCTCGACGACCCGGCCGTCGACGCCCACTTCTCCCCCGCCGAGCTCGCGGCCCTCAAGGAGAAAGAGCTCGAGGAGGCGAGGCAGAAGGTCCACGAGGGCCTCCTGCATTGGGTCAGGTTCTTCGAGAATAGCCCCAAGTACCCCAAGGTCGGCTATGTGAAGAGGGATAGGGATTGGCTGGAGAAGGAGCCGAGAAAGGAGCTGTGCCATGCCGCGGCGAAGGGTAGGAAACCGAGGAAAATCCCTGGCCAGGAAGGCTCGTAGAATAGAATAAGGTGGATGCATGCATGCATGCGTGGATGGAGGGGATATCTTATTCTACGTAAAGGGGTATATATGGATATGTATTTTTAATAGCGGGCGAAGCGACTCTTTCAGAGGCGTCAAGGGAAAAAAGGCATCAAATCATGTCTAGTTAGAACGAGTTGATTAAATCTTAGACATTCAGCTCATCTGATAGTAGTGCGAAGTGGCAAGGACTCTCAGGTACGACAAATTAAGTTTGATACTATTTCCTCCCTTCTCAAAAACGAACACCAAGATCAAAAAGGGATTGACAGTGACCTACTTACTAATAAAATCAAAGCATAACGTTGCTTGCCTACCCAATTCTTGTCCATTGTCATGTTAGGATATGTACCTATTCAACCTTCCTGTCGATGTGATAAATCAGGTACACAGGGTATCCTTAGAATCCAGTATTCCACAGCTACAGACAACAGATGTTACTAAATAATACTCAAGCAAGGTACTTAGGCACTTGGAAACCGAATTACAGTCACACTCGAAGATCATAAGAACCAGCAGTTTTGTTTTCTCTTTGGGATTAATGGGTATAATTATCAAAAGTCAGGGCATTTCATCTAAACAGCACAATAATGCGAACCGAACCGCCTGCCCCTGGGGCGAAGAATCCAAGAATACACGTGTAGAAGGGGGCTCTTTCTATATTCGCAACGGCGTGATCGTCCCATCCAATGGGCTCGACCCTTGCTTTTCTTCCTTTTCCCCCACCGCGATATTAGCGCATCGAGTCTAGGCGGCGCCGCGAGACTCGTCGCTTCTTGTCATTAAACCATAGTTAAGAGACTATGGGAAAGCTTCGTTTGTTATACACTAATACAGTCCGTTCATAGCATAAATAGGGCAGCAACCAGACCAAAGAGACCCATCGAGCTGGAGGCACCGACTATGTTTGCACCAGCTGTCGCGATCGCGGTGGTGCTGGAGGTAGCGGATGCAACAGGAGACGAAGATTGCGTAGCATCCGCACCAGTTCCAGATCCGGATCCAGTGCCAGCGTCCGAGCCAGAGCCAGAGCCAGCGTCTGAACCAGTACCAGCTTCTGAGCCAGAACCGGAGCCCGAGTCGGATCCAGATCCAGATCCAGTCTCAGATCCCGAACCAGAACCAGCCTCTGAGCCGCCGGAAGAAGTGTCATTGCCAGACGAGCCACCAGTAGGGGTTGAAGGAGCAAGGTTGGCAGCAGCTCCTTTAGCAATCTCCTTGAAATTTGCCAGGCTTCGTGTGGCATTTGCCGAAGTGCTACTCAGGTTAGCATCCATCAAATCTTATTTACTCTTACACGGAGTATATTATTGACTTACTTCTCGTTGACTACCATAACCATTCCGTTCTGGCAGTGCTTGCCCTGGGAGCAGTAAAACCACAAGGGCGTCTTGGCGGAGACCTTGACTGTGTATGTGGGGATCATGCCCATGGCCTTGCTAGCAGCTACGGGCTGGTATCCGGAGAAGATACCGGTCTGGTTGGTGTGGTCGGAGATGGGTGTGCAGGGGTTGTCGAAGTTGGACTGGGCTACACTGTGGTTGCCACCTCGGAACTGGAACTGAATCATATCGCCAACATCCGCCTTCAAGTTGTCCGGGCTGAAAGTGAGAGTACCGTTGGGAGAGCCGACCGAAACGACGTGGACCTTCTGCGCAGCAGCGGAACCCAAGAGGGTAAGAAGAGCAGCGGTGGTAGTAGAGAAATACATCTTGGCTGTTTGTGATGAATTGTTTTTTCTGACTTCGTATAAGTATAATAAAAATGTCGTTAAGAGAGCGTATGTAATAAGCGACTCGCGCTGAAAAGGACTAGCCTTAGAATATTATGTTAATAAGAAATAAAGGCGGAAAATGAAGACCCCAAAGAGAAAACGTAGAGTAGCTGAAATGAATTAGAGAGAGAAAAGAGACAACTCCTTGATGTGTGCGGGAGTGTCATCAGTTTTAAAGGGCTCTCAAGCATAAACCAGACGAGCGAAGATGGGAGATCGCCATGCTGGGGGGGAGGGAGTGGTTCCCTCACCCATGTCCATGTTCATGTCCATGTCCCCTACGTCTAGCGTAGAATCAAGGATCGTGAAGTGAAGAAATCTATGAAACACGTTTTGACCATCTACTAGATGGTTAGGCTTGGAAATGCGGAATTGCTACTACCATGACCGGGGGTATTTAGGAGGGCCTAGACGGACTTGCGAGAGCCGAAATACGTCTTGCAGACCCAGCTGTCACTTGGTCATATCGAGATCTCCTTGGCATTAGCAAAGCCTCCCGGTTGGGACTTGCTTCCGTGCAGGGCATGCTCCTTATCGCGGGGGGGACAAGATGAAGTCTTTTGGCTACACGCGCCATCTCGCTGATACAAAGCGACTATTATTATATCGAATTAGTCTCGCTTAAGACTCATCTATAACCAATAGCGGCGAATATTGAAAATGTATTCGTCTATGATAATACTATTAATACCATGTAGCAGCAGTCAGTATAGAACCTTGATCCATTATTACTGTGCAGCGGCTAGCGATGAAGTTACAAAAGTAAGCTTCAAAATGTTTTGAAATCCGGGGAGTTGAAGCTGGTTGAGATTTGACCAGGGTACGTACTCCGCAATTCAGCAGGAAAAGGAATTAAGGTTGGAGGCTGGCTAGGGTCTAGCCATTAGGAGGCCCGGGAAGCTTAACTTTTAAGGGATTTATCAGTTGTAAGCGACGAAGGGTTCCCGGACCAGGGGTTTTTTCGGAGCACGGATGTGCCTCAGCATGGCCCCAGTGTGACACCAGCCAAACTCAACCGGTTTCATCTTATCCCCTTTTGGGCCGCTACCGCCGACATCATTAATACAGACCAGACGAAATGGGATACACAAGCGAAGGCCATGTGCTTGATAGCTTTTTATCAAATCCCATTATTCTGTATAATTTAACGGTACCTTGGCCAATTAGGCGGCATCTCACATCCGAGCGGCTAACCTAGGAGAAACTTCCAAGGCATTTTAGTAATCTTTTAGGAGTTATTCAGGGGCCGAAACGTCAAAGACTTAAAAAGTTTTGCAGTCAGTTAATCGGGAATGTCATAACGAATGTGATATTATCGAACTGGGACTCGCCTCAATGGAGCGTTTCTATATTCCACGTAAGACACTCGAAACAAACTGGGATTTGGATTGTGAGATTCTCTTATTTCGCGAGCATTGATGCACGATGAAGAAACATCTGTATCAAGGTAGGTAACATCTTTCTACCTATGTAGCCGTGAGTCGAGCTGTCTATCGATACCCATTAATCAGACCGCGCGTTCGACCTCACGTCCTCCAGTAAGCGGGTTTTGAAATCGATAGATAGGAACATATCGTTCCCAGAGGTAAAATAAGATGAGGACCTAAGCTGTAAAGGATGGTGCCGTTCCAACGGAGTCGCTGTCTAGATCCGTATCCCCTGACAGCAGATACGATATATTTCCAACCCACTAGGCTTCGAGAACGAAGTGCCAGAGCCCAATGCTCAACCAACTAGCCCGAGTAAACTCAGCTGACAAAAGAAACGCCAAGATCTTTCTGACAGCAGCTCCGTAGATCGATCTGGAGGGTTGGCTTCCCCTTCCTCTTCATCGCGGCTGCGGTTGATCATGATCCTGTCACAGATCATATGCGTTGAACCAGCACACTGCCAGAGATGTATGTACTCAAGTATTATGCTCACTCAGGTAGCAGAATAAAAACATCCTACCCGTAACCCTTATAGATCCAGCAGCAGCTGCGGCGCGATCTTCTCTAGATCCTCAACCTTGTATATACCATTAGCATCCCATCCCATCCCATCGCGTCACGCAGAAATAACCACTCGTCACCAAACACTACCAACCACCACCCAACGAAAGAAAACAGAAACTCACCTCGAGAAACCCCTTCTCCTTCTCCACCACCGTCCTCGCAATCGCCTCCCGCACAAATATATCCATGTACTTGGCAATCGCCGCGTTCGCATCCTTCGACACCCTCGTCCCCTCCTTCTCGAAGAACTGGTGCAGCACGTGCGTCAGCAGCTCCGGCGGTATCGTCTTCCTCTCCTCTTCTTCCTCTTCCCCTTCCTGCTCGTCATCATCATCATCTACCTCCATCGTATCTTCCTCCCTTCGCCGTCGTCCTTGGTGCTGCTGTTCCCGCTCCTCCTCTGCAAACGGATCCGCGTCGCTCGCGTCTGAAGTCGCTACTTGCGCCTGAGCTTGCGGTTGTTTACGCGCTCGTGCCACGGAAGAAGAACCTGAAGCGCCCGATGCCCGGTTCTTGGTCGCCCCCGACGGGCCTCGGCCGGGTACCTTGCCCGTAGATTGCTTTGGGGGCATTGTCCGATGTGAGCTCCTGCGGGTCTTGAGGTAGGTCAGATAACGGTGGGAAAAGATCTGGAAAGTTGCACGCTGCTATTTACGTGGGGTCTTTTTCAGGAATACTTGACGAGCTATAATGTAGAAATGAACAATGTCGAATCCTTACAAACAATATGTTATTATTTAAGTTTTAGCGGAATTCCGTACACCGCGATTTTTTGTACAGCTGCTCGCCACCTGCCCCTCCTTCTCCAATTACATCGTCCAATTCAACTACCCAACCCATTTGCCGTGATGGATATAATTTTTTATAGTAGATTTGTAACTGTATTATTGGTACAACCCGAAACCTACGAAACGAAGGGAAAAAACTGCATTCACGAATGGTATTATCAAATAGGTATTACTCATTTCAAAACATCACCTGCATTCAGAAGTCTATGAGTCGTATGCAACCGAAAGAGCCAGGCCCACGCAACCGTCGAGGAAAGGGGATGTAGGACGCAAAGCAGAAAGAATACAGTCAAAGGAATTGCCTAGGATCTAAATTACAGCGGATAACTAGCTGACAAGAACGATGCGAGACATGTGTGCCCTGTCTGCCAGTAAAATCCGCAAAATCAAGCTGTTCCAGAACGCCACGGCAATGGGTGATGCCCTGTAACAACTTTCCACCGGAGCGTCCGCCACGCTCCTTTTTATCAACGGCCCTTTGTCGCCTTTATCCACCCGTATTACACCACCACGCCTCTCCGTCTATGAGGTATGAGGGAATTTAACCGGAACCACCCTTGAAGGCCTTTCCGAAGAGGAGAACCTGGAGCTGATCGTAGATCGACAACACACCAGCACCAGCGACACCACGGAGAATGTTGGCACCAGCACCCTTGAACAGGGACTTGACACCCTCCTTGGCGACGATCTGGCGGGCAGCGTCAAGAGTACCCTTGTACTTGACGGCCTCACCAGAGGTCATCATCATACGACGTCGGATAGTGTCAAGAGGGTAAGAGGCGATACCGGCACCGGTGGTAACACACCAACCGAGGATGAAAGAGGCAAGGAAGTTGTTCTGGAGAGAGCCGACGAGGACGACGGGCTTGATCGAGTCGTACATACCGAAGTAAAGACCACGGTAGACGACGATACCAGCGACGGAAGGCATGAAACCACGGTACAGACCGGGGATACCGTCGGAGGCGAGGGTCTTGCGGTAGACATCAACGAGACCGTTGAATTGACGCTCACCGCCCTTCTTGGCGTTCTTGGCATCGTTGGCCAGACGGGTACGGGCGTAGTCGAGAGAGTAGACGAAAAGGAGCGAAGTGGCACCAGCAGCCTAATATAAATATATCAGTATTTGCGAGAGACCCGGAGAAAGAGATCAATCAAACTTACACCACCGGAGGCCAAGTTACCAGCCATCCACCAGGCGTATCCGTCACGCTCCTTCTTGAAGCCGAACATCTTCTTGAACTTGTCACGGAAAGCGAAGTTCAAGGCCTGAGTGGGGAAGTATCGGATAACGTTGGCAGTGTTACCACGCCATAGGGACATGACACCCTCATCGGCGGTGGTTCGTCGGAAGCAGTCGACGATACCGTTGTACTTGCGGTCCAGACGGCCGGTCTTCAACATCTCATCCTGTTTGATTTATTAGCCCCGTCATTTCTTTCAAGGATTTTCAGCCGTGGGCTGCCAAATAGACATGTGAAGACACATATGCGTATTGTGGAGCCCAGAGTTACATAACTCCAATGGGGAAATTTTTGCGGCTGAATGTGATCTACGTATCAACATACCTGGTTCTGGATAAGAAGCTTAACACGCTCGATGGGAGCGGCGGCAGTCTTCGAGACGGCGGCGGAGACACCACCCACTAATTAACCGGTTAGTACCAATTTATAGCGCATGGTAACCATTATCACGCCGCATCGGATATCGATGTACTGGCGAGGATTCCGGTTGGAATTAATTGTGAGAGCAGTAAAACGTACTCAAGAAGTCTGCCAAGAAGGGCTGCGATGTCCGTTAGTTTTAAGTTCATTATTGAGGTAAATAGTGAATGAGGAAGATGTGCGTGCGTGCTTGTGTGGAAGTGGGAGTCTGAGCATTTTTCTTTTCCGAACCATTCGTGCCAGATATCATCCCGCTAAGGAACGGGCCGCCTTCGAAATTACTCGAAAACATGCTTCAACGGTCTTATAAAAGACAATTGAAGCCGTCGACGGCACGCGCGAGGGGTATCGATGGCTAAACGATGGTGGAGGGGAGGCCAATGCTCAACGGCTCGAGCGAGGGATTTGATGATAGTGGAATTATAAATAATATAATTCAAAAAACTTACCGGCATGCCCAAAACCTTCTGTTGCTCAGACATCTTGTCGGCTGTTCAAAGACTTCCTGATCTTTGAAAGGAGACGAAGTGAGTGGAGATTAGAAGAGAACGAAGAAGAAATGGAGAGGAGTTGAAAAGACGGAGGGCGTCGAGCGAAATATTTCTACTGCGACTGGGTCTGCAGAAAATATTTTGGGGGGAGGGAAAAAAAAAAAAATTGCTGCGGGTAACTGCCAAAGGGAACAGCTTTTTCTAGCGACTCTTCCCGGACCCGCCGCTAAGTCTGCACTGAGACCCTTCCCTCGCTTTCTAAACTGGTGGTTGCCCCGAGACCAGTGGATGTCACGTGCAATTATGGATCTAGTATGCTAAAAACTCACTGAAGTAACCACTAAATGTCCCGCTGAAAGCAAGTAAAAAGTAACCTGCCTGGGCCTGTACTTGGGCACCTACACCCAGCCTGGCAGCTAGGCGCCTGCCATAAACTGGTTATCTTAGCGAAAAAAAACTGGCCTTAGAGGTACCCGACCCTACCCTCTTATCCGCTAACTTTTCTGCCGGACAATTTCGGGATGGCCCAATACAAGCAAGCCAAAAAGGATCCTCATCACCTGGACGTGGAGTCTCACTTATTAGAGATCAGATGCGAGCTATTTAACCAACCTAGGTAGTTTCCGCTTACTCTTCGAGTGCTTATCCTAGTTGATAAAGTTGATAAGTTGGTATATATCTGTCCTAATTCTAACCTTTTATTTCGATCGATGCCTTTTACAGAATGTGTTGATTCGTGATATACAACAAAGACTGGGTTATCTAACTACGTGGTTATACAAAAATAGGTATTCATGCTTTATTAGTGTGCACTGTGCAGATCGCATCTAGAATTTTTAAGAATTTTTGGCTAGCTAAAATCCGAGTGTCGGTAAAAGGAAAGAAAGAAAAAAGAAAAGAGTCAGGGTGCTGCTGTTCACCCACATGCGTACATGCGTACATGCGTACATGCGTCCAGCGTTCAGGGGTCTCTTTTTAATTCTTTCATCCCGTTCCCCGAGCAGCTGCCCGAGTCAAGTTTCCGGCTCAAAGTGGCGGTCGTGCCTTGGCTTTGTCGGCTGCAACTTTGTGCGCACATGGTACATGGTACACATGGTACCTACACATGGTATAAGGTATCCACGCCGCTATTCGGATTACCTAGATGTGTTGTAGCCATTAATCAGATCCCATTTCTATTGGGCGACATTCGGGAATTTATCTACATGCCCTTGTACGTGCCATCATTATAGAAACTGGATTACGTACAGACCGACTTAAGAGGCGAAATGCTTCTGGCTAGAGTGGAATATGACGCTCACTCCTTATATTTCTATTGGGTATCTTATTAGGGCTTGATGGATTTTTGTGATAGACAGCAACCTATACTGGCTTAGCCCAAACACTCCTATTTCCCGGTTGTGTCCAGTACATGCAGCCTACGTATTAGGTACTTATACGCCAATATCTAGAAAAAAGATGACCTATGTCCCTATTTAGTTTGGTTGACACCCATTGATATCTAGGTGTTGGTTTCAAAAACATACTGGAAGCTTCTCTAAATCCCAATGGAGGTGTTATATGATTTCCCCCGGTTTCTTTCTTACTGAATTCTAGTGTTAGTAGTTCGTCTTGTAGTAGCAACTTGATCATGGAAAGCTAGCAAGTCCATGTTCACTAAAAACTACGTTTCTGTCCGGGAAGCCGGGGATCGGGAATTATCGTGATCCGACAAGTCTTACAATATCACCATGAAGAGGAAGACATCTTTATAGAACAGCTTCGAAAATAGCACACGAGTCAGACGAGTGTATGTACGCAGATTCATCGGGGTTTCTCATTCGGTCCCTATCTGAATGCAACTGCAAGCGAAATTCTGAACCATAACCGTCCCAATGCTACGCCGAGGACCAAATGCCTGAATCCATCAAAGCCGTATCCGCGATCCATCCGGCCCGCCGAACTCTACTGTTGACTGTCGACCGAACATCATCTTTAACCATGGTATCGTGAGAGTGATGGTTTAGTCTGAGGCACCGACAGCTCGGGCTAGAAACGAGATCAGTATTAAGGTTCCCTTCTTCGAGACTGTGTAAGATAAGACATACTGTAGATCTTCATCTTGCTGTGGGTGACAACGGGCTTGATCTGGCCCTTCTCCTCAAGATCCTTCAGGCATTTTCGTGCCAGCGAGCCGTTGATCTTTAGCCTATCGACGAGGGTGGCAACTGTGACGAGACGGTACGATTGGACGTCCTTGTAGAGCTTCTCAGAGGTGGTCTTGTCGAGCAGGACGGCGTGCTGGGCCTTGTCCTTGACTATATTAAAATACCTGGTTAGTCCAAATAACTCGAAAACCCCGTCTCGCGAGAGGTCGTGTAACGTCTTCTCGAAGGACGCTCATCGCGAAGTTGCGCAGTACTTGCCTTTGCCCCTGTGATATAAATATTAGCCAAAATGTCACTCTAAATCAATTCATCAAATGCGATACATACTTGGACCACTTCTTCTTCTGCTTCTTCGCACCGGACGCTGCGGGAGCCATTTTGTCTGATTTGTGATGTTGGCGTTGCAGTTGTAATTTGATGTGTGAAGGTGGAGGGGCCGAAACAATTAAATTTTCTAAAGTTCGCTTCAGTCTTGTGGGCAGTCAAAATTCCACGTGACTTCAGTTAAAAGGCAAGGACATACCCAAAGTGCATGCCCCAGATGGGCGGGACCTGTCTAGCCCCATACTATGTACCTAGGTACTTATTCATGGCTCATGCTCCTCAACTCCTTCGAGTTGATAGACGTTCATCATTATATTTCTATTCACTTCCTCGAGGTTACGAGTATAAAACAAATATTTACATCTACGCCCTATGCCTACCTACATACATGGCATTTTTGGCATCGTGTTGTCTGATATATAACATAATGCCATCAAGCAGTGGACCGAAGTTTGCACTTTATGCTCAAGAGGAAGATTGAATATGAATATTGACTGAGACCTTGGGAGTCAACGTACGATTTATATTTTATTCCCGCATCTACTTTCCTCACTATATAAATATCCTATTCAGTGCGCAGATGGGTTTACGGTATTGGTTTACGCTATAAGTAGAAGTCATTCGTGATTATATTGAATGGCAGACGTATTATTACGGTGAACGCAACGCAAATCTAACGATATTTTAAGCTTTAATATCGTGGAGATCAGAGATGTTTTACCCCCAATCGGAGTTTAGGGCTTTCCCTCCGTGAAGCATTTGCTAGCTGCTTTAGAGACTGATGTATCTCGTTTAGGGACCCGGCCTTCCTGCTCTGGGTTTCATTTTGAAAGCAAAGCCGGAGTTGTATATATTTCATGGTTACCAGTGGTAGGATTGACAATGGTCATAGGAGAAGAAGGGAAATTTGGTACGCTTTGGGTTGGTATAATACACGAGGGATTGCCCATCGTCTGCATAGGGGAATGATAATCCCCCTGAATGTGTGTAGTAATAAATTCTACCGAATCGGCAAATGAGGACTATATTGACAAGGTTACGAACGCTTTTAGTGAGACAACTATGATCGTCTCAGTTAGTGGGAGGTTACATAAGGGTCTTTAACCAGGCATTTGTAGGCTTTCCGAAAGACGTCGGTCTCGATAATCGTCTCTCGTTCCCCAACATGATTTAAGACACTCGGATGGAAGAGTTTCTTCCGTTCCCAGCTGATGAGTATATTAGCGAAGTCGTTCTTTATAAGTATGGCCCTCGCTCCATGACCTCACCACATGCGGCCAGGGAGTAAAAAGGACCCCGGAGACAGCATCAGGGAAGCGCAACTATGAAGTGGCCCTTATCCATCTCGAAAACCCCAACCCCCAGGCCAGATTAAGTTCATCAGTTCTACCACGGAAGGCATCAATATCAACTTCTTTACGCGCCATGCTACTCCAAATGATGACAGCGTGAAGGAGTACCACCAGTATCCCTCCGGGTCAGCAGCCCTTTTGAAGTCTCACTACGAGTACAACGAGGGTCGAAGGGGGGTTCAGAAATGGACAAGACTACGCTAGGGAACAGTTATAGGCCCTGAAGGACTCTTTAAGGAAGTACTGGAAGCTGCGTAACCGTGAATTATATCCTATCGTCAAAGAAGCTCCTCTGTCTGTTGTTGAGCGCACTTTCGAATAGACGAGCGCATACGGAGATGAAGCTAGCTACGGAATAGTCGAGCAGCCCTGCCAACCCACACCATCAACGTCTCCTAAACCGTGTAAGTCGTCAACTTTCGCCCTTTGGTCGAGGTCGCTCTTATCTGCGAATGATTCTGCTCCCCCTCATGGTGGTCGGAGAAAGAAAGCCTCGTTGTCGTTACCGGAGTCTTCTCAAGGGTCATCCAGGAAACAAGACAAAGAAATAATATGCTTGAAGTGGAGCCAAAAGAGGCGGTATTTCAGCAAAAATATACATTATAACTTAGGTACGCATGAGAATGATCAGTAGTTATGCATTCTATGGCCTATGCCGGCGGGAGAGCTACCCCAATTAAGACCTCGGGATTCTTTCACGGACACAGTTTACGGATAGCCTGATCTTAGGGAATCGTATTCTTAGTGACTGCGATCACCCATGGTCGGCTTTCATTGACTGGGTTCACATTCTGCTAGTCCTTCTTATCTCGACTTGAAGCAGGATTCAATATATCTCGTCTACCGAGAATCCCTTGAAGGGTCCATACTAAGACATAGGAAATCCTCCTCGCAGTTCAAGCACTACTCCAAAGTAATATCGCGACCATGTTTGTTCTGCAAGAATAGCTTATTTCCTGACCCATTCCATAAATCCGTTACTACCGTAATGGTAGAGTTGCGTGTACACCTTCCAGCTTCTTTACAATCTTCATTCTCAAATAAATCTATACATCCTCTCCATGATAGGGGAGCATATAGAGAACGTCTCACTTGAAATAGACCCATCACGAATTCTCTACTTGTAAATTTCCAGCCTAGATAATTCAAAGGTGGACACTTCCAAGTCTGATATTTCCACTTTTAGAGATCGGACAATAACGATGCTAAACATCTCTAGTTTCCGGGTTGGTTATTTCTAACTCATACAATTCAACTTAGACGTTTTCAGCTTGGACAACCCCGAGGTATATACAACTGGGTGTCATGCAACAGTCCCGTTTCTAGAAGGGATATCGAAAGGATGGTCTGGTGGAAGTAAGAAAGGGGTGACTGAGCCGAGGCTAAGCCGAGCCGGAGCTAAGGCGGCGTGGCTGATTTAACTGACCTACATAAGACGCAAGACTAAAAAGCTTGGTGGGACCATGGACGACTATCTTAGGTACCTAGGTACACTAATTAAGTTCCATGTAACTTGACCGTTTCGCATCCAAACTTTCCGAAAAAAAAAAAAAAAAGAAAATTACCCTTTAAACATTCCCTTCTTCGTCGTTATAGGGGATGTCCGGACGCGATATAGGATCGCGAATCATTGCGTAAGGACGTTGAGAAGTCATGAAATAACCTTAGTATAATAATTTTGAGGGCGCGATTTTTCTCATTTTTTCCATTCCTTCGTTTTAAAAACTTATTAGTTCAATGCTGGCACGCGTTGCCTCCTTGGCGTGTTCAAGTCCAATCGCGCAGGGCACACTCAATTCTATAACGGTTTAACTTAGTATTCTCTTGATTTAATTGTCACCATATTTTAACTCGTAAGAGCCTCTTGTCGCACGCACCTTTAGCCACCATGAAGGGGCCCGGCTCGGCCCTGGGGCTACGAGCAGGCCCACGACGAATCTCATTTCTCCTCGTTCTCCTCGGTTTATTCGCTCTCTTCACACTCCTTTACACACTGCCTAACTCGATACCGACTGGGCCGAGTTTGTCAAAATCGCTTGCCGACCATAAAATTTCTATACCGAAATATAAGGATAAACTCTCGTCGAGCATATTGAACCCTTTTCGGCCGGCTTCTCACAAGCCTCCTGAACAGAAGAACTCAACATATGGGGAAAGCTCGTGGTATTCAAACTGGAACTGGAGAAACCCCTTCTCGTCATCTGTTACCATGGACGAGAACCGGTCTCTCCTCCCACCTTTGAAAGAAAGAGCTCCGATTTACTGTTATTACGATACCACCGTTCAGCGGGATGAACCTACAAAGGAGGCCGACAGCGCGCTGCTATTAACATGGAGGCGGGCTTGGTGGGCTAAGGGGTTTAAGCCTATCATCCTAAGTGCGGCAGAGGCTATGAACAATCCGCTTTACGATGAACTTCAGAGACTGGATGTGGAGCCGAGTTTTAAGAAAGATATGATGCGCTGGCTCGCGTGGGAAAATATGGATGGGGGACTTCTCGCGCATTATTCGTTACTCCCCATGGCAGCCTATGAAGATCCTTTGCTCTCGTTTCTACGAAGAGGAGAGTATCCAGGCTTGACAAGGTGGGAAGATATTGATAATGCTTTATTCGCTGGTCCTAAAGTTCAGATTGCCGACGCAATTATTCAAGCGCTACGAGACCCCAAGACTAAATCCGCCAAGGACGTAATTTCTGCAGTTTCTAGTGAAACTTTCCGCGTCGATCCGTCTCATGATTCACTAGCGTCCTACGATACCAAGACTATCGAGAAGACCTACCCAAAGATAGCGGAAGAAATCGCAGCAGATCGTGACAAGGGCATGAAGAGCTTAAACCTCCTTATTAACTTCCACCTACATAATACTTGGCAGGACATCTTCAGCAGTGGCATTGCGGTTCTTAAGCCCATGCCGACTCACACTACGCACATGATTGAGCCTGCCCTGGACTTGGCAACTAGGCTCGCGATCTGCAGTGACAGTCCAATGCCCGCATCCTGTCCGCCAAATCTTCCAAAGTGCTCGCCTTGTGTATCATCTCATCCTATGAAGATCTCAACCCCGGCTCGTTACAAGAACACTACGGATTTGTATACTATAGGAACGGTCCCGCATCCGTACACGTTGCGCACGTTGGATACGCTTCGAACCAATCTAGATATCGCTTATATTAGGCGGGAGATCAAAAGACGTGACGAATGGCTCTATCTAATCTTCCAGGAGCTTCTAGGCACGGGTATATCTGGATCGTTGCGCGTGCTAACATTCAAGGATGCCGTGGCTGGTGAATACGCAGCGTCGCACTCCCTCTGGCTTACAGCCGAGAAGGAGTCACTCCCGGATGACCTGGACTGGTGGTTCGGTTTTGAAATTCCGAGTAACACGACTGACGACGGGAAGTCGGAGACCCCAGTTCCAGGCCCGGAACGTCGCCCCAAACCGCAACATGACCCGGCAGATGGACCAATCCCATCCGATGATGACCTCTTACGGGAGCCAAGCCTCCTAAATAGGGCGCGGGAAGTAATGAAGAGCAAGGATAAAGAAGATGAACGTGTACGGAACGCTATTGAAGCCTGGAATCTGGCGGATACAGAGGCCTGGCGATTTGCTAAGGCATTCTTGGCACGTTCCAAGGTAGAGAGGCTTAAGTGGGAAGAGGAGGAGAGTAAGTACGCTGGAGGGGTAGGAAGCGAATCTAGAGGGCGAGGATCCAGCTGGCTTCGCTGGGGCGACGATAAGAATGAAGAAGACTGATTACTTAAAGTAAATATGTAGCATTGACGATACGGACGGGTGGCAATGGATGTGTATATTTAGGGTCGAGTATATTGGCTATGACCAGATATACTCACGATGACAAGCATGGAGTTTGCGCGTTGCGGGGTCTATTAGACTAGAACTTGGTAGATTTGTGTTGAGATCCTGCTACCTAGCGCAGGTGTATTATAATCAAATCAAGATATATTTCTAAAGAGTGTTCTTGCCCTGGTTCCATAACCGGTGGCTTTGAGTGAGTGCCTTTTTTTTTTTTTTTTTTTTTTTTTTTTTCATCAAAGCAGGCCAGACTGTTGGGAGTCGGCTCGAAGACGAGGATGTTGAATTCGAAAGGAAAAGAGCAACCGAACTAAGCTAAGCAAAAGCAACCAAGGATATAAGTTGACCCTTACGAACCTGAGACTGCAATAGTATCCCCGCCCATCTCGCCGCTTAATTCCCGTGACGTGACGCCGCGTCTCGTCAAGCCGGAGACTAAGCCGGCTTCAGTTCTGGCGTCCGCGCTGCCCCTCTCACCTCCTCCATCCCCGCCATTACGAGCCGACAATGCCGGAGAAGCAAGGTACGATTGCAGAGCGCTCCTAGCGGCTTCGACGACCTTTTCGGCAAGCTTCAGAGCGTTTCTCAGCTCGTGAGCGGTGACATCATCGCTATCATCCCCGCCGGGGGGAGGGCCAACTTCCGTCGACGAGGGATCACGACGACCACCGGCTAAAGTACTAGTGCCATTTTCAGGATCAGTTTCCTTGCGGCGGCGGAGGTCTCGCTCCTCGAGGAGCTGAAGGATGTGGCCGTTGAGCCAGACGCCCTCGAGCTGTGCCTTGGCCATGTCCTTCGCGCCGCTGATGCGTCCGCGGCACGTGGGCTTGCCGCAGAGGCAGTCGAAGGGCTGGGCCATGTCCCACTCCGTGGACGGGTAGAAGAACTACGGCGAGAGGTGAGCTTCTTGCGGGGAGGGGAGGGACGGGCTTACCAGGGGAGGGGGGTTTAGGATAGGATAGGGGGAAGAGTGAAAATTAGGGGTAAAGGTGACGACGGACGGTCAGTTCTTCTCCGGGCTTGAGGCCGTTCGGGCCCGCGATAACGTTCATGTTGGCGGTGTCGAAGATGAGGGACGGCTCGCACGAGTGGTTGATGTACAGCAGATCGCTGTTCAGGTCCAGGTGCTTGTCCCGGCCGCACCGAACGGTGGCGTAGCTCGGGGACTCGGCGAAGGTGCACGGGGGAAAGTCCAGTTTCGCATATAGTCCGAAGGGAGGCAGGGAGATCTTGGACAGGCTCTTGGAGGTGAATTCATGCGGGTTGACGATCACCTCTTGGATGTCAGGATGCGAGGGCTGGTCCCAGTGTGGAGTCAGCGGTGCCATTGCGAATTGAATGAGCTTGATTTATCCCTCCTTCGGTTTTCCTCTTTAGATCCCTGAATAGCCGAAAGGAGCAATAAGTCCTTTCTCTCAAAAGATTTGAAGCGAGGTAGTAATAGCAGATGTCGATTTAATGACTGGGTAGTTGTGCTTGTGCACGTATCAGGATTATTGCTCAGTCGTCCAGGTTTGTGAGATTTGTTAGAGATATAAAAGGATTCGATCGAGAACCAGGAGATCCCCATTTTCCCTATCGGCTGTGGCGTCACTTTCTATAACACTAGAGTGATTCTGTTTTTGGCGCTAAAAAATAAATCCCCAGGGGGTTCAATTACACTATGTTAGTGTTAAGCATAAAAACCGAGGTATGCAAGGAATTATAGAGAGATTTCGTTCTAACTTGGACTATATCTTCTCCAAGTTGTTCCAGTAGTAGATAAGTATACGTAACGCAGCCCTACGCTTTTGGTTACGTACATAACGATTTAGCGAATCTTAGTGCAGGACTTAAATGCAGTAAGAGATGGAGAAGTTTTGGGATTGGTCGGTTGGATCGTAGGGTGTAATATCTTAAAGCCTATCACAGATGCTGTATCGCCCGAAGTGGGCAACGAATCCTGCAAGAACGAGTCTAGCTCGATATGGCCGTAGGTCTACACGGGACTTACGGGGGAATAGATCTCAGCAGGTACAATTACCCAGAAAACTGCTAAGAATGGTACTTCCAGTTATCTCTGCGCGTGTTAGGTAGAAACAAGCACGCAGTTCGCGGAAGGTGGGGTTAGGTATCCCCCGCCGAGGTGAGCTAAAATGTAAAATTCAAGAGCGTCTTTGCGGGTCTTTCTGTCCGAATCGATGGATCTGATAGTGGAACTGATAACCCTAGTTGTCCGCAGAAAAGGTAAGAAAGGTTAACCGAAATGCCCGTGACCCCCATGTAAGTATCCACAAGCTCTATCCACATTTATAAAGATGTACCCGGGTACTTTACATTGAAGTGCATGTAAATGCGAACATGACTCGTGACGGGTCCTTTTGTGATACTTACAAGATACATACATGCCTACTTAACATACTACATGTACATCTAACCCGGTACTTGTTTACTTCTCCTTTTTTAGTTAATATAGTACCGAGATACTCGTGCAAGCAAGTATCTTATGCGACGGTTTATCTGCGGAACTATCTGCGGAACTGCCGACTCGACTGACAATGGCGCTTGACGATTTCCATGGTCTTAGACCCTCTTATGCTCCTCCGTGCTAGACCAGGTCGGTTATCCCCTTATCCCCATGTCCACACTCGAAGAGCTCCGGGTTACCCAGCCGAGTAAACTAGGATGAGGGATAGGGTGAATTCTCCCCTTTGGAAAACGAGTGCGTCATGCTGTGCTACATCCGGATGAATTCCAACACGGCAAGTAGTCGTCGACGACTCGAAATTAAGAGCACTAGGAGCTTTATAAGTTTACCTAAAGAAGGCTTCTAGAAGACAAGCCGCGTCGTCCAACTCTGACAGCCAATTCCCCGGAATGCGGCTGACTCGATATTAGACTACCCGCCTGGCGTGCAGAGCCTAGCGAGACCTCCCGCGATGCGATGCCGGGATGTCCTGTAGCCCACGCGATGCGCATTGGCCCTGGCGATCTCGCGAGGGCCCAGTCAAATTATTATTCTGAAACATACACCACTTGGCACCGGCATAGGCCAGACTACTCTGGGCTAAATATCCTTTCAGTCAGCTCACCGTGGCCGATGTAGTATACGCTTCGATATTGCCCGCCCATCCAGGTTGTTGCTGCGCCCAGACCCTGGAACGACCTAGGTATTTTGCTCACTCATCTGGGGCACGGCTATGCTTCTCCGAAACTTTCCAGATGGGCATTCCCAACCAATCCAAGCCCGGCCGCTGCCTGAGCGCTTTAGTTGTCGCCGAAAATCCCATGGACGCATTCGAATCAGGTGGATATTGAGTCACGATTCGCTGATATCAGCCTTTTGTTATACATATATCGTAACCCTCCAAACGTCACCGGACCTCTACTATAGGATGGTTGCAATGAGGTCAGCGGCGTGGGAGCATGCCTGCACTTGTCACGATTTCCCTAATGAGCTGTGATCACGGTGACCTTGATTTAGAAGCTACGAGGTTACACCGGTCGATTGGGAACCCTGCCTACTAGACTTTTATCAAGAATAGCGATGCCAAAAGGAAGCGGCTTACGCGGTTACGCTCGGGAGCCTATGCACTGAAGCGTCACCCACCAGTAGTCTTTGAAGTTGTTCTTGAGATGAATACACCACCACCTAGCCGAGCCAAACTGTGAGAAGGATTCACTGTCGATCTATCACCACGTGTGTGGGTCGGTAAAATCTCCTATAGGGGATCTAACATGCATTTTTTGACTCCATGCTAGAAAGTAAGGCGTGACACTTCGACATCGTGGGTCTACCCAATAGTTATCAAGGACCTAGAGCTGTGTCGGCCCGGACGTTGGAGTGGGGGGTTTGTTCTGAAGAGGATAGGCTCCAAGGTGTGGCTACGGAGCTTTTAAAGGCCTGATTTCCTTTCCATTCTCGAAATTATACTTTCTCAAGGAGGATCGCCACCGAAAATCTGGTTGTCTATCATTACCACCATCGCCACGGTCCTTCATCAACGTTCAAATACCGAAAATATAATTTTTGAGATACTTTATCAAACATCACTAAGCACGATGTTTTTCTACTCGAGCACCGGCCAAAATAAGCTTGAATCGGCCCTCTCATTGGCAGCCAACGAAAAGGAGACATCCTACTGTCTAAATCACAAGCCCGAGCCGCCTCCGCGACCGGAACCTCCGACGCCGAATCCACCTAACCCCGATGATCGACAGTCTACAACTACGTAACAAGCGTTCGTACTACTTCAAGGGACGGATAAAAATAGGGACCGTTGAAGTCTGGTAGTATTGAATGCAGCGTGGGTAAGACACTCAACGCCACGCAACTTTCTTAGTCATCTTGTGTTTGCACGTCTCCTAATAGTTTTATAGCCGACTTTTACGGGGTCCTGTATATACACTAGCATGGACACAGATATATGACGATCTGAGATGTCCCCGAGTACCATAGCTTCGGGGCATCAGCTATGTACGGAGCTTTTGTTACTAATCTATCCTTAAGATCAAGGTTTATGAACACGTCTTTACGGATACCTGGCTGTAAAGTTTCCCTTGGCCCATCTTCTTGGGGGTTTTGGCGTCATGAATAGCATTATTACCATCTATGGCTCGGCGTTTATGTGTGCTCATATTCAGGGGAAAGGGTACTGTGGTTTCTTATATCACAATCAACTCGCTGTTTATTAGCATCGCATTGGCACACGCAGGCTTGAATATCTATTTGGTTACCACTACTATAGACGTGTACACGGATCGCTTGTATTTCCCTGAGTATGGATCCTGCACCGTGTCCCAGGACTTGATGTCTGTTTGATCTTGTTTTCAAGACCTACAATCCATTTTCTTTTCTCCCCTCGCTAGAATGCCCCCTACTTACTTTCAGGGGCAAGGGGGGATGGCTCCTAAAAAGACTCCTGCTATGCTATACACGTTCATACCCTTACGCTTTTTTTATAACTACTTGAAAGTGTGAATCAGTTGTTCTGGACGGTCATTAGAAGCTTCTAAAGTGAAATAAGGATTATAACTGGAACATGTAATACCTCCCTTGTAGCCCCTTTTATTGTGATAATGGGAGTTGGCGTATAACTTTCGATGCATAGCTGCTTTATGTAGAAAACCAAGTACCAGTTCAAGCTAGAAGTTTCTATAAAGACATAGATAACTACCTATATTTCATCTGGTAACACTTAGCACATGGAACATGCTCGCTTCGCACACATATACCGTTATGCTTTATTTAGTTCCAGGCTGGCCTTCTACCATAGAAGAAGGCATTGGCTATGTTTCCTGCCAGGAAGGTACACTATATTCAAAGGCAGGCACAAATATACTTACACGTCTAGACAGTTATACTCTCGTGCGTGCATGCTCTATTTATGTGTAGGTAGGCATACTGTGACAGGCAGGTACGTATAAATATCTGGCTTAGAGTATACATGCCTTCCTGTCTTTTTCATATAGACGTGAGGTACTACGCATGATAAAGGAAGAAGGGCTCTGTAGGTAGGCTTAACTTACTGTGTTAACATGAAGTAGCCGCTCTACTAATACACGTACTTAATATTTAGGGCACATAAGTGCCTTTTATCCAAAGCATAGTGTAGATAAGTATCGATTGGATAGTAGTATGCACATTATTAGTAATTCCTGGTTCGTTTGAAGGCTGATGTAAGTGGACGTGACGTACCCGGGTAGGTATAGGGGGCATAGGGGGTATAGGAGTACCCGTTCGCCGAATGTTCCTGCTCTATAAGGTATTCTAGGTACCCATACGTCTTGTGCCCCTTTCCTTCCAAGGGAATAGACTACCTAAGATGCATGAGTGCGTACCTAAGGTCAAGTGCAATCCATCTGACTGTGAACGTTGTAAGTAAATGTCCTATTAAACCATTCTCTCTTATGCTGCACTTCTTCCATGCGAATCATCTACTTCAACTTTGTCTACCTCTCCCCATTGATGCTCCGATACAGCATAGCCTTTACAGATCTGCCTCAAAAGATCTTGTATGTCTACCCGTTGCTGATTGCTCACGTCTTTCGCTTGATTGTACCTTTTTTTTTGGTATGTAAGTACTGTCTCTTATCACCTGGTTGATGGTTGATCAACCGCACTGTCGTTTTATCACCTGGCGGGTGGTCCATCTTCCTAGGCAACGCCGCAGGATAACCTGAATCACATCCCCTCGTCCCCTAATCCCTAAGGACACAACACCCAGAAACAAACACATGCAGACATAACTAAACGCGTCGACGCGATTAGGGTTTTTGATCTTTTCTTCCTACAATCCCACAAACAATTTCGCCGATACCTTTTAACATCGTCCACATCCGCGCACAACTCAATTATCGCCTCCTTTCCTCCTTTCCCAATTGTCTACAACCAATTGCACTCTGCGCGCACCAACGGTTCGTTTCCCCCTATAAGCTGTCATATATTCGCAGCACAGTTTCTCATCTCTTCGTCATATTCCCTTGCACCTAGCCAAAATATTGGCTGGTCCATTCGAGCTCTCCAGACGAGATGTCTGGACGCCGTTGCTACCCAAACAGGGCGCGGTTTGAAAGAGAGCTTAAATGTGCTCAACAACATGGCATCCCAATCTCAGTAGCCACTTTTACTAGCATCAGATTCAGGTTCAGCTGCAACAAAGATGTTCGCCAGATAGTTATCAGCTCTGAAATCAGTCATGCTTTACCATATCCTATCACATCTCCTTTGAATTTATCCAAATTCATCCTTTCCCAACTTGAGGCTCAGAAGATTGCTGACCCCAATAGAATCCCTCCGCAGTTATCCGTGGCTCTAGAGCTCATCTCCGAGAGATCCTCCAAGAAGCCCACGCAGGGCGAATCGTCTACTTTTCCGACACTGTTCCGATACTATCACGACGAGCTGACCAGAACCTACTTTGTTTACGCCTACCTCGATATCTCGATGGAATCTCGCAAGTATACCATTGATGAGCTACTCCAGCTCAAAAGAAACCTCTCTAAAGACTCATTGGGCAAGCTCTGTATTAATCGGGAAGTTGGTGTGTGAATCCGCTTTTTCTTTAGCTTCTGCCTGAGCTCCCCCTCCCTCCCTCCCCCCCTTTCCCCCTTTCCCCTATTTCCTCTATTTCCCTCCTTCCATCTTTCCTTCAATTTAATTCTCCCACCTAATGCATTTTATTACCTTCCTCTTAACTATTCAATATCCCGCCTCCTATCCTGTATCGTTATCCTAATACTTTGTATTTTATCTTGTTATTCATCACCTTGTCGCGATCCCACTCACTAACAACCCATCGTAGCACTCTCGCTAACAACCCCAGCTGAGATTTTTAAAGGCCTAACGAGCAAGATGCCTGCTCAGGTTAGGCACGCGAAGAGAACCAAGGAGGACATATCATCCTCAACGGAGAGTGATGAAATTATCTTCCATGGCAAGAAGAATGGCCGAACTCAATGGCAATACAAGGGCCGCACCGGATCAGAGGTTTCCTCAAAGGAACCACTCTCAGCCCCTGCGGGACTTGTAGCACAACAGAGTGAAGGCTTCCAAAGATTCTTCAAAGCTGTCGTCTCTCCTACACATGTTCGGGTAACAGCTGGAGGAAGAATTGTACCAAACACGCGCGGTTCCGTGTCACCAACCGCGAAATGGGACAAAGAACGTCCGACTACCAATGGATTGAGCTCGACAGAGGTTGCTAAAGCTGAGAAGCCTGAAGTTACCAGCGGTACTGCCAGCCAGTTTCCGCAAGCACAGATCCCCCTACAGTTCCCTGCACCCCCGGGATATTTCCAGCACATGGGTCTGCCCATGCCCCTATATCCTGTTCCTCACGGAATCCCAATGGCCTATGGTATGCCCACTCTTCCCTTTGCACACTCGGGTGGTAGGCAGCCCGCTCCTATTCAAAGTCAGCAGGATATTGACGAGGTTACCAAAGAAGTTAAAACTCAAGACGGTGCCAGTGATAAGAAGCCAAGGCCCGCTCCTATTAAGATCGCCCCTAGAGATCAGTTCGAACAGAACCGACCGTTCTACCATAATAGCAACGTGATCTACCCTCCACCTTATGGGATGGTGCAGAGCCAGATGCCCATGCCAATGATGCTTCCAAGCCCGTGTTACCCACCGGGTGTTGTCGGACACGCAAGCTCTGCTGGAGCTCAGATGCCTGCCTACGGCCCAATGAGCCAACCTTCCCCTGCGGCACCAATGTTTAGTCCTGCTGCTGTTCCCTCTCCTCATTTCAACGTCCCTCATGCTGCTAGTGGAGGTACTCGACCAGTGCAGCCAACTTCTGCTCCTGGCCAGGGGACCACGCCTCACATCACGTCAATTAGACCCAGTGAAATTACAAAACGTCAGCTTGACGCGTTGAAGACGTCCCTTAAGTACTATGAAGACCAGCTCCAATATAACAAGCACCAGATCGATGAGAAATGGACAGAGGAGCAAGCAGCTAAACTGAGAGAAAGTGTACGCCAGTTCGAGCACAACTATAAGATGCAGGTAAATTTTGAGGCCTCCTACTATCCTCAACTTCCCGCGAGTTCCTCAACTTCAACACAACAAGGAGGAATCTGGAAGACCCCCACAGGAAGTTCCAGTGTCCGAAGCCGTCGAGGAGGAAATACGTCTCAGAATAGTTCTGTCGGCATTGGTGAACAAGGACGCGGCCTTTTACCATTCCAATCGTCTGAGCGAAATGGTTCAGCACAAGGCAACTACAGGAACTTGAAGGCGACTGGAATCAACTCCAATAAAGGAAACACCTCACCGCTCAACTTAGATCCTGCTCTAGAGGCACTTATCCAAGAGAAGATGAAGAGAGGCCTTGCTGTACCCGACTCAATGAAAAACCCAGGATCATACACCGACGCTGTCCCCACACCTACTTTTAACAGAGCGCCACATTCCTTCGCAACTCAGTCTGAAGGGGCGAACTTTGGGCCGCAGGTAGGCTTCTCTGGTACTCAGGGGATGGGTGGATGGTCACCCGTTGGTGTGCCACCATATGACCAGAATGGAAACTGGAACAACATCTACTCTGCCAACTCGAACCCAGCAAACCCAGCAAACCCAGCAAACCGCGCTCCCGCCGTGAGTTCCCAGTCGTCGTCGGCGAATTTCTTTCCGAATAGCCACAGCCGCCCCTATCTTGTTGGAACTTTGCCTCGAGGAGTAAATCCACACGGTGGTCATGGAGCGGACTACACCTACTCGCGAGAGTTAACCACCGAGGAGAAGCGAGCTCGAAGTAACTACTGGGGCCACGTTCCGAATGTAGGGTTCGGCTTGCCAAAGTTTGACGGGAAGGATTTCTACCCCCCTTCACCAGCAAAGGTAACCCGGGGCGGCGAGACCTCCCAATCTGCACTTCGTCCAACAATACCTAGCGGTCGACCTGATGTTGACTTTGGCTTCCGAACTCGGCCTACAGAGAGCGACCCGTTCCGTCCCACCCATGGGACCCAGAAAGTCAGCAAAGCCATTCCTATTGTTGCTCCTGACGACGTTAACCGAGGAGGTGCGCCCAAGAAGAACCCGGCTTCTCTTGGACCGCAAGGTGGAAATAGCACCGAAGGCCTCTCTAATAAGCTTAACAGCGTTAAGATCTCGTCCCCAAGCGAGTCTTCCGAGGGTCACGGGGTCGACAAGAAGCAAGATGCGATGGGTCGACGAACAGTTGAAAGATCTAGGTATGTGCGCGGACGCTTAGGTATGGAATTGAGGCTGATTTTTTTATAGCAACAAGTCTGGAAACGATCTCTGGCAAACCATGCTTAAGAGAGGCTCAACTAGTGGAACTGTAGTTCCTAGCACAGTCTCGTCGACCACAGCTACGGGATACTTGCCTCAGTACCATGGGCATGCTGCTGCCTCTCTTGGACCTGCGATTTCTAACACGAGCAACACAACAGCCCGTACTTCGCCGGAAGCCGGAGACAAAGGAATTGAATATGACACTCAACGATCCGCAGAGAAAGTTGGAGAGAACTGTCCACCCAACGAGACGCGTTCGGCAGACTACGATCCGTTGAAGGATGTCCAAGAACGCATGCTTCGTGATGCCGAGCGACGTGGGGTCGTTGGCTCGGAGTGGTGAAGGTTAAGCTGCACATTGCCGGGAGGAGTAGAACAGCGTCATACCCGCTCATCTTCTCTATGCCTTCTATGCGAGGAGAAATGAGGCAGCAGCTCTATAAACAGCATCTTGTTATACTCATGACAGTATGATTAGGTTCATTCTTTGAGAAGTCGACTATAGGTTATCGTTTACGATTTGAGTCGACGAAATATTTCCTATTTGTTTTCCCCGTTACCGTTTGGAGGTTGCGGACACTTGTATGATCATCCCGTATGATCCTTTCACATGGTCAAGATTGCAACGATACCTTGTGTCTCTGTCGAGATAACAAGGACATTAGCAAAAATATGTGCTATGTTACTTTTGAGCGGCTACTTTTATTCGGCGAAAGTAATAATTCTCTTCGACATGATTTCATTTTCTTGACGATGCGGAAAGGGGGAGGGATGATGGTATCGCGTAATAATGACGGAACTGAGGTAGTTGAGGTCAAGGAGCACATGAAGGTTGTGGCATTGCAGATTTCGTTATCGCTTTTAATTCTTGTTGCTTCGGCATACTTTACTAGGATCAACAGTAACTTCTTCTTGCCTCAGGGCACATAATTGACACCATTCGTTGTATTGTAATAATAATAACTAGTCTTTTTACTCACTACGTAATACTTCGCGATGACCTAATAAGGGTAATAATCTTTTGTTTTATTTTGTTTTATTTTTCTTGATAAACTCACGACTACAAATTAGGTAGGAAGATAATTAATGTACTTCACCATCAAACTCCCAACCTCATGGAATATTTCATCTACTGGTTGACAGTCTGCAGGCGAGGGGGCGACAAAAGGGGGTGATTCATTTATATCCCTTGCGCTTGCTTTACTCTTCGCCAGTCGTATACCTCGAAAACCAAAGGGTTGAAGTTGACGCGGAGATATCCTGGCGGTATTTTCTTTGCTTACGTAGAATTGAATAAGGGGAGAACATCATCATACCCTAGGTATGCTTACGAAGAGAAGCTACTTACCTCTTAATGGGACATCTATATGAATGAACTTTTCATCCTGGAGAAGATTCGTCCATTCATGCCCCCTGGATTCGTATGACTCTCTCAATTGGAGATGAAAGAAAGAGAGAGTTAAGCCTAGAGGTCAGTTTGGCCGATACGGCACGACACGTCAAGGTCAGGAAGTATACATATCTAAGGAAGCAAGGGACTTCGGGAAGAACCTCCCATGGAACATTTCACAAGAAACTGTGAAATGGCCATTGTGTGCATGCAAATGTGTTTTTCATTTCTGGTGGGCGGGTTATAACACCCAAGCGCATCTAGATGCTGTGATCGTCGAGCTCCCATGCAACCAAGTCCCGCCGATGATTTCCCCCCCCCCCCGTCTTTGCCGAACAAGATAAAGTCGGGGAAGAAAAAAAGTTGTGACCATTTTTTTACCCTTTCGCAAGACGCCATATTCCGTGATATTTCCTCCCGTTCGAGTCAGTCGTAGGACGTTTTCGTCAATTCTTTCACCAACGGGATATAATCCGCCTTCCCCCCTTTTCGCCAGACACAGGCCGAGTCATGGAAGAATAAAACGTAGGGGAGGGGTCATGTGTTGAGAAGCCAAAGAGAAGCATGCTTATTTGGCGGCGGCCTTGCCCTTAGATCGAAGCTCGCGGCCAACCTTGATGCGCTCCAGGATGTTCTCGCGGTCCTTGTCGAGCTTCAGCTTGGTGATGACGACCTTGCTGGGGTGGATGCCGAGGGGCACGCTCTGGCCGGAGGCCTTCTCGCGGGTGACGCGCTCGATGTGGATCTGGTACTTGAGGCGGTAGACGGCGGTGACCTTGCCCTCGCGGCCCTTGTTGGTGCCTCGGACGATGGTGACCTCGTCGTCCTTTCGGACGGGGATGCTGCGGACCTACGGGCGTAATCGTGTTAGAAGAAGAAAAGATATATTCCATGGGGTTTAGGATATTGGGCGGCAAATGTGAATACTTACGTTGTACTTCTCACGCAGCTCCTTGCTGAGGGGAGCGCTCATGATGACGCGGCGCTCGCCGGAAGACGCACCGAAGTGCGCCTTTCTCGACTTTCGTCGCGAGCTGGCGATACCTTTTACAAAAGGTCAATTAGCATTTATCCTATCCCATTACCAGTATTTCCTCAATTGACGATGATATCAAACCGTCCAAAAAGAGGAATTGGTAGAGCGTAAAAGACGTACCGGAGTTGACCTTGACCATTTTGTCGGTTTTGGGCGTTGGGCGAAGAATTGGTGTTTCCGAAAGGGTTGGTGTTGGGAATTTGGCGGAGGTTCACGATTTTTCGGAGGAAGTTGAAATTGTTACAGGAAAAAATGTTGGTGGGATATGAAATGTTGATGTCTGCCCTAAGCAGGGGGGTGGACCCGTCCTTGCCTGGGCCTCGTTTAACAGATTTCGCAGATTAGATAAGAGAATGCGGCTTGCCCGGCTTGCACACCTAGGTACGGAATACTTAGATGTGGCTCAACTTCAGGTCCCACTTTGAATTTTAGAAGTAGAGGTACGTACCGACGTAGTATGATTTCAAGGTGGGATGCATGAAAGTTGCAAGCTTTATGACTGGATCTTTCGAGTTTTGAACTTCCAAGAGCGATTGGAAAGATCTTAGGGATACCTTAAGATTAGATACCCAGGTAGTCAATCGACAGCAAAATGTGGTCTAGATTAATGCGCCGGAGGGCGCTTACATCACTACGGAATTCGTGTAGTTCTACAAGGAATCAAATCCAAAGAAGGACGCTGGTCTCAGCACCCAAACCTGGCGATGGACCTCTTATGGAGAGACGACCGGACAGAGAGCTTCCAAGTGCGTCCCTTTCCTTATAACATACTCACCAAATATATATATATATTTATATTTATGTTTATATTTATGTTTATATTTATATAACTAACCACCGAACCCTAGACATCAACACCTTCCGCTGGGGCCGCACATTCCCCATATTCCTAGCCCTCATCGCCGCCTCCAGCGTCGCCATCTTCAACTACCAAAAGCTCTCGAGCCCCATCGTCGCCTCGACCCTGTACGCGCTGCGCACGAACCCGCGCGCCCGCGAGATCCTCGGCGACGAGATCTACTTCAAGCACCAGATCCCCTGGATCGCCGGCGAGATGAACCAGCTGCGCGGCCGCATCGACATCCGCTTCCCCGTCAAGGGAACCCGCTCCACCGCCGTCATGCGCTTCGCCAGCTTCCGCCCCTCCCCCAAGGGCGTCTTCGAGACTACCGAGTGGAGCCTCGAGACCCCCGACGGCATCAAGGTCGATTTGCTCGATGGCGAGGACCCGTTTAGGGCCGCCCCCGCGTTCCCTATGGACGAGGACGAGCGCGAGGAGGCTACGAGGGGGTTTAGACAGCAGCTTAAGTGAGGGGAGGGGATTGTGTGGTTCCCGGATAAGATACTGCTGCTGGGCATATAGTTCTACGAAGGAGTACCGCGTTGGGTATGGTAAAATACTCTACGTGAGGCTGTTGAAAGTCGAGGCATATCGCTTCTACGCTGGTACCTAAAGTAGTACAAAGAGAAGACAAGGCATAACTAAGTTGGCAGAGTGGACGACCTATAACATCGTACCCCTTCACTGGGGTCAAGATTCGTGTACATCATCATTGTATATGGTACAAATGTAGTATATATTCTACAATGCGGCCGCCACAGCCACGGCATTTCCTAAGCTACCCGCTTTCCTCATCTCCTTAAGTTCTAGATGCGTTTCCCGCGCCGCTTGCAGATGCGCCTCGTGGCCCGCATTCCGCTCCAGTAATATCCTCTTGGCCTTCGCGATGAACGTCTCGGCTGGAGGGTCCTTCTTGACAGCATCCGCTAGCTTCACTAGGCAGCCCTTAGGTCCTGCTACGTGACCATTCACCACGACAATGCCCGTCTCGTTGTCTACCTTGAGCACTCTGAGGTTCTGGACCGTAACTCTTTCTCCGCCCATACGTCCCGGCATCTTCTTGCCCGGATGCACACGCGAACCACCGCCCTGACTGGGACCCGAGGTACCGATCGTCCTGTGGTTCTTGGAGTTACCGTGACTGGCCTCCTGACCGGCGAAGCCGTGCCTCTTCATACCACCCGCGAAACCCATACCCCGGCTTTTGCTCCTGGCATCGACGAACTGGCCGATCTTGAACCAATCCGGCTGGAGCTGCACGCCGACGGGCAGCAGGCCCTCCTCGTCGCGCACCTTGAACTCGGAAAGGTGGCGCTTCGGGGCGATGCCCTTGGCCTCGAAGTAGCCCAGCTGCGGCGCGGTGACGTTATCCGGCTCCTTCTGGCCGTAGCCGATCTGGAGGGCCCAGTAGCCGTTCTTGGCGCGAGTCTTCTGAGCGACGACTTGCACTTGGTCCATCTGCAGGATGGTGCAAGGCGTGCGCCTGCCGTTCATATCGTACATGGCCGAGACGCCCACCTTCGTGGCTAGGATACCCGACCGCAGCGGCGTCGACATCCTCTTGCGCTCTAAAGCCGCCGCGGGGCCCGTCGTGGGCGTGGGCAGACCGGCGCTCTGCTGGTTGAAGCGGGTGGGTCTCGTGCGCGGGTTGGCCGTCGACCAGCCATACTTGACGCCGCGCTTCGTCGTCCGCGGGAGGAGCGTGTGGCTTTCGGTAATAAGGACTCGGGTCGTGATGTTACTGCCCCCCAGCAAGCAGTTCTTAGATAGGGCGGCTGCCCAGCGGGCTGGCAGTCGGGATGCCATTGTCGCTGGGAGCTCAATCAGAAGCTCGAAGTCCCAATTCCTCCCGGGGAACGTCCTTAGGTTGATTTTTTCGGGTATTGGTACGTTCGATATGCCGAGTACACGGCAAATGGCGGGTTAGGAATGGGTAGATTCGAGATCGTTGAAGCTTTGGTTCTGGAGGTTGAAAAATGTCGAGTGGGTCCCTGGGGAACTTTTTCGGGAAATCTACGGTGGGGGAGTACGTACCGTAGATTAGTTTAGATAGGCTGATAGGTACAATACATGTACCTAGGTACCTAGGGCCTGGGGAGTAAGCGTTAGATCTGCAGCTGCCCGCGCTGGAGAAAGCCTGGGTCTTTGCGCCTACTGAAAAAAATAAAGTACTTACACTTCACTTACTCCTTTATATTTAAAAATTCTTAATAGAGGGAAACTCATCTTTACATTTCATATCTCATATTGATACATCGGCCTCAATATGGTTTACTACTTCAAATCGACAGTTGTCGACCCTCCGGCGTTCGTCTACGTCGGTAAAGACAAATTCGAGAGTGGGTGATCTTTAAGTCGAGACCCATGCCAACTGCCTACCTACTGACAACCTTCGTAAAGATGAGGAGTTGATCAAGTACGGTTGGGAAGAAGACGTCTGGTAAGTAGCGTCATTAATTCTCATTTGGGACTCTTATTGGATGAAGAAATGGTATTCATATTTATTCTCTCTCTCTCTCCTTAGGGTATGAAAAACATTCCCTAAATATGTTAAACTATAAACTTGGAAAGTGTCCCGAATCTCATGCGATAGGGGTTGTTATGAGCAGTTCCACGTAGACAAGCTTTCCAGCGCGCATATCTATCTAAGACTCAATGAGGGCGACACGTGGGAGAACATACCTCAGGACCTGGTGACGGACCTCGCCCAGCTTACCAAGGCCAACTCCATCGAGGGCAACAAGAAGGATAACATCACTATCATCTACACGCCCTGGTCCAATCTCAAGAAGGACGGCAGCATGGCCGTCGGTCAAGTGAGTTTTAAGGATCCGCGCAAGGTCAAGAAGGTCCTCGTGGCTCAGCGGGAAAATGCCATCATCAACCGCCTGAATAAAACCAAGGTAGAGAAGCAGCCCGATCTTCAGCAGGAGAGAGAGGACCATCGCAGAGAGCTGAGGAAGCGAGATCAGGCTGCACAGCAACAACGGGTAAGACCGATCTATCATATATTTCATTATAAGATAATGTTGGATTAATGAAAACGTCTACAGAAGAAGGAAGAGGCTCGAATAATGAAGGAGAGACAGGAGAAGAAGTGGCAGAAGGACCACGCCTACGACGAGCTGTTCACGGAAGAGAACATGGAAGCGTCGAGCAATCAGAATAGGGATGAGAATTGGGAGGAAGACTTTATGTAAAAGAATGAATAGACTACCGTACCGAAGCAATACACAACTTCGTAATAATGTGACAGTAATGTAGACGTCGTGGGATATAGTGCCCCTTTTCTGCACTGAGTGCCTCGCCTTACCCCGACTACCGACTGATTGACTACCTTTTTCTCGGCTAGCGAGTGCCCGTAAAAATAAGAGTACCTAGAGGTGCTTACTCCTTCCCCTCGCCTGAGGAGATAGATTTAAGTTCAGAGAGACCATAGTTAATCTCAATAGCGTTCCTCATTTCCCTCTCCCTCTCCCTCTCCTGCCCTTTCGAAAAATATTTAATCACTGACCCTGTCCAAACCCGCCCCCAAACTGCTGCTGCCTCTGCGCCGCCGTGCCCCTCAGCGGGTGATCGCTCGGGTTCGGCGCCGCCTCGTACAGGATATTCGCGGGCGCCCTTCCGACGGGCATCCAATCTCCCTTGAAGCCCAAATACGTGATCCTCGTGTTCTCCTCGCCAAAGTTGTCCTCGAAGAACAGCGCCAGCCGCCGGACGTTGCCGAACAGCGCGCGCTTGACGGGGATCTCCTGGACCGCGTTGACCTGCGACAGCTCGAAGGTCTGCGTCGGCGTCAGGTCCGAGGCTACTTCGAAGTCTACGTCTTCCCGGTTTATGAACACTTTGAGCGTGCGCGGCGCGCTGGAGTCGGCGGGCGCGCGGAGGAGGATCGAGTGTAGTTTGACTTGCCCCGTGAAGCTGTGGCTGTGTGAGTAAGTGAGATGGAAGGAGATGAAAGGAGATGAGATGAGATGAGATGAGATGAGATGCGGGAAGTTGAGTTAGGGATAGGTAGATAGATGTACGTGTGCATGTATAATAGATAATATTATTAGTGGTATAATACACATATCTCAAATAAATATATAAGTAAATAAAGGGAAATAAATACTTACGGCACGTTTATAATGACCTCCTCATCGGCGTCGCTCTTGAGCTCAGGTTCCACCTCTCCGCTCTCCGCCCACGTCTTCTTCACAATATCCCGACCGGAGCCCGTCTCCGTCTCATTCAGCGTGGTGATCTGATCAAACACGATGTGCTGATATAAACTATGCTGAAGCGCGGGCGTTATGTCGTCCGAGTGGTCATGCTCGTGGTGGTGGTCGTGTCCACCGTGGCCGTGATCGCCGTGGTCGTATTCGTCACGACAAGCAGACATCTCGACAGCTTGAATTTCAATCTTTATTTAATGCTTGATTCTCCTTTAATGAGATTCTCTTATCTCTTGGGAGAGTTTAATTATGGTTCAGGTTATTGTTTGCTTCGAAAGTGATGGAAGAAAGTATGTTGCGACTCAGTCTTGGAACGTTATAGATCGGGTAATTGCATTTCACGGGAATTGGCAAATGCGGGTAGAAGCGGCGAATACGTCACTGTAGTTTTTAAATACCTACCTAAGTAGGTATACTCTGTGTATGGCTAATATCTGGAGATGCCAAGTTTATATTACGCTCTTGAATTCAGAAAATGGTCTCTTATGGTCATTTTATTATTAATTCGTACCTAAGTTAGGTGCTTCATTTCATTTCTCCAGTTCTAATCGTAGGCTACCTAGGTACCTATTTAAGATGAACTGTGCCGAATAATAGCATGGTCTAATAATCCCCAGAACAACTAATAACATCCAGCTCACTGTGAACATATAGCTCTACCACCAATCTAGCACACGATCGTCTCCTAGAAATTGAGACAATCTCTCAACGAATTTATTGTATAGTCCCCAACTCCAATATCTAAGTCAGACGCTATCAGAAACCTCCTTTCCGCTTCTTCACCTTTTTCTTCGGTCGCTCCTCTCTTCGACCGAAAATACCTGGTATTGGCTGAGACATGGTTTGCAACGGATCTGACATCAAGGCCTGGGTCTGCGAAGAAAATGCAACAGGCTGGCTTTGCTGGTTAAAGAAGCGAGTATCTGGTGCTGGCTGAGTAGCTGGCAGGTTTGGTTCTTTATCCTTGTGCATCTGAAGAAGCGTTTCTGCCCTACGTCTTTTACGACTCTCTCGAGCTAGCTTCTTTTCCCTTCTCTGCATTCCGGGAGTCACCTCCTTATCTCTTTCGAGATCAAATTCATATACATCAGGATTAGCTCCGATTTCCCACTTGTCCACAAGCATTGTATGCTTCGCTGGTATATATTTACCCGTACCCGTATATGACCTTAACAGAGCCATGGCTGGATCTTCTCCTTGGGTTTCTGTTCTGGGCGTATCGGGTTCTGATGTAGGTATCTCGGATTGTGATCTCGACACACTCCCCATTCGGCTCTCCGTCTGGCTATCGATGGCCATGCTCTCTAGCTCCTCGGTGAGTGATCGCTGGGGTTGCTTCAATTCTATCTGACGATGAACCAAACCAAAGAGGGATAAATAGACATCACAGGCCATTTCTCGAAACACACTAAGTCCTCTTTCTTGTATCCGGTCTTGGGTCTCTTCGTTTGAATCAGAGTTAGCTGTCATGTCGAGAAAGGTAGAAAAGAGCCCTTGAAGCGAGCTTGCTGGTTTGGTAATCTGGCTCAATGGCCGATTTAATGCTATCAATGCCATATCAGGGTCCATATGTCCGAGCCGTTCTATTTCGAAGTCCCATTCGGTAGCAGCGTGGCTGAAATCAGTCGGCAATGCTAAATCCTCTACCGTTTCAAAACTACTTCTGGTTAGTTTTTTTAAAAAAATGCCGAGGAATAGGGAAAGCTTACAGAGTAGTGGCGGACATAGTCCCATCCTTAATAGCTCGTTCGACAACAAAACGAACGCGGTCAAACGGATTAGAACCAAGGGCTTCTTCAGAGGACTGTCCTTCATTTCCTTTCACTCGGCTAGCAAAAGCCGTACAGACATACTCGTGGAACATCCCAAGGGGCCTTAGTATTGTCGGCAACGGATGAAATCTCTTGGCAATGTCGAGGACGTTTCTGTCTTCATGACTATGTACTCTAATAATATCATCCGGTACGACAAAATGGGACGTCATATATTTCAACAACTTTCTCCTTTCTTTGAGCGGGTCTTGTGTCCGAGATAGTTTGTAGTCCGGACGCTGTACCTGACTAATGGGTAACGTAGATGTCGACGTGCAGAGAGTAGCGACGAGACATGTGTCCATTGTCATGGAGAAAATTTGGTAAAATCGAATCTCTTGTCGGGAAAGTCTCTGCGCAAACGCACTCGGCGGTGCTGGGGGGTTCAAAATGATTGGCGCCGGATGAAGACATATACTCTGGAGAGCTACGCCTGGGGATGAGCGATGAATGGCATCTAATGAAACTGTCTCGCGGTTATACGAGACCCTGGAAGGGTTCTTTTTCAGCGTATGTATAGAATAGAGGTCAACCTGAGTGTTGTTTCGGGAGTATACGGAGACCAGGGAAGTGGTAGATCCAGACGATGCGGTACCTGGGGTAACTGCAAGCTTCAAGCTTCGGTCGAAGCTATCTCTAAAGTGAGACACTGAGAGCACAATAGTAGAGTTTTTCCGTACCTCACCCCAATCCTGCCCTGGGGTAGAGTATATCCTAACTACGAACAACTTTGACGTAGTTAGAATGAAGATGTATTGGGTATCTTGCGGATTTGCATGCACGTCCAGGATGGAATCCCGACCTCTTCCCGCCAAAAGTGGTAGATCAGGGAGAAACGTGTTATTTGTGAGATCTAACAGCCTAACCAGCTTCGAATTGCATAAAAGCAAAGTCGAGGATCGCCCAAGCTGTGGGAAGGACCCTTGAACTTCAGAAACATCAGCATCTTCTTCAAAATCGAAGGCCTGTTCTTCTAAGCTCCCTAGGCAACCGACCCATAATATCTTGTGCCATTGAGCTGTCTCTGTACTTCTAGGAGGCAAATGACTCAAAACACCCTGCTCGATATGCCCGCATTTACTAAGGCTCACGCGTGGCTTCCCAGTCCTAATTCTGGTATGAGCGATATCCCAAATGCTCCAAAACCCACATTCGTCGATGAGCCCAAACTGAGGCGGCTTCGATCTGACGCTAGGGTTGAAGGACGTATCTGAATGTGAGCTCCCTCCAGTTTGGCTTTTTGGGAGAGAGAACAATGGACTTGTGGCGATACGAGAAGGTGCTTCCACGTCAGTGTAATTAGGTATTGCTGGAGTCCTGCGATATTCAGGCCTAAATACTCGAGTGCCGGAGTCCCTTTGGACGACAAGCCAACGTGTCGGATCGTACCTCTTTGGATCCACCACGGCTTTCAGACGACGAATGGGCCCGGTAAGTTCTTCCTCTTCGTAGAGAATGGATTCATCTGTCTCCGCCATATCCAAAGTTCGTAGTGAAACGCTTTCATCGCCACCCCACTGCCATTCTTCTGTACTTGGCTTGGCCAGACGAAGGATATCTTTTGCTTCGCCAGTGACAACTGCTAGTAACGGCGCGCTAGAGATTTTCTTCGGATTGCTTGTATCGGTTAGCTCGCCGACCGCAAAGAGAGATGCATCCCATTGTTCACCCTCGTGAATTTGGTCTGATGAATGTAATGACAGTAGTTGGTCATGGATACATTCATTTCCCAGATGGGCTTCGGGGTGGGCTTTCAATAGCCATTTTTGCTGTTTGCGGCTTGTCTGCCATGGTGTGCCAGCTGATGAACCCAGAGACGGCACATCGGTAGTATTAGGAGCTGGAAACCATGTCTTATGAGGACTGAGTTCCTTGAATACAGGTGCTTTACGAGATGTTAGACATTTTGTTACGAGGATAAGATTGCGGGAACTTACTATTCTGAGTAAAGTTCCTCGTGGATTGCCATCCGCAATCCTCCGCCTTGCCTAGTTTATAGGGTATATGTGAAAGGCGTCCTGCGAGTCCAATAGATGATTCAGTAACTTGACGGTCAGTCATTCGGAGAGCCAGGCTCGGTAGATTTCTTTTCAGATTTTAATCGCTGTTTCCCGTACATAGCGATGGCTTGAAGAGCCAAAGAATGTAATCCAAGATCCTTCGTAGAAGAATACGGCCAAGATTGGCTGAAAAGAATTGATTAAAAGACGAGGTCGGTGTTAAGAATAAAAATTCACTAGCAAAGGATGACAAGTGAAAATGCTGAACTTGCTGAAATGGGAAAAAGTTGGACCTCGAAAAGCGCGTCTTATGCACTATCTTATCGCGTAAGGCTCCGAGTAACCTTTAAATTTACCTGTTGGGCAATTGAAATACCCAATGCTTCTGTCGGGAATACCGCTCAATTAAAAACATAGAGGTATGAGTTATATATATATATATATATATATATATATATATATATATATATATAACTTTAATAATGCAACTTTATGAGAAGTGAATTATATTTGCTGGTGCTTTATTAAAAACTTAAGTTGATATAACTAATCGTAGTTAAGTGATAACTACATGTAGTTGCTAGAGTACTTTTAAGTGGACCCAGTCTGCCGAGTCTAGCGCCGCTCGGCAACGAACATAAACATTTACGGGGTGGCGCTGGGTTTGTGAACTTAGGTAAACCTATTTGTGCAATGCATTTGATAAGCACCCACAGTTAATCACTAACCACCAAATCGTCGCAACTCAACAGAATAGATTAGATTAGTTCCGTTCCTCAACCTTCACCAGCCGAAACCAAAACAGATAATCGAATTACAAGATCGAATACTCGAAAATGGCATCCGCATTTGAATCGTCCTTGTCGTCAAGCCTAAGCGGTCGGCAAACGCTGTCCACGACGGCCCCCTCTATGGCAGACTCCTTGCCCAGCATCAATTTCGGATTCGACGAGCTGCGCGATCGCATGGCCAAGTTCAGCGCGAGATTCGACGCTTTTATCGAGCAAGGGAGGAAGCGCGTTCTCGAGGAGCGCAATCAGTTCCGAATGAACGTTGCCGAATTACAAGGCAAGCCACCCACCAACGCAAACGCCTTGCCCCTCATAACATGTTACGGCATACTAATACACACTGCCACGAAATAGAGGACCAGCGCATGAAGAAGAAGGACATGGAAATCCTCCAGCACAAGACCAACACGCACCAACAGATGATATCGAAAGAAGCCGCCGAGACGCGAGAGATGCAAGCGGCCATCGCCTCGCTAACCGAGCAGCGGGACCGAAACAAGAGCATGCGGGACGCGCTGCAGCAGCAGATTGCGGAGACGCAGAAGGAGATCGAAGCGCGGCTGGCGGCGCAGCGGGCGCACGCGCAGTACATCGAGTCGCAATCGCGGTTCAACGTGCCGGAGCTGGACTTCTGGATGCAGAACTTGTGTCTGAAGATCGAGGGGGCGGGGCAGACGGACCGGTTAAGGTTCGTGTACACGCACGTCGACGAGAAGGACTGGGACCGCGAGGCATGGTTCGAACTGAGCACTTCGTCCCGCGATTACGATGTTCGCCATTGCAGGCCGAAGCTTGAGCGCGAGAAGGTCGATCGCGTGCTCGAGCGGGTTAATGAGACGAGGGATTTGGCGGTGCTGTTGAAGGGGATGAGGGAGTTGTTTGTGGAGGCTATGAAGTCATGAGGACTGTTCATTTTCTATGTGTGAACTTCCTGCTTTATGATGATGGCGTCTGGAGTTCGGGTATTATTACCATGGGATCCTAAGGTGTTTGGATGTTATGAACGACTGTAGATACATACAAAGAGGATACCTTCTTACACACTCTTTAATTAGAAGAGTAGTTCGTGAATAATGCCTGACGAACATTTGCCTCTAAAATTTCATCGTGATCCTTATAAGAACTTTAGGGGTTGTGTGTTACTACTACGGTCTCAGTGCGTATATCTTCTTTAAAAGCCAGTTGCGACCAGCTGCAACCAAACAAACCGCCACTAAATTCCAACTCCGCGACCCCCACGCGTCTCTCATAATCTACACTTACATTACATAGTAGGCTCATACGACTTAATCGGTTCTCGCGAACTTGATACTTTCTCGTAGACATTGGCTTCCTTAAAATAAACTACCTCACTTCTGATTCCAAAAAACATTCAGTACACGATGCCACCAGCCGGACCCGCCCGAGACGACAACGAAAAACAGCAGGCCGCGCAGCAAGCCGTTGACATTCTGCACGAGATATCCACCATCCTAGTAAGTCCATTCTAAGCTTCCTACTCTAAACCCGCTGGCTTTTCTACCTGGCACTAATAAACGAGACAGAACTGCCATCTTGACCGCCGCACGCTGTCCATCTGCATCTCCATGATTGAGAATGGCGTGAACCCAGAGGCCCTCGCGGTACGTCCGAGAAGCTTGCTGACCGACCCATTTGTGGACCTTAACCAACCAGAGAAAACTAACCCATGATTATGCCAAATGCTAGAACGTCGTCCAGTTCCTGCGTAAAGAGGCGCAAAAGGCGGAATTCGCTCAGAACAGTGGCCGATGAGATAGATATGCGATCTGACCTACTTTATCCTAAGAGCTAGTTACGCTCTTTCGGCAAGTCACATATAATAGGCAAGGAGTTCGGAGTTTTCACATAGTTGTATTCACCAGCTGCACTTCTAAACGTCATGAAAACATAGCATAGGATGCATGTTATATTTACTGAACATCGCTGCACTTCTTCTAAAGTGTTTCGTACGCAATATATATACCTCTCTCTATATATACCTAGTCGTAAAACATTCTCCCAAGGTTCGCGGGCACCGGGAATGGTGTGAGACAAGAATACCACTTTCCTCTATACCTTATATATGCCAATTTGCATGCCCAAACCCTTGTTTGTATACCGCGGATGCCAAAAAACCAAACTTATTTTGCCCTCCCCAAAAAGAAAAAACCCCGGCCCCTCGCTTACTTATAATCTTGTCAGTCATCCGCTTAATGCTTATGTCCCTAAAACGCCGTCCCAATGTTCAATCCTAAGTAAGCCGCCCCAAAATGCGTTCTCTAATACCGTTGCCGCTGCGCTTTAGCGGTGGCCAAGCAGCTCAAAGTCATCTATTTCCTCATCGTCTCCTTCGTCCTCGTCATCTTCATCTTCCGAAGATGATACAGACTCCTCGGAATAATCCGCGTCGTCCTCGTCATCGTCCGAGGTTATGCTGCGAGGAAGCCGGCTCCAAAATCCTAATATATCTTCCCTATCCTCGTCGTCGGCTTCCGCGAGCGAGAAGTATCCCGCAGGTGCATTCCAAGCAGGTCCGAAGTTGCTAGGCGGGGATACAGAGCGCGCCTGTCTATCAGGGTAATCCGACTCCATGATCGACTGGTTGACCGTAGACCGCGCGACGGTAGACGAATGACGCCTCCTTATTTCGCGAGCCCGAGCACCATCGACTCCTTCCGCAATTCCTCGCAACGCCGTCAGCTCGGAAAATTCTATCTCCCGCCCCAGCAGATCGGTTTCGATTGCGTCGTCCGCCATGCCGAGTATCTGAAGTTGTGCTGTATTATACGAAGCACAGAGGCCGCATTTTAGGCCAAGCCAATGGTATTTGACAGTGCTCTTGGTAGAACAGTCGTTGCATAAGATTAATGCTCGGGTATCCTGGAATTCGGGTGGCATGGGTTGTGTCTCGATTGCGATATCGAGGTTCCGAAACTGCAACTCCATGTTTGCCAAGCTCTTGTTGCATATCGGGCACTTGTAGGCAACTTTCATATGTTGGTCAAGGCATTGCCGGTGGATACTATGTCCGCACTTCATGAAGCATACGGCCTTAGGGGAGGTGAACATGTAGTCACCGCATATAGGACAGTCGCAGTCGGTGGACCTTTCGATGCACTTGTGATCTTTCTCCTGGCCTATGGCGATGCAAGCACAGCAAGTCTGGTTCGGCCGATCAGCACAAAGATAAATGTAAACTTGAAAACTAACTCTCTCACCTTGCAATGGAAGAAGTCTTTGCCAATCCCCCTTCCGATCCTGCAGATGCCACAGTCATTGCAGTGATAGACGGGCTTGTCCGGATCGTCATTCCACAATTTGCATATATTGCAGTAATAGCGCGCAGCTGAGATACCACAGGACATACAAACATCGCTAGCTCTTTGGGCAGTACCGCAATACATACACAACATATTTTTAGTATCCTTTCTGATCAGATTATGATCCTCTACCTTGTCGTGGCAGAAACGACATGTGTACCACCGATTACACGTGGAGCATTGTAGTTTAACATTTCGCCTATAATGCTCGCAACCAAGAGGTCGATCATCTTCGGTATCTTCCGCAAATTCACCAATTTCTTCTGGTATTTCCTTCGGTGGTGCAAATGTAGGCTGAAGGTCCTCGGCCGTCAAATCGAATTCTTCGAGCGTCTCCGGTTCGTCCGAAGTATGCTGCCAGAATTTGAGGGACTCTAGTGGGCCCTGGGAACGCCGTTGTTCTGAAGTTGTAGGGCTAGAAGGCGTCATAGGCCGTTCTGTTAGGACGACCTTTCTTGATTTCGTATAGCCTTCTATCAGCAATTGGTGCATTAGACGGGCCTTCTCGGCTGGCTCAACATCCTGAGCTTGGATAGCGAATATACGTTTTCTCAACGAGCTCATCCCATCATCCTCCGGTAAGGACTTTCGCCGTTCTATTCCCGAGGAAAGATCCACCGGCGGTAATAGCCTGTCTGTTGCCATAGTTGAACTACTTATAGACATTGAACTAACATGCGCGTCGATATTTTGTATGTCATGGTCTTGGCTAAGCGTATCGGAGTTGCGGGCGACGTTACGACTTGTGGCATCGAACTGGGAGATGTTCTCATCCAGGTCAGCTACTTCATTGTGTGAATTTGGGTGGACGGAGCTCCGTGACGAGGGAGACGATGGTATGCTCTCATCTACTTCGTCGTCTAAGTAGGAATCTTCCTCTGTCTCCGAGATAACATCGTCTTGGCATTCTTTGTGTTCGCTAGCTGTTTCGGGAGGCGGGACAGATTCGGAAGTGGTAAGGTTACCTGATGATCGTGAGAACCGTCTTGCTTGTCGTATGACCGGGTTGACAAGAAAGTCGGTAACGAGCGACGCCATCAGAAAAGGAGAAGGATGCTAGAAATTAAGATGTTTTAGTTACGAAGACTAATCATTGTTAACCTCGCCTGAACAAGAATAAAAGAACTAAAGAACAATTAAAAGTTATAGAATAGAGACAGGAAGAGAGAGAAAAAAAAATATGATGCAAGAGAATCCTATGAATAATACGATATCCCCTCCAGATGTTTGGGATGAACCGCCTTTCGGGGGGGCAAGGCACGGGACAGCGTTCGCGTCGATTGGATTATTTGAGAAGACGGTGACATCAAAGTGGATCGTTGATCCGATCGAAACATGGCATTAATTCGATTTAACGTTTCCTAGCAGCCCTAGCACAGCGATATACCCCGTTTCATTACCACACTACCGCGTCTATTGAATTAGTATACTTATGTAGATTTACAGCATGATCCGAGCGAGCATATACATAAAAGTTACAAATGGGGGGCGTCTGTAACACCACGCGTTAGTGAGGTACATGTATGTCAGTAACCCGGCCTCGGCAGCGGCTGACGAGATTGTCTTGGCATAGTACATCTACAATATTGAATTTTTATTTTTTCGGGCTACTCAAATGCGCAATCGTGCAGCAACAAACTAAATTAACAAAACTTGCCGTCGAATGGTCTATGTTAGCCTGCCACCATCTCCAGCCTCTTTACCTTGGAAAAGCTGGTAAATAGTCGTGGAATTCGAAATCGTTGCGTATATCGAAATTTATTTCAAAGGAACTGCAACAATGACTGATCCCCGAATCATCCATGCGTACCGTCACCTATATCGTCAGCTCCTCCATGCTGTGAAATTCTCAAAACCAGCTCGGTTTGTAGCTCGAGATCAACTGAGAGCAGCGTTCCGTGATAAAAATGCCAAGTTTGATCCACGAAACACAACCAGGACGGTGCGCTTTCTTGAGGCTGCCGCTAGGACTCGTGGGCTAGAGCATAGTATCCTCAAGAATCTTCTGATGGTGGCCTACGACCGAACCTATGGCTCTCGGGTGGCCTGGAAAATAGTCGAACATTCAATCCAAGCGCCCAGGTAAAGTTTTATAACTCTTAGTTTTCATTGCATCTATTTCTAATTAGCCCTTAGGAGACAAACACCCTTGGAAAAGTTTATGCAAAAGACGGCCTATAAACAATATGACATGACCGTCGCTATGCTCAATAAGTCCCTGGGTTTATGCTTGCGATAGGACAACACTCGGGCCTATTCACTTTCCGGTATCGTCATATGGTCATTGAGTCTTTAGGTTAGGTTCCATGTACAGTCTGTGCATATATACCTACCTACCTACCTATGTACCGACACGCTCGACCCCAATCCATTCTTAAAGGCTATCGGTAGATACGTATTCATGTCCTGCCAGTTCTCGCGATTGGCCTTGTCCTGAATCTAGCCGGCGACGCTCTGACGTTCGTAGCTAACTCCAAATTGGACATGAGACCTCCGCCAATAGAAACATAACCAAGGTGCATTTCATATGCGCCCCTCACGAAGAGCATTCGGCCTACACGAAAACGTGGATTGTAGTTAATTTAGAAGCAGCCTTTGAGGGGTTGCATGCAGAAGCTTAAGTGCACGAATTCAAGGGACTGAGTCAGGGCCTCATCATGCGGATATGGTAAACAGGCGACGAGACGAACTAGGGAATCCCCGAATTTTAAAGACAGTGGCTTTCTACATTTAAGACAATTGACTTGGAATAATAAAGGGGTCTGGTTAAATACCTAACGGTTAGGTAGTCTACAGGTATCTCAGCAGAGGATAAGGGCTTATATTTTTCGAATTTATCAAGCTGATCTACCCCAATCTTCCCCATTCGTCGACCAACCATTTATCAGCTATTTCGAACCCGCATGAGACGGCTACCTAGAGAGAGAAAGAAGCAGGTCGGGGTAAAAGGCAGTCATGGTCATAGCGACCGATCAACTGAATTCGTATGGATAAGAGAAAAGGCAGAAAAGGGTTGCGCACATGAAGAAGAGGATCGTCATTGGCAGTGCATGTTACACATCTACGAGTAAGGTAGTTAGTTGTACATTTAGTGCATGAAGCAACACATTGCCTTTCTGGTTAATGGATCAGTGGAGATTTATACAAGCTTCAGCTCGTGCAACTTCTCAATTCTTCTAACCGATGACTTCAACAACCATGGGCATCCACTCTCTCACACTTACCTTCTGTCGATTTCCCCTCCTCTAACCGTTTCTCTTACTAGACTAGCCTGTTTTAGTATTTAAGTTACGTACCCACTTATCGTCCGTAGCGTCCCTCATCACAAGCCATGCATGGAGTTGTCAATGGGAAGTCAGGGAAGTACACCCCCCTACATCTTTTACCCCCAAGACCCAAGGCCTTAACCCCCCCCC